>OY283145.1:602500-1198974 GCA_958299785.1 Medicago lupulina
CTTCGATAAATAAAAATGTGTCAATTTTTGCATAATATCATGCATCATTTTGCATCCATAGTTTCTAGTCCGTGTCTCACACTGTATCTTTTCTATAAAAGGTCAATCCATCGGTAAAGTGGTCTGATGTCTTCCTTCAACTTGAGTTCGCTCATGCAAACACTCGCGCAAGCACATAAAATGGATCATCTCAAACAAGAGGTCCACGAGCTTCGTGAAGAGGTGACAACCCTTTGGGCCGAGGTGGAAAAGTTAACCAACTTGGTGTCTTCGCTGACAGTGCAACGGAAGTCCCAGCCTCTATGCATTCAACCACCTCAACAACAACGTAAGCCATTGTGCATTCAAATGCCTCAACAACAGTATCCGGCTTGTCACCCAGTTGCCATTGTTATGCGCAACGTCAATTGTAACACCCCAATTTCCCGTCTTAAAAATTTCATTAAATAAACACATAAATCAGAGTACTTCACAAAAGGAGTGTCACATTCATCACAAGAAAATTCTTTAAAACAAATGAATATTAGTTTATCCTTCGCAAAACATTCACCTATAAGCAGCGGAAATCATAATTCAAAATCCTTCATAAAGGTCTTGGCTCTAGGCCATCACAAACGTCTCAAAAGTTCATCAAAAATCTCCAAATATTAAAATAGTTCAAACATGATACATAAGGAATAGACTCTATGCAAAAGACCCCATCCCGTTACGTATCAGAGCAACCCTACTTCACACAGACTCCTCGCATCATCGCATCTAAGACTGGGTACCTGCACTTGCCCACAAGGCGGCAATTCCAGCAGAAGGGGTGAGATTCACAACAATAATATTAATATATAAATCAAATGTCAAGATTAACAGTCATACATCCAACTCATAAACATATACATTTTATCACATCATAACATCGGCATAAACATCATCATAAGCAGCATCACAAACATACATCAACATCTCAAGCATCATCTCATATATGTCATAATTGACTCGACTATATGCAACACCTAACGTCTCAACATCATGCATGTGGTACCATATGATTATAGCATTAATATGCTTCACCGTCGCTTTGAGCATAAAGCTCCACCGTCTCATAAGTATGCAAATGCATGGACTCGTCACTTAACAACTTAATACATCGTCTCAAACGTCATTTACAATTTATAGACTGACACATGCAGTTATAATAATACATGGCAGAACATTAACTCATTATACATACACATTGCAACACATAGCATCATCTTATTCACATAGCATCATACTCATACATCACTTATATTCAACAACACATCATTTATCAATGGCCTAATAGAACCATCAGCATTCATCTTTACATAACTCATCTAAGGGTATAAAACATCTCTAACACTACCCCAAGGATCCCTCTCAAGTCCCATGCGAAAACAGATCGCAAACTAACAATCATGACAAAAGTCAACTAACTCGCCACGGCGAGTAAATCTGCTCGCCACAGGCAAGTACTCGCATCAGCTCACTCGCCAAAGGCGAGTTGGGGGCGAGCTGGAGGCGAGCAATCCTGGGTGCTCTCGGCCTTTTTGACATTTTTCACCAAAAATCTTCATTTTTAAGCTCTCTAAATCCAATTTGACCAAACCAACTTCACAGGTCATCTCTATAAATATAAGGGCACTCAAAACCATCATCATTTGGGCCAAAGTCCTAAAATTTAAGGGACAAGCTCGCCACGGCGAGCTATGCTGCTCGCCTCGCGAGCAAACAAGAGCTACTCGCCACGGCGAGTGATCACTCGCCACAGGCGAGCGATCTCAGAACCCACACGGGTTCAGACCTAAATTCACCAAAACTTGCCAATTCTCTCAAATCAAACCTCTAATTCGTCTGCAATGTTGTCCTAGAGGATAATCTAGTTTCTATAACACGTTTCTACATCATTACAACACAATCTCACATCAAATTCACCAAATCCATCATAACCCTAATTCATGAAACTCTTCCCAATTCTTCCTAATCACTTAGCTAATCATTGACAGATGATTTAACATTAAAATTACTGAGTTAGGCTCACCCTTACCTGGAAAAAATTGCAGAATTTGCAGCCTAGCTTTTCCTCTTCCTTCAACCGTTCAACCTCTCTATTCCAATGTCTGATACGCGTTCTGCCTTACTTTCCTTAACCTATTTCCTTATATACTCCCTCTCAACTTAAATAATTCTATCTTAACCCTCACAACTCTTCTTATTTATAAATATAACCCCATCTCTTAAAATTATCTATTTTTCCAACAAATCTCTATATTTACCAAATAAATATTCATATAAACATCACTTATATTATTTTATTAAACAATAAAATAATAACACGTCACACGTCACAAATACGTCACATAATCATCAAAAATCATATAATATATAAACATATACCATATCATCTAATAAAATAATTAAATAATTAGAGAGGGCGTTACATCAATGATGTTCAAAATACGGGTTATCAACCTCAGTTTCAACAATATAAACAACAGTATCAACAACAACCTCCACAACAGGCTCCTCAGCAATCCAATCCACAGAGTTGTGCTCCAAGGACACAGATTGATCTGATTCCTATAAAGTATGCAGAGTTACTCCCGACTTTGCTTAAAGAGTAATTAGTCTACACCAAGGCACCTTTTCCAGTGTCGGCAAAGTTGCCAGCAGGGTATAGGGTTGACGTCTCTTGTACTTTCCATCAAGGGGCACCAGGTCACGATATTGAGCATTGTTTTGCCTTGAAGAAAATAGTTCATAAGTTAATCCGAGCCAACCTTTTATCTTTCGAGGGTTCGACTCCAATTGTGCAAGCAAATCGTTGGGTGTAATCTATCAACATGGTGCAAGACGACCGAATCATGGTACTTAATGTCAACATATTGAATGTTAGCTGAACTTGGGTCGCTGTTGATGTTCCTTCTATTACTCTCGTGTTCAGATAATATGTTTGTTTGTTGTTTTCTTGTTTTTCAAAAAGAACCCTTTCGTCCCACCCGAGACGGAAGTGAACTGGTTTAGGGTTTCTTCGCTTTACGTATTATCATCATTAATAAAAAGGTCGGTTTGATCCCGACTTTGTTTTATTTTATTTTGTGTTTCTTCTGGAAGAATGGTAATACAAAAAAACCAAAAATAACATTTATTTTCAAATAACTGCATATTCATAACTTATAGTTACTTGTCAAAATCAATAATCAAATCATGCATTAATAAACCCGTTGAACACATTAACACTATATTCTCTCCCGACTTTGAGTTCCCTATGTCCAAAGATGAAGAAGAGGAGAATGACGAGATTTCCGACAAGATCTCATGTACTGGGGAATCTTAGCCGTCAAAGCTGCAAACAAAAATCAAGAGGACTGTCCAGAAGATGGCAGTCACTTACAAAGACCGACATCAAAACCAAATGAGACAATTACATTATGAGAATTTGTGATAACAATAAAAAGACAAATTTCTTAACTCATAAATGGATTTCATGATTTTGCAAACTATTTACTTTGTATTAATTGACACAAACACTTTATTAAGTTGCACCGTATTTTATCATTAATGTCATCATTAAGAAACACTGTATTGAAATCCATCTTATGCAACTCCAAAATTATAATAAGCAAACTAGTATCATGTCTGTCCTAATAGAGTCTTTCAATTAAACTAAATAGAATTTCTCTTTCAGTCAATTCTTAATGACACTAGAAGCTCTAGTTCTTGAGGGTGTTGAGTTTGATCTATATGAATTAATTTCTTAACTTGATTGAGAGGAAGAACAATAATGTTTTCACGAGGATCCAAATATACTATAATAATAGTAACTATATGAATTAGTTTAGAACTAATTCTTCCTCATTCAACTTTGTTCTATTACCATATCTCTCCCCCAAACTCAATATCCTCAAGAAGACTTAACAATTTATGTCTCAAAATTTTCTTAATTTGTGGGACGAAAAACTTATATTAGTCAAAGCCTTAAACAATATAGAATGTCACAAGTCATAACTGAATTGACTCTAACAATTGAACTTAAAAGACATGTTGAATCATCATTTGAAAATAAAACTCAAAATATCTTGATTTATTCAAAGAGAAATTAAAACAAAAAATTAATTCAAATAATGATTCGCCAAATTGTCTTTTAAATACAAAAAATAACCTAGTAATGACAATCTAAAAAATAGTTTAAAAAAAATGAATAAAATCATCTTTATCGACTTTGTCCATTCTAAATTGATATATCTTTCAACATCATGGGACATAAGTCAGTCAAGACTACTTTTCTTTATTTGCCCTTATCTTTTGAGGTATTTTCTGAATGAGCACTATTTTATTTTCTCTTGCTTCAACCTTTCCTTATTTGCACACTTTATGAATTGATCATTTAAATGATCATTCCTAATTGTAACAGTTATAAACTTAATTGTGCAAAGAGAATATTAAATACTGAATTCTCGAACAAGTCATATGATAGTTGAAATTACTGAATTTTCGAACAAGTCATATGATAGTCGAAATTATAGTGTCTTAGCAAGATTAAATATTTACATAATGTGCTCCTAACATTTTCTTTGCCTAATAATCTTAATGAAATACTCACTCTCCAATGTGAGCTTGTCTTTCTCTATATTGCTTTAAAAGCACCTTAGTTTAAGCAAAGAAAATATGACAAAAATTTGTCATCTTAAACAACACCTCTAATACATATGATATTTTATTTTTATGATCACATATGACCTATGAGATTTGGTGTATACTCACTTGTCAAACTTGATTCTCACATTAGATGCTGAATTTGTGAGAGAATGTGAGTTTCACCACCCTTATCTAAGGTCTAGATCCAAGAATAATGTTAATACTATTCTTTAATTTCTAAAAGTTAGAACTTTTGAGAGTTAAACAATTTAACTCAAATTAGCAGATACATTATATTAGCTTAAAGAGAACATGAGCAGGAAAAGCACTCACCAAAATACCTAATGCACCACCAATATCAAATCTTTAAACAATAATATCAATTGCTAATGGTATTTTACAGCAATGATCAAACAATGATAATTTACTTTGACAAAGAATAAATTCTTATAATTGTTATATGTTTACCGTTATATTTGTTTGAATGTAAACTCTTAAATATATAAATAAGTTTACACTCGCACAATATTATTACACATGTCAGTAAAATATTATAGAAATGTGCTTCTTTATTTGTAAATAAAAGACCTTAACAAGATACCAAGCGCACCATTAAAACACAATCTTTGGATTGCTGAGAATTAATTGCAAGCGGTACTCTCAAAACAATGATCAAACATTGGTGATAAGTCCTGTCAAATAATAGTCACCTTTGGGCATCTTATTACCCACATGGATAGTTCCGTTATAACCACCACATATTTACCATCGCAGGTATGTAACTATCTGGCCAGGTTGTGCCTTCCTTGGGGCCGACGACAACTCGCATAAATAATTACACACTACATCTTTTGCAAGCTTAATTGAAATCAATTTAGACAACAAAGGTTACTTGGGCAACATTGTTGTTTCAACTGACTCAACTAATTTTACTAGACAATTTTAATATATATTAAACGGGGTGATAAATCCTGTCAAATAATAGTCACCTTCGGGTATCCTATTATTCACATGGAAAATTACTTTATAATCACCACACATTTACTATCATATGTATGTAACTATCCGGTCAAGTTGTGTCTTCCTTGGGCCGACGACAACTCACATGGATAAGTTTATACTATGCCTTTTGTAAGTTCAGTTGAATCAAATCTACGCAACAGAGGTTACTTTGGCAGCATGTTGTTTCAACCAAAACAACCGCAATTATTAGACATTTCATAGTAAATTAAATGAGAATGGTCTTAAATTTACAAGGCACTACTGAAATAATGTAGGACAAATTAGTTTTTTATGTCGTTGCTAAGTAACCATAAGATCACTCGACAACCCTTAAGTGTGAAGACAAATTCATGAATTTGAAAGAAGGGGAAAGTCACAAATCACACTAATGAGTGTATGACAATACTTAAGTGTGAAGACAAACTCACGAATTTGAAAGAAAATGCAAGTCACAAATTACACCAATGTGTGTATGACAATACATTTACATATATCGCATAAAAACAACAACAAACATAGCATGGAAATTATACAAAATGCATGATTGGAGAAAAATATATTATTGTAAAAACTTAATAACAATAAACTTAAAACAACAATCATACTATAAATCAAGTATTCAATTTCGAATCAAATAAAAAAAAATTGAATCTTTACATGCTCAAAAAAATATTTGTGCTATAATTGCTATAATTGATTCACATATATATTGAATGATTCTTTAAACAAAATAAAATATGATTTAGGACAAATATTTTCCTTAATAAATGAAACAAACTTTATATCTATAAAGTTTGTTTCCTTTATGTTGTTGCTTTTATGTAGAAGAAAACAAATCACTAGTATCATGCCAATGCCATAATAAGTTTTATACAAAATAGCCAATCAATGATCTTGACAGAAATGCCAATATACAATCGTAAGATTAAACCAAATTCTTACTCATACAATCTTTATCCTATCCAAATAAATATATTTAGCCAAATATATATTATAACCAAAATTAGTGCTTTTTTATACATTTGTTTAAAGCAATTCATAAAGGCAATCTAAACACAAATATTCGGAAATCAAATTTTGAGTTTCTAGCAAAACTTCAACAAAGCAAGCAAAATTACCAAAAGCTGCATAGCATGTGGATGCATAATATATGCCGCAATGTCACAAGTGTATAAAATGACAAAATAATCTTGTAAAGGAGAGAGAAAAAAGACACTTTTGACATTGTGGTTGACCAATGTCACCTACCACAATGTCACCGATGTATTTTCCCAAAAACATACATTCATTGAGTCAGAACCTTTATGCCTCTAAGCTCTTCAGATGGGGAGAAAGAGGGGACCATAGCCTCTTTTATATTGGATAGCCATTACGGTCTATCCAGACATCCATTCATTGAGTCAATATCAACTAAATAAATATTTAATAGCCTTATTACTTAATTTGATCACTAATCAATTAAGGCTCAAGATTGATAAATAACTAATATAATTATTATTATGATACTTGCCCACACAATAATATTGGAATATAATTAAATAATAAAATCTTTCAACATGACATTGTATAAACATGCACATTGGATAAACTTTGGATTTTCCAATAATTTTTATTTTTTATCACCTAAGATGAAAATCAAACTGGATTAAGAGTGTATTTTATATGATATCAGCGGTGTTACGTTTTGTATGTCCAAATAACACAGATGTTGAAACTCTTGAAGTGATGTCATTGTGTCTATTTTGCGACTTAGAAGTTGTCTTATTCATAGCTGATGGTAGAGGAGGGCTAGTTTGATATTGATACCATTCCAATATCTTAAAAATTGATTTGAAATTTTTACTTTGAACTTCGTACCGATTAAATTCAACACTAGTTTGGAATATGGAAGACAATGTTTTTTTTTTTTCTTTTTCAATCTCTAAAAATTGATTTGAAATTTCTAGGGAAGTGATTCTTGTTGGGTGGAAGCTGCCTCCAAAAGGATGGGTTAAGTTGGATACGGATGGAGTATGTAAGGAGGGTGAGATTGCAGGATGTGGATGGGTTATTAGAGGTAGTGATGGGAGTGGATTGGTGGTTTAGATACTCTTCAACGATGGGAGTGAGAGGTTGTATGTCAGCGCTCCAATTGGAATGCAAATCAATGTATAGATGCTTTACCGAATCTCGATTGTTTTTTAATTAAAATGCCATGTTTTTTGAAACATGTCTGTCTCAATTTAAACATTCGTTAAAAGTTGATGTGTTGAGGATAAATTTTTCTATTTTTCAGTCTCTCTTCTAGAGCCATCGGTGCTCTCTAAAAAAGAAAAAACTCACACAACATGATTGTACTATATTTGATTTAATTTTTCTTCTTTTTTTTTTAGTCCAATTCAAGTTTAAATAAAAGCCCATTCCTCTGCTTTGTGATTTACCATTTACGCAAGTCCAAGAAATGTTAGATTAGTGATAAAAAATTAACTTTGTAACCTCTAAAGGAACACAATATGAATTATAAAATAGTGCCACATTATTTAGTATAAATTTGTCACCCCTCTGTATACATTTTTTAAATATGTAGTAAATCTATAATAAAATAATTGATCCTTCAAAAATAAAATAAATGATATAATTATCTCCCTTAAAAAATTGATATAATCATCCATTAATTAAGTACATATATTTTTACTTATGAAAATTTTATTGATTTTTATTTTGAAATAGTAGAATAAAATAAATTAAAGGAAAAAGTAATTTGAATGAAATTAATTAAATAGAATATATATAAGCATTATTTATTGAAGCAATTAATTTCGTCAAAAGAAAATCTAAACATTTAACAATAATTTGACGAATTTTTGTCATAAAAATGGATTTGACCTATATAAAATTATTACTTTTCTTGTAAGAAAAAACAAGAAAAGTTTAAATGACATAAGAATATTTAATTTTGGAAAAGGGTAGTGTGTTTTTGAGCAATGAGCTATGAAAGTTAAGAAAAGGGTTTAAGACTCGAAACACACATCACCATTTCACACACTCAAAAACGTAACAACACAGTAACGTGACGCGTGAGATATTTCAATTGTGAAAGGTAACATTAACACTCTTTATGGCCCGTTTGATGTAAGAGATAAGATATGATATGAAATTGGATAAGGATAGGAAATGATATAAATATGATAATATTTATTCTATCACATGTTTGATGTACACATGATAATAAATATAATATCATATATGTCACAATTAAATGACATAATTACCCTTGTAATTAATTCTAATTAAATGTAATTAAGCTATTATTAATTACACAAATTATAAAAAACATTGCTAATCGTCTTCTTCCTTATTTTAGGGGTGCCATCATCTTCATTCTTAAAGTTCAATTAAAAAAAAATCATGATTTCTTCAATTAAAAAAAAATAGTTGTCTTTGTTGAAGATAATAATACGAAATTCTTAAACTCTTTGTTTCATTCCTTTTCAAATTTAACTCCTTTTCAAATTTAACTTGAGTACAAAATAGATAATCAAGTAAATTGAGGAAAAAATGATTGTAGGTTGGAATTGGGGTCGGATCTGTATCAAATAGAAGATATGACGATAAAGAGTTATGGAGGAACAGATAAAGGTCGATGGATGGAGAACAAAGAGAGCATGAGTGATGAATTGAGAGAGGGCAAAATAAACATTTTAGTGCTAATCATGATAGGATAATTCTAACCCACCAAAAACTAAGGATAAAAATAACAAAGAGTGAGTAGGATAGGATAAAAAATGAGTTTAAGTTATTCTTTCCTATTGATGCAGCAAACAACAAATTGAATCAGGATATGATAGTTTTATCATATCCTGTCTTCCTATCATGTGCATCAAACTTTAACGGATTCATAGACATCTTTTTTTTCATACACACAGTGTACCACTCTATATAAAAGTGTATGTAAGACACAAAATATGAGTTTTTTTATGTGTGTTGACCACGTAGACACGTGTCACAATTGTATGTAAGTGTACACGTGGTATATATGGGGTGGTCTATACATTCTTTAATAAAAACAAACAATTACTGCTACATAAACATTTTAACAAAATTTTCATTCTATTGTCCGATCCAATCTCCTTCGATTTTCAAAGTTGACCTTTCAATCCATAGGTTTTGTTTCTACTATTCTTCAATTTCATTGTTGTTGCATGTTTTTGTATACTCTCGATCTCTTTGATTTTATTGCTTCAATTTCTTTGTTCTGTTTAGTTTCAATTGGATTAGATTAACCCTTTTTTTTTGCGTGATTTCACAATTTTCTGCTCTTATTTTCTTGGTGATTTTGAATATATGAATTGAATTTCAATAGTGCATATTTTATCATTATAATCTAATTTTTTTATTCTAATTTGATAATTGTGTTTTCAATTTTTTCTTTCTGTCAAGTTATGTAAAGAAACTTAGATTGAATTATTTTTGAAACTTTATCTTAATTGTGTTTTGATTGTGGTGTTCCTGTTAATTATTTCTTAATTGTTGATTTTCTGATTAAAATGTTATGTAATATGATGTTCATAGATTGAATTAGGAGCAGTAACTATTAATAACAAACTGACAAAGAGTTTTTTGTTTAGGTTTTTTTAGCTTTGTAAGAGGTTGTTGGGTACTGAAGGTTAGCGACGATGGCGGCTTCGGAGGAGACAAGTGCATTGTTCCCAATATTCATATTGACAACAATGGCCATTCCTATTGTTCCTTATACGATAACAAAGTTATGCCGTGCGGCTTCCAAGAAATCGAAGAGCATTCACTGTCAGTGCAATGACTGCTCTCGATCAGGGAAGTACCGCAAATCCATCTTTCAAAGGGTGAGATCAATTTACTCCTATCTGTGTGTTTATGGATTCAAATTGTTGCGTATTATTTACTTTCCATTGTGAGATTTAATTTGGAATTCTGATTTTTGTTTGTTTGTTTGTTTGATTTTGCAGATTTCGAATGTCTCGACATATAATAACTTGACATTGTTACTGCTTTGGGTGATTATGATTATTCTGGTTTATTACATAAAGTCTACTCTATGAGTAGTGAGGTAAAGAATCTCTTGTTAAATTGAATTTCTTGATTTCACTGCATGATATTTGAATTTAGTATTGATGGTTGTTGTGTATGATGTATAGCATTTCACTTATTTGCTGAGTGTTCGAATGAGATGTGATGTGTTCTGAGGTTTCTCCTGTAAATTTTATGCAGATCACAGTTTTTGATCCATTTAGTATTCTTGGATTAGAGCCTGGAGCAGCAGAGTCTGAAATAAAGAAAAAATATTGGAGACTTTCTATTCAGTACCATCCTGATAAAAACCCAGACCCAGGTTGAAGAAGTTTCTCATTTTTGCAAACTTTGGGGTTTGCAAGCAAATGTGCTTTCTGCAATTACCCATGTAACTGATATTGTTTTTATTCGTTTTGTTTCAGAGGCACACAAGTACTTTGTTGAGCACATTGCCAAGGCTTATCAAGCTCTGACTGATCCAGTAGCTCATGAAAATTACGAGAAATATGGCCATCCTGATGGCAGACAGGTAATAAAACTGTATTTTTGTTTGTATTAGGAAAATATATAGTGGGCCACTGCCTTGTATTCGGAGTTGGGCTTTGACCCAATCCTGTCCTTTTCCTAAGTCAGAATTCTGTTGGTCACTGTTGGAAATTCAGTTTATTACAGTTATGAATTCAGTTAATCACAGTTAGGAATTCAGTTAGTAGCTGTTAGGAATTCAGTTAGAAGGTAGTTACTTCTAGCTGTACTATAAATACACCATTGCACTCTTGTGCCAATCAGAATAAAATATACTAGATTATCTCATCTCTGATTCTCTAGAATTCTCTCTCTTTCCTTCACTTTCTCTTACTTTCTATGCATTTCAGTTTCTGATAGTTTACATTCTGGTGGGGTTTGTGGAATATTTTATTGCAGGGATTTCAAATGGGTATAAATCTCCCTCAACTCCTTCTGAATATTGATGGGGCATCTGGTGGGATACTTTTGCTTTGGATTGTTGGTATTTGCATTCTCTTTCCATTGGTCATTGCTGTTGTCTATCTCTCAAGATCATCAAAGTATACTGGAAACTATGTGATGCATCAAACACTTTCCACTTACTATTACTTCATGAAGCCTTCTTTGTCCCCTAGGTATATTTCTTGTGCAATTCTTTTTGTCAAATTTGGGTAAGAACCCACACCATCTATCTTGCATTCTTGCTATTATTTTTAATGTGAATATTATATTCAGCAAAGTCATGGATGCCTTCACAAAGCTGCTGAGTACATGGAAGTTTCAGTTCGAAGGACTAATGATGAACCCCTTCAGAAGCTTTTTATGATGGTAAGGAGTGAGTTGAATCTTGACCTCAAGAACATTAAGCAAGAACAGGCCAAATTTTGGAAGCAGCATCCTGCACTAGTTAAGGTATCTTATTGTATGGCTCGCTATGCCAAATAGAGTATTACTTTTTTAATTGGTGTGTACATATTCTATCTGATTTCAAAAGTCCTTTGTGTGCTCACACCTATGCTATTTTCTTTTAGACGGAGCTGTTAGTTCAAGCTCAGTTGACTTGTGAATTTGCAGCCTTGTCTCCATCTTTGGCCATTGATTTCAGACGGATTTTGGAAACAGCACCTCGCTTGCTTGAAGAGCTAATGAAGGTGACTGACTGACTATTTCTCTTCTGCTTCTTGGTAGAATAGATTCAGTGTTCATTCTTTCCTTATCATGTTCTTCCCTTTAGTCTGCACTGTATTTTGTAAATTCTTTCAGAGAATTGCTTCAATAACAAAATTTTGAAACACTGAATTCTAAAATATTTTCCAATGCATACTAAATTACTGCATGTGCTAATGCTTGGATCCAACTTAAACAATTATAATTTTGTTGAGTTTTAGTCACTTGTCAAGTTACTTTAAGACAGTAGTTACAATGATAGAAAGCATTTAATAACTGAAGTGGGTTTTATTCAAACTGCTTTTTAGAGGAATAAAAGTTATGTTTTGGTTAAAGAAAGATAAATTTTATGTAACTGCCTTGAGGAAGTATGTGGAATATATTCAGTTGGAACAGGGTTTTATATTATGAAAGGAAGTAAATTGTGGTTGTAACTATTTTTAGAGGTGTGGTTTATGTTAATGATAAATATATGCAAAGAATAATGTTATATATGATGATATTCACCAACTCAATCACAGATGTTTTTGCAAATACGTAACTTAATTTCTCTGAAATTTTCTTTTTGAAAACTAAATAAATTAAAAGAAATAGGCTGAACTGCACTTGTGCTAAGCTATTCCTGTGTGTGGGTTTATATGAAATGTTCTGATAGCTGTTAGTATTTTCCTTATTAAAATACTGTGACTGCTGAGATTTACAGTACCAAAACTAAGATGATAACCACATTTGCACCCTGTGATCATAAATTTTTGCTTGACGTCATTCTCTTATGTGATGGATACGATACTTATGTTTCTTTTATGTATTGTTTTGAACCTGTTATACTTGCATTTTTCTCTTTGTTTAATGCTCTAGTTTCTGCAAAGGATGGCAGTTATACCACGGAATGCTCAGGGACAGGGGTGGCTGAGACCTGCAATTGGTGTTGTTGAGCTTTCTCAGTGTATCATCCAGGTAATGAATCAAAGTCAATGCAAAGTATTACAATTGAGTAATTGTTATCACCTCCAACTGCACTTTTACATATGTACGGAAATGAAGAAATTACATTTAACTGATACATTTAACCCTTAGCCTCCCTAGCTAAGGGCTGTGGTGATACCCTGATCTGATCTGGGAATGTGGCCAAGTCCCCTTTTCCTTTTTTTTTTATCACAATAAAAATATGGAATCATATTTAATTGCTTCTAATGAAAGATTTATTTAAGAATAATGTAATTGTAAATTAAACTTCAACATTTTCCTTTGTCTCGGCTCACGGGTATATTCAATCAAGACCGTTTTTCAAGGATGGCCAATATTCAGAAGTTCCTTTATTCATTTCATAGCGTACTCTTATAGGAGAAATTTTCATCATAGGATACAGATGTGCTATTTTACTTAATTAATACGATTTTCATTTGTAAAAACTGTTAAAAAGTACTTGTGTTGGTTAATATCAAAAGTTTTTTGACTTTTCCTTTAGTACCTTTTGGTTCTAATTCTGATGCCTTCGGGTTTTGCTGCACACATGCTGCACATATTGATATGTTCTTTCTTAGTTAAGGATGAAAGGCTGTTCAGTTGGTTTAATTTTGAGTAAACCATCAAATTGGTCCCTGTCTTTGTAAGCCTCTCAAATTAGTCCCCGACTTTATTAATATTTCAAACTAGTTGCTGTCTTTATCACATGACGAGGGACCAAATTTAGAAACTTTTGACAAGGACAGGGACTAGTTTGAAATATTAATAGAGTCAGGGACTAATTTGAGAATGGCTTACAAAGATAAGGACCAATTTGGTGGTTTACTCGTTTAATTTTATGATATGGAATCAAGTTGTGCAATTTTCATTTTGTTTATGGTTGTTTCCTTGTTCAACAAAGCATTCTATCCGCTTATTTTACCAGCTAATATTATTGCTTTCTCTGTATGCAGGCTGTTCCTTGCAGTGCTAGAAAGACTACCGGTGGATCACCATTTCTGCAGCTGCCCCATATTAGTGAGTCTGTTGTTAAGAAGGTGGCCCGTAAGGTGCGTCAAAACACTATACATATGTACATCTATATTGGAAAACGTACGACACACTGGAGCTTGCCGATCTTTAGATAACTCAATCAATAAGGGCCGGTGATCGGAAGATGTTCTATGGAGGGCCCGGACATTTAATTCAGGAAGATATTGACCTTCAACAAAAACTCGGTCCAACCAACTCACTGAATTTTTGGAATAGCAAGTGAAGGTTCTAGGTTCATTGATCAATGGAATGGGACGCAACTGCAGCTTAGATACCCATTCACAAAAGGCTTTCATACCTTTACCCCTTTGAACGGATATTTTGCATGCCTTAACTTGACGTCAATGTCATTATACACTTTTTCTCTTAACTTCTGATCATGTGGAACATACACCAATATGATAGACACTTTCACAGGTTGTGGATATTGAACCTCACCTTCTACATAAATCCATCTAGTATTTTTTTCATGGCGTGACTCTTTGAAATGTCTTGTACTCCACCCTAATGTTAGCCCAGTACTTGCTCGTCCTTTATCTCCTATCCCCAAGCAATGAATATATGATACATCTTGATTTCCAATCAGCCACTTAAAAATGTTTGCAGTTTTGTTACGGTGGAAAGTTTCAACCAAACTAAATAGAATTGCTCGAGTTTCATCCAAAAGTGTTTTTAACATTGTTTCTTTTCCTTTACCAACCCCTCTAATGTTCCGGTACAAAAACGTCATTGTGCAACTGCAACAAAACAATATCATTATAAATATTTCATCATTTGGTTACAATTTTTTTTATACTAAAATTTTGAAAAAATCTCAAAAAAAAAACTATTTCAAATAATCCATTTTTTTTCAAAAAAAAAAAATCCATTTTTAAAAATACAAAGGGAAATTCAATTTTTTAAAATATAAAAAAAACGGGTCCACTATCCTTGTTCTCATCTTATACACAGATGTTTGGACATGATACAAAACTTCTATGTCCTTAAAAGCTTATCACTCAACACAAAAGTTTTGTATCATGTCCAAACATCTGTGTATAAGATGAGAACAAGGATAGTGGACCTGTTTTTTTTATATTCTAAAAAATTGAATTTTCCTTTGTATGTTTAAAAATGGATTTTTTTTTTGACAAAAAAATGGATTATTTGAAATAGTTTTTTTTTTTCAGAGATTTTTTCAAAATTTTAGTATAAAAAAAAATTGTAACCAAATGATGAAATATTTATAATGATATTGTTTTGTTGCAGTAGCACAATGACGTTTTTGTACTGGAACATTAGAGGGGTTGGTAAAGGAAAAGAAACAATGTTAAAAACACTTTTACACTTTTGGATGAAACTCAAGCAATTCTATTTGGTTTGGTTGAAACTTTCCACCGTAACAAAACTGCAAATATTTTTAAGTGGCTGATTGGAAATCAAGATGTATCATATATTCATTGCTTGGGGATAGGAGATAAAGGACGAGCAAGTACTAGGCTAATATTAGGGTGGAGTACAAGACATTTCAAAGAGTCACGCCATGAAAAAAATACTAGATGAATTTATGTAGGAGGTGATGTTCAATATCCACAACCTATGAAAGTGTCTATCATGTTGGTGTATGTTCCACATGATCAGAAGTTAAGAGAAAAAGTGTATAATGACATTGAGGTCAAGTTAAGACATGCAAAATCTTTGTTTATGGTTATCGGGGACTTCAATGAGAATTTACAAGTGGGTGATAGAAATGGACTCCAAAGGGGTAAAGGTATGAAAGTCTTTTGTGAATGGGTATCTAAGCTGCAGCTGCGTCACATTCCATTAATCAATGAACCTAGAACCTTCACTTGCTATTCCAAAAATTCAGTGAGTTGGTTGGACCGAGTTTTTGTTGAAGGTCAATATCTTCCTGACTTAAATGTCCGGGCCCTTATTGATTGAGTTATCTAAAGATCGGCAAGCTCCAGTGTGTCGTACGTTTTCCAATATAGATGTACAGATGAGAATGATAGTAAATGAAGAAGCGAGTAAGTGTACCGCGTACGGTAAGATACAGAATTTGAGGAGGGACATTGATGATTGGAATAAATATATTTTAAAGGATATTAAGGAGGTGCTCTCAAATGTGTTTCCTTCTATTGTAAGTACTAGCAGGGATGCAAGAATCGCTAAGTTATATGAGATTATATATATCCTTAATTTTGAATTTAGGAAGGTGTGTCGTAAAGGAGGAGATTATAAACAAATGATGAAAGTTGGAATTCTATTACTTGACGTTGTGACAGAGTCTAGGAGAAAGGAGCCTACTTGGGAATCCAACTTAAATTCCAAAGAGCAAGAATTTTTGAAAAATATAGATAGGTTAATAAATGATGTCGGTACTCTCGACATATGTCTTGCTAAGACTGATGAAGAAGCAATGAACTCAATAGACCATATAATAATGTATTTAAGACTGAAACTTGAAGAAGCTGACTGTTCTGCAGACACTGCACATAAGAATTCTTATGTAGGGGATTTACGAGCAGAAATAAGTTTAAAACTTAATGTTTGGTTAGACTATAGAGAGAGGAAAATCTTCCAACAATTTAACAAGTTTCAATTATTTAAATGACGATCATAGGTATGTTTTAGCAAGTAGAAGATGGCAAAAGACATTACTCATTTGTGTGCTCACATGAATGTCTTTTGTCATCTACTACTTGCCGAAACATATCCCTGACCGTCTTTAGAATAATTGAAATTGTTGAAATTCTCAAAGTTTTGGAAGCAGCATCCTGCACTAGTTAAGGTATCTTATTGTATGGCTGGCTATTGCAAATAGATTATTCTTTTTTTATTGGTACATACATATTCTATTAGTCACTTGTGTGTTCACAACCATGCTATTTTCTTTTAGATGGAGCTGTTAGTTCAAGCTCAGTTGACTCGTGAATTTTCAACCTTGCTTCTGCTTCTTGGTAGACTAGATTCAACGTTCTTGCTTTCTTTATCATGTTGTTCCCTTTAGTCTGCACCCTATTTTTAAAATAGTTGTTTCAGAGAATTGCTTCAATAACAAAATTTTGAGACACTGAATCCTTAAATATTTTCCAATGCATACTAAATCACTGCATGTACCCATGCCTGGATCCAATTTAAACAATTATAATTTATTGAGTTTTAGTCACTTGTCAAGGTGCTTTACGACAGTAGTCACAGTGATAGAAAGCAGTCAATGGCTGAAGTGGATTTTTTTCAAACTGTATTTTAGAGGAATTGAAATTGTGTATGGTTAAAGCAAGATATGTTTTATGTAAACGCCTTCAGGAAGCATTTGGGATCATATTCAGTTTTCCCTCGTACAAATGTATTGGAAGTTGGAACATGGTTTTATATTATGAAAGGAACTAAATAGTGGTTGTAACTATCTTTAGATGCGTGGTTTATGTTACTGATAGCTATATGCAAAGAATAATGTTATGTATGATGATATTCACTAACTCAATCCCAAATGATTGTATTGTTGTGATCTATTTTCTATCTGAGTTGCTTTAAATAAATAGCTACGGTTGAATACTTAAATTCTTTCTAATTTATGTTGTCATATGGTTATATTTCTCATATTATGGGCTTCTTGTGCTCTGATTTTTCAGGATTTGTCTTGATGATACCCATAATTCTGTGGTTTTGGTCTGTGCAAGGGCTTTTCAATCTGCATTGAGTTATGATGTGAATGAGAATTACTTTGATATCTGAGGTAACATCATTCATCATCTATATTTATTGTAGTTGGCATGGTGATCATTCCTAGACTTTGTTATCTTTTGGAGGTAAAACGTAATTAGTCATGCTGAAACATTTGGTGTCACTAGATTCTGTGTAGAGAGACACTTATAATTTGGGCTAGGTTTGAGTCAACCCCAAAAGCTATCTCAAGGGGGGTGAGAATTGCCCAAATTTTATAAGAAAAACTCTGACTATAACGTAGTTGTACCAAACAATATTGATTATGTTGAGTTCCACTGCAGGATAATGAAGATATTTTGGCAGCTTTGTAAGAGTGTACTGTTTCTATACTGATTGGCATAGCAAGGCATTCGCCTTCATGTGCTAATGCAGTGCTGAAGTGTGAAAGACTTATTCAGACAATTGTGCAGAGATTTACTGCTGGCAATTTTGAAATTCAATCTTCCGGACAAAGTCTGTAAAACTCTCGAAGGTGAGTCGTAAGTTTAATTACATTTTATTCCTTTTTCTCTTAATTTTTTTTTAGCATTTACAGTTAGAGAATCTGTATGTATCTAAATAGATAGACACCAAATAAGAGATATGAAAATGCTAATATGTGCACTCCAGCAAAACCATATCCTGTGTAATTAAATAGGTCATATAATGTGAGTGGCTGATCTTGTTCCCTAAATGGGCCCTTAACTATGGACTTCAATAGGACCATTCATTAATTTTTGGTTAGTAATACACCCAATACTAGTTTTGTAATTGCTAATAGTGATTGAAGCTGAAGGGCACTGCCTTGTCTAGTTATCTACTTATCTTACAAGGAAATTGATGTTCTCTATGAAAGAAAAAGATGCAAATTTGTATGAAAGGGCTTACCGTTGTAGGACCGCGTTAGATTGCTTTTACTTGCTTTGGAATAGTTGTATATCTCCCACCGTGATTTGTTAATTGTTCTACCGTTCCATCTTTGTATGACAGTTTTTGTACACAGTAGCATTTCTCATACATTTGAATATATCTGTGTGTGTGTGCGTGTGTGTGTACTGCATGATTTGTTTCCTTATTTAATCAGAATTAAGAACCTGGTATTAGTATAAATAAGTTACAGTGCTTAATCTTTCATAAACAAAACCATAATCACAACTCAAAAATATTAATCTTTTCTCTTGCCTCAGTTGTTATTTACAAATTGTATTTCAACATAGTTCCAGAACTGTATCATTTTTTGTCCCTATTTTGCTGTCCCATTATCCGTGCATAAATTCAAGCCACCCTTTCTCGCAAGTTCTCTCTTTGTTAATTCATTTTTGTGTCAGCCACTTCCGCAACCTATCTCAGAAGCCTGAGATCAATTTGTTTCCATGTGATGTGGTCAGCAATCCCTGGCTATCTCAGATAAAGTTTGATTTCGGCTATCCCAACACGGTATATCTCTGGCTATCCCAGATGTATTCTTGTCTTGGTTTTATAGGTTAGTGATGAAGTTGTTGTGATTCATCCTAACCTCCCATATTGAATTTTACTTGATCCCTCCTATCTCATTGACGAGTGATACCATAACGAATTATTCCTGGTTGTGATGCGCACCATCCTCAGTTTTAATTTTTAGTTGTATTTATTTGGTTTCATAGATTTTCTTGTGGTTTAGGATTCCATATATTGTTTTGGACGATTTGGAAAAAAATTAGTTCTTGTTATGTACTACAATTTCCTGCCAGGAAATTTTAGCTTATGATCATTCTAGTGAGTCTCTCATTTCTTGGTCATGATGCGACTTTCAAATTGATGATCATGCCAACCATCTGGACTTTGAAATTATATTGGAAAGAAGGCTAGTGAGTAAGTTGAGTGTGTCGCTGAAAGTGAAAGAAAAAAGTGAGAAACTATGAGATATTTTCTGTAAAATGTACTCTGAATTCTAAGATGATATGTTGGAATGTAAAATGGTTCTATTTATAAGGGAAATTTAAGCCAAGTCAGTTTACTGATTCTAGTTAATAACAGAATATGATTTACTCTTGACAGCAATAGTAGAAGCTGCTAGAAGCAGCTGCTAGAAGCAGTTAGACAATGGACGAGCAGAATGCTCAACTGAATTAAGTACATGCATAAGTGTAATACAATGCTAACACATTAATGTAAATAAATACTGTTTCCTGTTTTGCAACAATGACTGTGTACATGCAGGTGCGCCCTTCATAGTTTCAATATAATCACACTTTATGTCCCTCTCGATTCGTCCTCCCCCACTTTTCTCCGTTTTAATAATTATTGAAGGAATTTTTTATAGAGAAAATTGGTGATGATAGAGAATTTTTGATTTCAGGTCTGCTTATATATTAAACCAAGAGAATTTACCTGCTTCATATAAGTCCTTTCTCAATAAACATGGTGGAAAGGATCCAGTTATCTTAGAAGGTGTAAAAGATATAGCCAGTGGCAAGCCTTTTACTAATCTCAATGCAATAAAGAAATACTACAAGACAATGGGTGTCGAAGTGAAATTAGATCCAAATATGAAAGTTCCGTGCACGGTATGAATTATCAATTTGTATTTTATTTTTGTCATTTCTATTCAACCCCGGTATAATTATTAATTAACCCATAGAAAATAAATAAAGTAAAATAATTATTTATTAAACAGTGTTCAATATCAAATTTGAAAGTTGAATTTGATCACGCCATAACAGTAGCATCCTTTTTTTTATTCTGTTTGGTTGAATCATGAGAAATGTGTCTCTTCTGATGAATATTTATTCATACTTGACTTGGGACCACATGCGAACTTCAAAACGTCTGGACTTCGGTAGAAAGATATAGGTTTTAAGGAAGATGTAGGTTTTAATCTTCCTTTTCTGCTATATGCCATAACAAAATTATCCATTCAAGTTTAATCACATTGATGGTATTGAATTTCACCTTCCTTTTTTTTTAATCCTTTTAATTGTTTTCAACTATGCCATTCTTGCCTGATGCCTCTTGGTTTCACTGTAAAACACTGCAATTTCTGTTTGAAACATTTCATTTATCTCTGTTCAATATTTAATTTGTGATTTTCTATTGCTGATCTTGGTGTTCAAAATCACTGACATTTTGCAGATTGTACATGGGAATCAATCATGTTCTGGGCACATCATTTCTTTTCTCATTCAAGCCTACAAAAGAGCGTTACCTGTTTATTTTCCGGTTTATCTGATACCTGCCCTAATAGTTCACAGAAAAGGACTTTTACAAAGGTGATCTGATTGGAATAAGTAGCAATCAATCAACTATTCACATGATTGAAGTGTTATAGTTAGTGGACCTTTTTCAAATTGAATACATTAGCTTTAGAAGTGGCACATATATATGCTGATTTTGTCATGAAAAGGACTTTTCTGGGCATTAAATTGTTCCATCCGATATTTCTCATACTCTCAAGTATATCCACTAAAAGAAGACCATGCTTTGTACTACATAGTTATGAGATTATATTGTTTTTCACTTTCTCATTGCCCGTTATCAAAATGCTTAATTGCAGGCCTTACACAATATTGGCAAAGGGTCTTATTGGCACTGCAAGATCAAGCTTGTTTCTGGTGTATTGTGCATCTGCATGGTTAGCATCTTGTTCTCTGCACTATTATTTTTTTGCTCGTTGTCTTGCTCCTAAATTAGTTTTGATTTGAAACAAGTTTTTATGTTTGCTTTACCCCAGCTTAAAGTTAACTCTAATGATTTTCCATTAAAAAAAATATTGGTTAACTCAAATAGTTTTGTTGAAAGAGGAAACGGTAACATGACACTATTTTATATACTTGCTTTCTTTTCTTAGGCTCAATTACTTTTTGTTATATGCACCCGGTAGCCTTTTCGTTTCCTCGTTCTTCTTTGCTTCACCTTATTGTTATTATTATGGCAGTATCAATTTTGTTGAAACTCAAAACTAACATGGATAATATGGATGCCTTTATTCTAAATCAGGATGTGGACCTGCTTTCTGTTTAGGATCTTCAAAAGATGTAATGTTCCAATGGTGGCCATGGGAACGGTATGTTGCTTACTGTATCCACATATTTATATCTGTTTCATTAGCGATAAGATAACCCAATTAGTATTATACAATAACAGTATTTTAGTAAAGTTGCACTTCACAATTTTCTTGCAGTTCCCAACTGGCCTAGGATTAGCGATTGAAAAGAAAAGCAGGCGAATGGAGATATCATTATACTGCCTTGCCCGGGCTATTGAGAGTTTCTTCACATGCATAGCTGATGCAGGATATCTGCCACAGTCTAGAAGGATCAAGAGAGCTGATGTTGTAGTTTTCAGCTTATCAACAGCTATCATAATGCACTGCTATGCACAAGAAAGGGATGTGTTCAGATCCAAATATTTGAAGGTTCTTGATTGGGTTTTTGGTGTTCCACCTCCTGCATGTGAAACTACGCGATGCAAAGATACCTAAGCGAAAAAAGTATTAAGGCCCGTGAAGTTATTTGTCTGAAAAAATTGCCCTTGACTTGATGGTACATATTTGGTGCCGCCTTCTCAAAGTGAATGGTGGCCTACGAACCTGAATTTTGCATTGAGCAGGGAGAACTATAATGATTACTTGAACATATGATAATAGTACCAGAAGCATTATGTAAACTGTTGAAGATTGAAGGCATTCCGGCTGATTGTTGCTGCTTGATACTCTTCAAGCAAGGAGCACATATATATTCATTTGAACTCTGATCTTATTCGTCAGAGTTACACACATATGATCATTTCTAAAACCACCAAGGATCAACTCTTCTGCATTCCGGATCTGTTTCCTGCCATACTTCACACCATTTGTCTACTAAGCAACAAAAAAAAATTGTGTTGATCTAATTTGTTCCTCTTGTAGTCTTGTATCCGTAGCAATGTTAGGTATTTAGGATGGGATAGAGATACTCTCCAGTAATTTTTCGGTAGGAGAAAGAGACAAAAAATAAATATTATTTTTTTTCAAACAGAAATATAATAAATTATATTTTTATTGATTTTTTGTCTTTCTCTTTTACTGGAAAATTCCATTTAACATAAAAAATTCTTTTGGATTTTTAGTAAGTGATAATCAAGAGTTTGTTCGGATTTTTTTAAATATCCTCTTTAAAACAATCGAATAGTACCCCACTTTATAAAATATACACCAAAATATTCCTTTTTTGCATTCTACAAGAAAGTGTTACTAAGTCATTGATTCAGGATTATAAATCCTTTTGAGACAACAAACTTTTGATGATTCTCGATCGTCCATTAAAGATTGACAGGAGCACCTAAAGCATCTTCATCTAAGTTGCATTTTATCCAAAAAAGAATGGGTGGTTTTGAGATAACTTCATTAATTAAGGGATGATTTGGATGATTGATCCTAACTGCAAAAGCTTTGACAATTAAAAAGTCTGGTATGGAATTAGAAGATGGAATTTGAGTGTAATTACCAGAAAGTGTTGGAAATAATCATGTTTGCCATTATTGAACCTACTTTGGTTTCTACTAAACCAAATGACATTGATATTGTTAATGATTGTAGATAAAATGACTATTCCACACTGAGGAGAACAATCTCTATTGCAGACATTCCGCATATCAGCTATAGATGAATGATGAATGGAAAATTTGATTTTAGTGCCAAGTCAATTCCTCATATTTTAAGCATGGTGACAAGCACATAACAAATGGAAAATTTCTTCATCTTCTTTAGAACAAAGTGAACACACAGAAGGAATTTGACAGCCTCTAATAATTAAGTTTTCATCTATGGGAAGTTTATTGTGCACCAATCTTGAAGCTAAAAGAGATTTGGAGAGATAGCCCTATTCCAAATTAACTTAGCCCGACTAATATTTCGTCCTACTCGATTTTGAAATAAGAAAGCATCTTTATATGATAACCTTGCTTCTCAAGAAAATTGCCAATTGATTATGAGTCTAACAATTCCCATCAGAGCTTCAAATTTGTAGCTTCATTGATTTCAGATAATTATCTAATGACAAACCCTCCTTCTAAAGTAGGTGTGCATAGTTTATGCCAAGCCATGATGACTAGTTTTCTCTTACTAATGTCTCCACTCCAAATAAAATTCATAATCCATCTTTCTCATTCTGTAATTAAGCTCGAGGGCCAAGAGTAAATAAGTAAGTTGTACATAAGCATGCCTTACACAACACTCTTAATGAGTTGAAATATACCTGCAATGGATTAAAGAGAAGCTTTCTAAGCAGACAACTTGACTTTAACTCTATCAGCTATAGGTTGGAAATGAGAAGTTTTAGGTCTTCCTTTGAAGACGTGGAAACATATATAAGTAAAGTGAATAGTCCCTATATTAGAACCAAGAATATAAGCCAAGTGTACTAAACTTTGATGGGAGATTGATCCTGAAAATTGTGGACTTTTGAGGTTTCGCAAATTGTCCAGAGATCTCAGTGTATTTCTCAAAAGGATGCAATAAAGATTGAATGTTTGAGCTCTTTCCTTTGCATAAAATCATGATGTCATATAATGAGGGGAACATTAGAGCCACGAGGGCTTCTAATCAAATTAATAGAACCATTTTCGAAAAAGATTGGTTATGGCTCTACCAAGAACATTCTTAGCAAGAAAAAGAAGCAATGGAGATAAGGGGTTGCCTTGCTTTACTCCCACTTTTACAATGAAAGTAACCCCCTTTCTTACCATCAAGAGAGATAGATTCCAAATCAAAAACATTTCTTTCCCATCTGCTCTCAACCTGATCATCTCCAATGCCTCCCTAACAGGTAACAAGACCCAAAAATCTGCTTCCAACAACATCAGAGAATTTGTAATTCTCAAAGCCCTCAAAATTGAAATTCTCCCTCTTAGAGCTCCTATCATCAAAGAAGTGATGTGCATCAATTGGATGAAAGTAAACACTGATTGAGCCTTAATTAAAAACCCTCCTAAAGAAGCTTATGGTGGCATCTTCAGAGACTGTAACAACTTCTGTCATGGTTGCTTTACTGAGAACATTACCATAGATTCTCCTTTTATTGCTGAAATCACTGCAGCTATGAAGGCTATTGAAATTGCAGCTGAAATGAATTGGAACAACTTATGGCTTGAAACTGATTCACAATTGGTCCTTCTTGCTTTCAAATCTCACAACATGGTTCCTTGGTATATAAGAAATAGGTGGATCAACTGTTTGCATACAGTCAAGAATATGAATTTTTTTGTTTCACGCATATATAGAGAGAGGGAAACACCTGTGCAGATGCACCAGCTAATCTTGGTTTAGCTTTATCTGCATTTGTTTGGTTCCCATCACTTCCTGATAGTTAAGATGTGAATGTGCTAGAAATTAGTTAGGGTTATCTAACTACAGGTTTTTGTATTTCTGAAAAGGTGTAGACATGCAACAAGGATTTCCATCCAACCGTGTCAAAAGCTCTCCTATTGTTTATCTTAAGTGTAATATTTAAACCTCTTTGCTCAGTCACCAATATAAAGTCAAAATATTACACTGCATCTGTAAGGTAATATTCTGCACAAAAAAATTTCCATCTCAAAGGTAATATTCTGCACAACAAAGTTTAAACTTCTTCGACCTTTGGCCTCTATTACCTTTGAGATTGAACTTCTAAAACATATTTAAACCTCTATTACCTTTGCATTCACTTGTAAAAATAAGTCCTGCAAATTCAATGCATAGTCCAGGTCAATTTGAGCCTTCTTCTCCTGCTCCAATAGAGAATTAGTTCGGCAAACAATGTTGTTTGGTTGTTGAATTGTATCAAGGCTTGCCTCAGCCAATTATCTCCAAATATAGTCTTGTTCCAAGTCTTCAAATGATCATTTAAATTCTTCAACTTTTGCTTAAGAAAAAACATACGGCATCCTACAATATTTGTTGACCAAAATTCTTCTATGACATTTATATAATCCAGATAAGACGCATCCTCATAAGTCTGAATTGAGAAGAAACTCTAACCTCAGTATGTTGAAACTCTACGAGCAAAGGGTAATGGTAAGAGTGATTTCTTGCAAGAGTAGTGCAGGTTGAAATACAACAAGAATTTATCCATTTTTGGTATCATGTTGTCTTTTCGTACCATTGGAACAAGTAAAAGCAGCTCCCCTTGTTGAGATGTGAATTAAATTGTTATCATTAGATCAAGTTTGAAATTCTTCTATAGGAAGGCCTTGAAGAATTATGAAAACCCCTTTGTTCATGAGCACCCAAGAATGAAGATAGTGTTATAATAACCAATACAATACCAAGGGATTTGAAACTGCTGATGGATTGACTCTAAAGATTGCCAAAGTTCTCTTCTTTTTACATATAGAAGCATACATTGCAGAAATACCAAAAGGTTTATCCCTTTCTTTAATAAGGAAAGAGACATGTTGTTCATGAGTGTGAATAACATTTGGATCAAAAAGATTGGAGACTGCCACCAAATGGTGGGCATTATTGACATAAAACACTTCCGAGGTAAAGTTAGTTAAAAATCTCTTAGGAAATGCATTTAGGTTCATCCAAGGTAATTAATTGTTTTATCAAAATTTCAAAATAATCAAAGATCGTACAAAACGGATAAATTGCACTAACCTCCCCTAAGTTTTTACCAAACAACACAAACGCCTCCTTTAGTTTTCAAAAAACACTAATCTCCCTTCTCTTACTTATAAATCTTAACCCGTCTCCCCAAATTAAACTTAATTTTAACCTAATTCTCTCACCTAATTTCCCTCCACACTTTTGCATTTAATGTTTATCTGCAGTCAAATTATGTTTCTAATTTCATGCGAAAATTAAGTCCTATTTTTTTGGAAAGAAATAAATCGTTTCCTACTCTTATGCAATCGTTTCCTACTTATCTCTGACTTATAAATCTTAACCCGTCTCGCAAAATTAAACTTAATTTTAACCTAATTCTCTCGCCTAATTTCCCTCCACACTTTTGTATTTAATGTTTATCTACAGTCAAATTATGTTTCTAATTTCATGCGAAAATTAAGTCATATTTTATTGGAAAGGAATAAATCGTTTCCTACTCTTATGCAATCGTTCCTACTTAACTCTTACTTAAAAATCTTAACCCGTCTCGCAAAGTTAAACATAATTCTCTCGCATAATTTCCCCCCATACTTTTGCATTTAATGTTTATCTACAGTCAAATTATGTTTCTAATTTTATGCGAAAATTAAGTACTATTTTTTTGGAAAGGAATAAATTGTATCCTACACTTATGCAATTGTTTCCTACTTATCTCTTACTTATAAATCTTAACCCATCTCGCAAACTTAAACCTAATTTTCTCGCCTAATTTCCCTCCACACTTTTGCATCTCTTCTCTTACTTATATAAATCTTAATTCGTCTCGCTATACTAAACCTAATTTTAACCTAATTTTTTTCTCCACACTTTTGCATTTAATGTTTATGAAAAGTCAAATTATGTTCCTAATTTTATGCTATTTTTTTTGGAAAGGAGTTACCCCGCCCTATATTACTCCACTGACATCTCTTACTTTTAAAGCTTAACCTGTCTTGCTATACTAAACCTAATTTTTCCTTCACACTTTTGCATTTAATGTTTACCCCGCCCTATGTTCAGATTTGGGGTGGTAGAAGACATAGCCTCTTTGGTGGTTTGGTTTTGTAAACCCGAAAGGGTATGGTTGTGGTTGGTTTCGTATACCCGTAAGGGTTGTTGGTTCGATTAACCCAAAAGGACCTAGTTACTAACGTATTGGACTCATCCCTCGATCTGAGTTATCATGCGTCTCTTGGAAATCAATGAACGAAAATACAAATTCAGATCGAAAATCGAAATCGAATCTCTGGGATAACTAAAGTCATTTTATTTGATTTGTACATAGTTTTTTTTTTTTTCTTTCAAATTTATACATATTTGGTTACTAAGACTGATAACCACGTCTGATTTGAGCTGCCACTTATTATTTCGTTTTGGGTTAAATGGCTTTTACCCCCTGCCATTTGTGGGTCTTTTGGTTTACCCCCTGTCAAAAAAAAACTTGGAGATTCTCCCTTATCATTTGAAGATTCTTTGGTTTTGGACCTCGAGCACATCTGACTGTGCATAATTGACTACGTGGCACGCTGACTAGGATCTGATTGTGCATAATTGCCTACGTGGCATGCTGACTAGGATTTTTTTATTTCTTTTCCAATTTTTTTATTCCTTTGCAATTTCTTTTTTAAAAACTAAATTTTAAAGAATTAAAATTATTAAAAAAAACATTAAAAAAAAATTTCTTCTTTTTTCTTTCTCTTTCTCTCGTTCTCCAGATCTCTCTTTCCTCTTCTTTCTTATTTCTTCTCTTCCTTTTTTTTTTCTCTCCCTGTACCTTTCTCTTTTCTTCATCCATTTCCTCTTCTACAACAACTTCATCCTTTTCTTCTTCTTATTCTTTCTTCAATCCAATTCCAAATCATCACCATCAACTCATTTTCGTCCCTAATCATCATCAAATTCATTTTCTTCTTCTTCCAAAGATTGAAATTTCATTTTTATGTTCATGTTCATAAAATTCCAGAATCTAACAACTAAACTTTATTCCCCCAAATTTTCATTACAAAAACTGAAATCTCAATAGCATAACCCTAGGTTGTTGTTAATAAAGTTTTGGCAAGAATAAGGTGGAAAAGTGATAGCAAGCTTGAAAGAGAAAGGAACAAAGCCAATCTAGAAAATAAAAACACAACAACATTAACAATAACACAGTACATTAATTATGGATACACGAAATTCGAATTATGGGTTTGTATGAGAGGAACAAATTTTTGGGTTTGTATCATATTAGGATTTGGGGATTAGGGTTTGAATTCAAAAGAAGGAATAAAAAGAAATGGGATGATTAAGGTTTTTTAGGTGTTGTTGTGGATTTTTGTTTTGTTGTGTGTTGTTGATGAAGATGATGAAGGAGGAAAGAAGAAGAGGCGCTGGAGGAGAAGAAGGGGAGAAAAGAAATTGAAAATTTTAATTTTACATTAAGGGTATTTTAGGTATTTCATACCTTGAACATTATTTTTTTATTAAAAAAACTATTATGAGTGCCACATGGAATTTAAAAAAAAAAAATCAAAACTAAAAAAAATAACACATCAACATGCCAAGTCACCTCGTTGATCCAATCAACTGGCTTTGGGGGTGTAAACCAAAGAATCTTCAAATGACAAGGGGGAATCTCCAAGTTTTTTTTTGACAGGGGGTAAACCAAAAGACCCACAAATGGCAGGGGGTAAAAGTCATTTAACCCTTTCGTTTTTTTTACTGTTGTAATGTTTTTCATGGTGTGATCATTTACCTATCCATATCTAATTTTATCTCATTATTATAATTGGGTTTAGTAGTTATCAATTTTGTGCTAAAACTTATTGTGCCTCTGATAGGAAGATCAATGGGTTCACTGAGAAAATTGGATCGGTAAGTAAACATGACAAATTTGGTTTGAAGATATTTCTTATTCACTTTTAATTATAAAAAGTATTTTTGTTTCATAATTTTTAAGATTTGTATTGGAAACTAAGAATTTTTTTAAACAAAAACAGAACACAATGTTGCAAGATTTAGTTGGTCTCTATTAATGGTTTTTTCAGAATTATCTTCTTTATGTTAAAATAATTTTTTTTTGAAGGGATGTGTGTAATCCCAACTCCAACAATTGAAATTATAATGCTTTTTTCTGTAAAAAATGATCAAAGAAAATTATTTTGCTAGTGTACCTTTTACTAATATTGGTTGGGAAGATTTATTGACATAACTTATTCGATATTAGTGTTGGATTTATTGCATGGAAGGAGGGAAATAGCAATTGAAAATTCAAAATCGCATTTAATGTAGGGTTGGTGGGATGTGGCAAGTTAGCAACCGAATTTAATGTTTGAGGTTTGAGGTTAGCTTGTACACCCTCTGATCACTAATATAAGTAAAAGTTAACATTTTAGATTCATTCATTAAATGACGTATGTGGTCTATAATAAAGACTATATACATCGTTAATTGAATGAATGCAAAATGTAAAATTTTGCTTATATTAGTGACCGGAGGATGTAGTGTACAATTGGCTATTGTGATTGTGATTAGGAGGGAAAATAAGCTTGTGATTGGGGTTTAGCATTTGCTAGACCTTATAAACTTTTATAATAAGAAGATATCAGAGGAATAAAAAAGAAAAGGACATGCATGTTTTCAATGCTTAAAAAAAGGCATATGATAACATTTCAGAAAATTGTGGGTTGAATGTTTTTTTTTGGTCAATATTCATTTTTATAAAAACTTTTCCTGAAATCATATGAATTGAATATGTTTTGAAGTGATTTGAGTAAAAAAAATCTCCGTGGATATCCATAATTCTACTCCATTCACTTAATAAAGCATCTCTCATAAAGAAATCCCATCAATGTTGATTATTTTCCGTACTTCAGATGCAAAAACGAAGGGCTACTTAGTTATCAGCTACAACTGAAACCAGGGGGAATATTATTAACACTAAGACTCCCTCAACTAAAATTATTGTTAGAAAACATGGCATTCATAGAAGGAATGAGAGAAAACTCAAATATTGTTTCTATTGATAATAAGAGTGAATATTACAATAATAAGAGATACCTTCTAATGAGGTGGTTACACTATATATACTACTACATCACTAATGCTAACTAATGTCTAACATATATCTCTAATAACTATCTAATACAAAGCTTACGGAGACTGAACAAAAATTTAATCCTTAAACTCATTTTCCATACTATCTCAATCTTGAATGTGTTTGTCGAGTACATCGTTCTAATATATAGGCAACTAATAATTTTTTAATGTTTTAATCTCAACTATGATACTTTCACCTTCTACCAAAGATGCAGGACCAAATTATATCGTCTTCCTAGAAAAATTCAATTTTGTTTTCCAGTAAAAAATAACCAAACTAGAAAGCTATAAAATATGTTTTCTGGAAATATTATTTCTACTAGAAAGATGCAAATCATATTTTTCGAAAATTGTTTCAATTCAGAATTGTTTTAAGTATGTACCGGAAAACTCATGCGGAGTGAAATTATGGTGGATCCAAAAAGGTTGAAATTTAAAGTGAAAAATAACGGTGTAAAAAGTTAAATAACAAGAGGGATAAAATTGACATTTTTAATGATTTGTAGGGGTGAAGGTAAAGATGTAGAAATATAAGGTAAATTTTTTGGTGAGATTTAGCATGGAAAAAGATAGTTGTTTCCCATCATGAAAAAATTAATGTTAGCCATTAGATCAAGTAAAGAACAATACACCCTCAACACTAGATTTTTTGTCATCATCTTCCACCATCATCTCTCTCAACATTATCAGAAATTAAAACTTAATAATCCAGAAATCAAATGAAAATCAAGCAACTTGACAATATTAGATATAAGAAAATACAATATAGAATACTGATTAGGAAAAAATTCTTTTTCCTGCGTTCAACCAACCTAGGAGATCCATTTTTTTTTTTAGTCTGGAAAATGAAAAAATAATTAGGGAGAAGGATATAGATAAGTTTTCAATCAAGAAACAACAACACTCATCATCACATAAAACATATTCCTCAAAATCCTTTCAAACTCATCACTCCAAATTTCCCACACATTCAATTTCTTCAAATCCCATAACAAATCAAATTACCTTGTTTTACCTTCTTTTATTGTGAGATTCAAGTGAAAAGAATAAAATTAAATTAAAGATAAAATAACAAGAAAATTAGATTATGAGAAACAAAAGTGGTAAAATATAGAATTGGGGTTTTGTTACAAGTCTTCCCCTCAATTATCATGGTTGGTGGCTAAGTCTGTTTTCTATTCTCGCCATAGGTTAATTGTCTTTCTTTATTGGCAAGCCTTGTAAATATTGATACGAATTCTGTGTGTTTTCTGGTGTTTCTACCTTAACATATCTCCTTGTGCTGGAATATCAGTTTTGTTGTGGTAATATAATTCATTTTAGTCTCTTCAAAATATATATATACTAGTTTGTGGACCTGTGCCAAGCACGGGCTAGATTTTCAAAAAAAAATTATTTATTTATTTTTTGAGGAGTTTATTTATTTATTTATATAAATTCAGTATTTTTTTCATACAAAAAACTATTAAAATGAATTTTAGAACCAAAAATTCGCAAAGCAGCCTCAAAACATATTTGCAATGATATTATTGTTTTATCTCATCAACAAATCTATCTTTATCAAACGTATCGACTTTATTCGACACTCCGATTGTTGCTATATTAGGGACTTAATTTATTACCATGTCTAAGCAAATACTTGACTGAGTTTGATTTTTTGCAGCATTGAACATTTACTTGACCTCAATAACAAACTAAAATATATGGATTGTATGTGACAAAAGAGTCTCGCATTAGACAAAAGATGGTTTGAAAGTGTATTTATAAGTGGGGGCAATCATCACCTCACAAACCGGTTTCGTGGGATTGTGTTATGCCCAACCACAAATTCTAAGACAAAATACCGATTATCGATTATAACATCATTTTTTTTTGCAAAGGACACCTAACTAATGTCAAATGGGTAGTATTTGGAAAATTTACCATCTTTCTTGCAACGTGATATCTAATTAATTTCCCCACAATGTTTACGTATCATGAACGTCATGAATGTCTTAAACAATTTCGTTCAAATACAACCTTCAATTAGGAATTTAGTGGATATTATTTTATCAATATCACGGTATGTGTGCAATTTATTATCTCCACTTAACCAAACCAAAAGATAAGCATGTGAAGGTCTTATTTCCTTAAATTCAATTGCGTACATAACTAAAAGTGTTAATAAATTTTTAATTTAACATCCAAATATGGTACTATAATATGGATAAAATGAACATTTAACTAACACAACTTACTGACATCAATTTTTCCAATAAGTTTACCCTTCTTCAATTTATCCATCAATTGATCTAGGTTCAGTTTTAAGACTTTACAGATAATATCAGTTTTTTTGCTCACCTTCTCACCATGAATTTTCATAAAATCTTGTATTTCTCTCTAATAGTGATGAAGAGGTCAGGATAACTGGATCTCTTATAAATATTCATGGTATTCTGACAGTTGTTAAACATGTATCTCATTCATCCGATAAACAAAGTCAATAGTACTATTTTACGACCAATATCTTTGGAATAAGTCTCAATGCTTAACATAGTCTCATACAAACCATTTATTATGTCACACCATATTATTTGCTGATTATTTCTAACACACAAAAGTCTCAGAGTCTCCAACTTTGTGTAGTAATCCACAACGAACTACTTGAATAATGTTTTGTAGTGTATAATGCTACCATACTAACATGATTATCTTGAATCCTATAAAAAAAAGACAATTCCCTCGTAGCAACCTTTTCCTAGTAATTTCAATATTTTTGTGGTCCTTCAATCTAATTTTAATATCTACTTTATATTCATTTTCATCAAAAATAAACAACGGTGGATATGAAGTGACTTAAGTGAAACATATGCCTCATAAATTTGTTTGATCTCCCCACACGAAATATTAACAATAGTAATGTCTAAAACCTTTTGAACCACATTATCGTCACTAATTGTTGCATTTTCATCACATGTAGGTAAATTATATATTCTAGGTTCTAGCATCCATTGACCAATTATTGAATAATATGGTATACAAATTGGTTTGGCCATCCACATGAAACCTTTTTTCCAACCCATTATACTCATCAATCATATTTTTAGGCTCTTAATCAAAGACACGTCAAGTTTTAGATCATCCTCGTTCACGTCGTAATATGAAACATTTACATGTTAAAATTAATTAATATGAATATTAAGCTAAATAGAAAAATAACTTTTCAAAAATATGTACTTGAAGTGTTTTGTGTGATTCTTAAACTCATTTTTTGTATCATACTTTTGCGTAGAATCAAAATCTAGCATTGAACTGGTCATGCAATAAGAGTTTTAACCAATACGAACGAAATGTGGCACTCTATCTTCATATTTTATTGTGCATTTAGTCTTAAGGCGGTGGATACGAAAATAGTTGTAGAGACTTCTTAATGCGGGGAAGTTAACTGAAAATATACATTTACAATAATTATATTTTCAAAATAAATTGTAATAAGTAAAAATAATACACTTGCATTCAACAATTTTGTACAACAATGATTTTGCGATGTTGGTGGATCCACCCACTGAAATAAAAATATATATTACATACGTCTCAATATTTTGTAATACAAACGATTTCATATATTTTATACGAAAAATCTAAACAAACATCAAATCACTTATATAGTGCAGGTCATTAATTAATACACTAATTTTGTTGTAGTGTACCTTAAGTAATCTGTGAAAGATCTGGATGTTCAACGCTACATGAATATTATTTAATTTGAAGAACGGTTTTGCTTCTACAGAAGAGCCGCTCAATAAGGTGGTGTTTAAGACCACAAAAAAGTATATGCATAAGGGTTTTAAGGTTCATATATAACATCCGCTCAAAATGTAGGTTACCAAATTAATTCAAGGACTTCCTTGGGTGTCATCTTTTTTTTTTTTTGTTGGTGGTGGTGGGGTTTGACCCCCGGACCTTACATATATTATGCATTGTCCATACCAATTGAGTCAGGCTCAAAAGGACGGGTGTCGTCTCTTTAATTGCTCTTTTCTTTTCCCCTTTATTTTGCTTTTAATTTCTTGTTATTTTTCGCTTTCATGATATGACATTTGTTCTCCAATTTTTGTTTAACTTTATCAATTAAGAAGGTTGGGGTCATGTCACTCTTCTCATTTTGTTCTTGGTTCCTTTTAATTATATATAGCTAGGGTGTTGTGGTTAGTTCACCATCTGTACCACATTTTCCTAAAAATAAAAAAAGTCAAAAATTTAAAAATTTTAAAAATAATTAAACAAATTAAAATTTAATAGAGACTAAAATCACATGTTAAAAAATTTATAGGGACGCAAATATGTCTCTTTTTTTATATGAGGGGAAAAAGAAATTTGTTATTTTTTAGGAACATAAAACTTCTTTAACCCTTTCTATTTTTGTTCTCTTAATTTTTTTTATTCTATTTGTAATTTTTTGTTAATATTAAAATATTTATTTGTATTCTTCGTATCATCATAATTTTTGTAGATAATCATCTTCTTTTTTTATATTTATTTTAACACCTTTTTCTTGTCTCCATTTTTTGTTTATCAACCAAACAAATTATAAAAAAAAACGTTTTGGTTTATTTTTCTTAAGGAATAAATGTTACTTTTAGTTTTCGTAGTAACTAAATTGAGATTTATGATGTTTCTCTTGATCTTCACTCTTGTGGACTATACATGTATTTTATGACATTTATCAATGACTAAATTGACTCTTCGATCTATATTGATCCATATTTTGTCAAAAATAAATTTACATATATTAAATTATTTATCAAAAAAAAATTGAATTTTAAATTTTTATGGAAAATTTGCCCAGACAATTGATTCCCTTGAATCATGCAGTAAATGAAGAAAAAAAGTATGCATTAATATTTATGAATTTGTAGATTTGATATTAGAAAGAAAATCATACAAATTTAAAACCACAACTTTTTTATATAAATTACCATAATATCGAGGCACGCATTTAAAGCATAGAAGTAATATGTTTAACTGTGTAAATGTACATTGTTAGGTTTGTTATTGACCTTTATGCATGTATAATTTTCTGTTTTCAAGCAACCTTAAATAAACTATTTTAGTGATTGTGTTTAAAGGGTATGTACTCAATCGTAAAAACTCATAGTGAATTTGTAAAAATAAAATAAAAAATAACTCATAGCAGAAACCATTTTATGTTAGAAAAATATATATTTCAGATAAATGAATAAAATAAAAAAAGAAGTGAGCAAACTTAACTACAAAGTTTGAATGATTACTCGAGTTAGTTTCCAATATTTTGATTTCATACCTAATTGTATTAATGATTTTGTTAATGAGTTAATTTAGTTGTTGTCAAAAAAAGAAGATTTAATATAAGAAATTATAAACTACAATATTAAATCTCTTTAAATAATTTATCCAATTGATAATTTTTAATATCTTGTTATCATCAAAACTTAAGTGGTAAAATTGTGAAACACCCTTTGTTCCAACACTCTCTCTCATCTCACTCTCTCTCTCTCTCTCACGGCTGCGTTGCATATTCTATCTAATGTTTTTCTCCTGTCAATAAGTATTTTTTAGTTATAGAACCCTAACATATGCCCTAAAGACACATGACCCCGTGAATACTAATTATAGCCGATATAACTTGACTGTTTGATGACAACAATCCAATTAAGAATCTAACGCACACACAAAAATTACGTTAAGGTCAATTGTCAAGCAATTAAAATGGAAAAAAAATCAAATGTAACAGCCAGTTAACAAATAATCAAAATGTATTTCTAAAAAAAAAAAAATCAAATGTAAACACCAATTGGGTTAGAAAACAGATTATTTTAAACCTTTCAACCAATTGGGTTAGAAAACAAATTATTTTAAACCTTTCAACGTTCCATTTATACATCTTTCTAAAAAAAATAAAAATTCCATATACTATATATTTCTAAAATAAAATAAAATTCCATATACTAAATATATTTAATCATCACAATTTGATAGACATAAGTGAAATGTTTTTTTGATACCTTTAGAATCTTCTGCAATATGCTCTTGAAGTGTTTTGGCGTAAATTTCACAAGGCTTCTTTCCATGTATGTTTTAATTTCATTGAAAAGTGGAGGTATAATGTACTCGATCTTCTGCAAAGAACAAAAATTTATCAACCAAGTTAGATTACATCATGTTCAAACACATCTTTTAGTGAAAGAAAATTACTTTTGCAACTCATCTCACACATGGAATTGAAAAGGGACTAAACCAATCCTTAAAATATAATGATTAGTCCTTAAAATATATAAAATCTATCTATACAATAACGACTAAACCAACCCTCTATACACAAATAATTAATGAGTTTCACTAGATAATAAATTGTTTGGAAGAACTGATTTTGAGTTTTAGGTGAAATAATTCTCTACCATGTTTACTTACATATATTACGATCAAATTATAAACTACCATAATCTCTTCTCTAAAAAATCGAAGAGTTTAGGCTTTGACTTTTTTTTTATAAAAACAAAATGATATTCATTCATTCAAATCGAGAGATTACATCATTCAATACCGTTAAAAACGATTTTTGAACAAACAAAAATGAATTATATTACCAACAACACCGAACTTAGCATAGCACAAGGCGTGCCACACCAAAACGGGCGAAAAGAGTACAACCAGTCAGAGTATCGTTACAAATAAACAATCAAGCAATACCCAAACAAACAAGCGGGTTTGACCACCAACTATGAATACCATATGTAAATGTCACATTACGAGCCTTCAACCACCACAGCGAGCAGTGTTTGACTTTATCTAACAGTTGCATAAGTGAGTTACGTGTATTCCTGAATAATCTGTCATTCCGCTCCTTCCACAAAACCCAAACTCAGAGAAGCCAAATCAGCTGAAAAAATGACCGCCTCGCTCTCGAACCACCTGCATAATGTATGAACTGATCAACGTGGGTGGTGATAATCTGATCCTCCACCCCCTCGATGCCAAGCCAATTCCTCACAAGCGGCCACAACGCTCCAAAGAACGGACAAGACAAAAACAAATGATGCACGTCCTCCACCTGCCCACATCCAGCTAAACATAACCGAGCATCCATCGGAAGAATCCCACGAACTGCCAGATTTTGCCTAGTCGGTAAACGATCCCTCAACAGACGTCAAGCGAAGATAGAGACCTTCAACGGTACCTGTTTGTGCCAACTGAACTCCAAATTTTGATGAACAAAGGAATGATCCTGCGATGTCAACATATCATACGCACCACGAACCGTGTACCCACCGCTCTGATCCGGCATCCACAACCACCTGTCACAAGAGGTATCCTGCAAAGTAACTTTAAGTAAAAGCTCCCTACACTCCTCTACCAACTCCTCCTCCCACGACCACAACCGCCTACGCCACTGCCAAGCCCTCCCACCATCCTCCAAACCCAACAAAAACATGTCCCTAACCGTGACCACTTTGTTTGTCGACAAAGCATAAAGACGACTGAACCGGTCAGGCAAAGGAACAGTACCACACCAACGGTCACGCCAAAAATCAGTATTCACCCCATCACCCACCTGACGCCTAGCCTAACACCGTTAAAAACGTAAAGGATGAATCTGCGAACAAACTCACAACATCCAAGTTAATAGCATATAACAACATAATGCCTACAAAAATATATGATAAAATTAAAGTCACCGAAATATCCATGGCCTCGGATCTGCAACGTTGATGCCCAAATCTTTGATTGAATAATCAATCTTTCAATATGAATCAAATGAACACCCAGGAAGACGGGAAATCAAACAACACCGCACAAGACGACGAACAACAACCATCACACTTAGGTGATTAAATCACAAGGAAAAAACCTATATCTATATGAAAAATCACTTATTTAGATTGAAATAGAGAGTAAAAAATGAAAATGGGTGATTTCAGGTCAAGAATTGACCCAAAACCACCCCCTCAATGAAAAATTTAGGAGAAAAAACCTAGAGAAAGAAAATTAGGACCGGCTTATTGGAGAGAGTTATAGTCACGTAGTTAGAACAATCTCTTTAACCTCTTGTAATAAAAAAAAGGATAATCAAAAAAGATAAAATAAAATGTTAACAATGACCTAATTAAAATCAAATAATTAAACTTAAATAGTTAATGAGTTTTTCAATAGGACTAGGGTTGGGAATAGGCCAGGCCGGCCTACGGCCTGGCCTGTTTAAGCCTGGCCTGCCCTGGCCTGTTTATGAAAGAGGCCAGGTTTAGGCTTTTGAAAAAGCCTATTTAAGTAAATAGGCCAGGCTTAAGCTATCAAAAAAAGCCTACGAAGCCTGATAGGCCAGCCTATTTATGCATATTATAAAAATTTAATTTTTATTTATCTTAAAATTTAATTTATATTAGAATAAAAATCAAGAAAAAAACTCAAATAATAGACTTTTTAAATAGGCTTTGAGGCCTTGTATTGAAATAGACTTTTAAGGCCTTATAGCAATAGGCAGACCTTATGATGAAATAGGCTTTAAGGCCAATTTGGCCTATTTAAAAGTAGACAAAATTGATTTTTTAATAAATTAATATGAAGTAGGCCTGTAAATAGGCTTGCAGGCCAGACCAGGCCAAAAAAATAGGCCTATGAAAGGCCATAGGCCAGGCTCAGGTTTGAAAAAAAATTCGGAGGTTTCTTTTTAGGCCCCCCTCGTATCTCTTTAGGCCCCCTAAAATTACAAAATTGTCCTCAATAACACCTCCGGTAGTTAACTACCGGAGGTTCATTTTTAAAAATTTCGATTTTGTGCTTCTGGTAGATAACTCCCGAAAGTGCTTTTTTTAAATTACGATTTTGTTACTCCAGTAGATAACAACTGGAAGTGTATTTTTAAAATTCCGCTTTTGTTGACTCGATGTACCCTCCAAAAGAAAAGACCTCAATTGCGCCATTAGAAAAATGGTTGACAATTCTAGATATAGAACATGTCATTGCAACATTATACAATAAGGTTGCCGTTGTGCTAAAACATGGAAATGACTTTTCTGAAACATGTTTTCCTCTCCGTGGTCGCCCTCTAACAAATCCATCCGCATGGATTATGTGTCTAGGATTGATTCCTAACCACTTTGTGCATGTATTTTTGAGACCTGGATGCCCAATATCTCCAACAACATCGCAGTGGAAAAAAATACAAAAGGCCAGAGTCTCAAGCTTGGAGGATCACTTTGTTGCAAGGCAGCGTTTGTTTAATGAATTAATGGATGTTGAAAAAGGTGACCAACCACCCAAAAAAACAAATAAAAATGATCCAATTTTGTGTGATGATGATGACGAAGATATGGTCAAGACTACCTGACTTTTGTTGTATTACGTTGATTATATAATGAGCATTTCGGTAGTTATCTACCTGAGTAACAAAAACGGAATTTCAAAAATACACTTCTGGTAGTTATCTACTGGAGTAACAAAATCGAAAATTTAAAAAAGCACTTTTGGGAGTTATCTACCGGAAGCACAAAATTGAAATTTTTAAAAATGAAAACCTCCGGTAGTTAACTACCGAAAGTGTTATTAAGGACAATTTTATAATTTTGAGGGGCTTAAAAAGATATGAGGGGGACTTAAAGAGAAACCTCCAAAAAATTCATAGACTAAGCTCAGACCTATCAAAGTCTGGCCTGACCTATTCCCATCCCTAAATGGGACCGAATTTGATTTTGGATGAAACACAGGTTTTAGACCGACTTTACTTATTCCGATTACTAAGGTTCACTTAGACAAAAAAATTTGACCGAATCAACACTTTACGGATGCATGACACATGGCAAAAATTTGAATGGTTGAGATTAAAGAAAACAAACTCATCATTTTTGCTCCTAACAAAACAAAACCCCTTCAAAGTTCAAACCCTTCTCTTCTCTCTTCTCCTTCCGACGCACTTTGCTCCGACACTCTCCTCGCCGCAATCAACTCCCTCACCACCGCCATTTTCCTCCCTTTTCAGTTTGAAGAATGAGTTTGTGTGATTGTTGAAGCAAAAGAAACAATGTTCAGTGTTCGAAATCTTCATAAACATTACTCCTTCAAACCCATTTCATCTCTCTTTCAACTTCAACCTAATCTCTTCAGGTAAACCCTTTTCCATTTTCTGTGTTTTTTTTCCCCATTTCCTTCAATTTTGTATTCAAATTCATAAACCCTTAAACCCCTTTTACTCTTTTCCCTTAAAGTTTATACCTTTACATCACTCACTCTTTTCCCATTTCCTTCAATCATTTTTGTCAACATAATTTTTTGAGCAACAACATTAGTTTCATGATTTATTTACATTTGTTAGTTTTTATTAGATGAGATTAAGAAATGTTGATTCAATGTTTTTGTCTTTTTCAGCAACACCATTAGTTTCTTGTTTAAGGTTGTTTTGTTTCTATGATTTATTTACATTTGTTAGTTTTTGAAGTAATTTTTTGAGCAGCAACATTAGTTTCTGGTCTAAGGTTGTTTTTTTTTTTTTTTTTTACCAAGACTGGCCATCAAGAACAGACACCGGAAACAACACCAACACAGCTAATTTTTTTTAGAAAATCACATAATTCAGTGTAATTATATGTGTCGGTGTCGTGTTGGTGTCGGACACGACACGTGTCTGACACGGGGACACACCTTATCCGAGGAGTATCCGTGCTTCATAGAAGATTGGTTTACATTTGTTAATTGGTATTTCATAGGATTAAGTAATGTTGATTTGATTCGATTAGATGTTTTTGTCTTTTTGGTTCAGAAATGTTGTGCCTTTAGGACAAGGAATAGAGAAAAGCAAAACTGATGATAAAGTTGAAGAGTACCATAAAGTTAGCTTTTATTGTTATGTTAAACCATTGAATCTTTTGAATGGATCGTTGTGTCGAGGAATGTCAACGACAAGAGGAAGGAGTATGCGAAGCAAGGTGGAAAGAAGAATGCAGAAAGAGTCTGGTAAAACAATAAGGGAAATTCGTAGAGCTAAAAAAATTACGAAGAAACTTATGACCGACGAGGAGCGGCTTGTTTACAATCTCAAAAGAGTAAGTTACCTAGCAGCCCTTCTAATAACTGTTTTACGACTACACTTTTTGTAATTCATGTTTTTCTTCTCCATATATTGCTTTGAGATGTTGTAACGGCTCTGATATATGCCTTCTTAAGCACTTTAGGGCCCCTGTTCTAATCTTAACAAGTGGGCCGCTAATAAAAAAAATGCCAAATTTTAAGTATAACATGTTAAACACAATTAATTTAGACATTAGAAAGTTTAAATTGGTAATGAAAAACCTCTTTCATAAGAAACTCATACACGAAACCAAGGTAATGAAAATGATAATTTGATGCATGCTTGATCATAAGGGGGGATAATTTGATGGATATCAAAGAGTGATTCAAAATAGACGTGGAACTGTTCGGATTGAGATTCTGGCAAGAAGGGGAAATTGTTCTGAAATCTTACATTACGAGTTTTGAAGCTGGGTTTATTAGGTGTTGAATGGAACTGTTCAATATTTTCTTGAATAGAGCTATACAAGTCTATGTTTCCATGTTTTTGCTAGCCTTTGTAGATTTTTTGTGTATCTTACCATCACGATGGTTAGTAAGAATAAGTTAAAGTGATTATATAGACTAACAAGCTAGTAACTTTTAATATCAACTACTAAACTCCAACTAACTAAATCAGAAATCAGAAATATAGTAGAGCCCATAAAAGAGAGAAAAGATACAAAGACCAAAAATAAAAGTTGTAGTAGAATGAGTAAAAGTGGTTATACCAAACCTTTATACATGAAGCTTGAGCTTCTATTCTATCGTGACAATCTGAAAGCCCTGAAACCGCATCGACGAAAGCTTTACCAAAGCCAGTTGAGTTAGTAATCCATGCCGCATTTATTTAGAACAAATAGAACTCCCAAAATTGTGGCAAAATAAATCCAGGAAGATAATTTCTGTACAAAATTAAACGCTGTGGAATCCTCGCCCACGAAGTTCGAGTCTTTATCCTTTATTTGTGTGTAGTCGGTGGGATGAGATGCGTGTGGTGGGGGAAGGGAGTGTTTCTTCTGAATTCTGATCTGGGCCAAAGTTATGAAAGTCTGGGCCCCAAAGATCTGAGGCCCTGTGCTGTAGCTCAGCCTACACAGGCACAGGGCCGGCCCCACCGTGCTTCTCAATTAAAATTGTTTTATGGTTTAAAGGCTCATAGTTCATGGTTATTGTAAGAATCTTTTGATATTTCTTTTTACATAGATGCTCATTGAGAAGTTTATTCAAGCTGATCTTAGATTGTAAATATTGTATAGATAAGAGTCCTCATTGATCAGTCACTCTAACATCAAATGCCTTAAACTATACTACATTTTTTTTTAAAAGAAATTATGTGTGTATGCTGTTTCTATGTGAAAGTAGTAAGCACAATTGGCTTACATTTGAAAAAGAACTTTGATGCCTGTGCGAAATGGGGCAAAATTCAAGAGTTTCCATGGCCACAACTTATAACAAACTTGCATTACAATTCTGGCAATTTTAACAAATTGAGGTTTACATTGAGAACTATTGTGTTTGAAAGAATGCGTGCATGTGTTCTCTCCCCAATTAAAAAAAAGAATTATTATGCTGGTTAAGATTCTTGTTGTTTATTCATTGTAGAAATTGTATATTCCTTATCAATTTTCAGTAATTGTTTAGTGTTCGCTACTTCATTGTTGCCAAGAAATTTAACTACTTCATTGGCTTCGATTCTTTAAATTGTAGCACACACATGATAACTGTGAAAATTTTCAAGCTGTTATAACTTATAACATTGCATATATTTGTTTTGAACTGTATGATATTGTCTATGTTTAATTTTGTTGTGGTGCTCATTATATAATCTCTTGGTTAAATCTTATTTTCCTACCCTTCAACTGTTTCAGGCAAAGAAGAAAATTGCATTGCTACTACAAAAGCTCAAGAAATATGAGCTACCGGAGCTGCCTCCACCACGGCATGATCCGGAGCTCTTTACACCCGAACAGCTTCAGGCGTATAAAAAAATTGGATTCAAGAACAAGAATTATGTTCCTGTTGGTGTTCGTGGAGTATTTGGAGGAGTTGTGCAAAATATGCATCTCCATTGGAAGTTTCATGAGACTGTGCAAGTGTGTTGTGACAACTTCCCCAAGGAAAGAATTAAAGAAATGGCTTCAATGCTTGCAAGACTGAGTGGTGGGATCGTGTTAAACGTTCATAATGTGAAAACAATCATTATGTTCCGTGGTAGAAATTACCGCCAACCGAAAAATTTGATACCTATTAATACCCTTACAAAGAGGAAGGTAAGGTTACATTTCCATATTCCTTATTAGACTGCACGCCTTATTTTTTCTCCTTCAAATCTGATAGAGGTGATGCTTTGCCTCTAGTGGTTGAGATGCTAAAGGCTTAACTTTAGACTCATGAACTGTCATATTTAGGTTCCAATATTGTTCATTATCAGTTAGCTTTAGTTTTGAAAGTAAACAGTCGTTTCGGTCATTGGATGTGTAAGACACTATCAGTTGTAGACTTGTAGTCCTTGAATTGACCATAATCACACAAACACTTTCGAATGTGTCTTCCGTTAGTCAGTTTTGTCCATCAAATGTTCTTCGTTAGTTAGTTAGTTAGTTTGGTCCTTGAATGTGTGTCTTACATTAGTCAGTTTTGTCCTTCAAATTACTAATATAACACACACTCAGTGGTTTTTTTTTTTTTTTGTAATCATAAACATTCAGGAGTTACGGTGACACTACCTCACACATTTAGGGACTAAAATTACTGTTTGCTCTTAGTTTAAATTATTATGCTTGCATGATTGACTTTAATGTTTCAAGGACAAAAGAATTTGGTCCTAGTTATGGTATCTATTATACAAAGATCTTAAATACTACGAAATAACCTATTTGTTACTGTTGTTATATACAGGCCCTATTCAAGGCCAGATTTGAGCAAGCTCTTGAATCTCAAAAGTTAAACATAAAGAAAATAGAACAGGACCTGCGGCGGATGGGAGTTAATCCTGAGGATCCAACTGCAATGGCCAGCATCCAAAGAGTGGCTTCCACTTTCTTCAATGCCATTGACAAGAAAGATGGAAGTCCTTATGTTAACCGTGGAGACAAGTCGTCAGTAATAGAACCTAATGATGGTTTGGAGGAATCAGATCCTGCTGAACAGGAAGAGCTAGATCGATTCATTGCTGATATAGAGGATGCTGCCGATAAAGAATATGAAGCCGAAGAGGCCAAAGAAAAAGAAGAGTTTGGAAGACTTAGATATTGGAACAGAGAAGAGTATGGTGGAAGATTCAGAAGATTGGATGATTCTAGAAATGATGCCTATGATGGTGAGGTTAGAGGCTCAAGACTTCGGCAGAATATACATCCCAAGCATCGGACTGCCGATAGCGACGATGAAGAGAATGCTCATTCTGACAATGACGACGACGACGATGACGATTCGTGGCATCCCGGTAATATTGCCGATGACAGTGATGTTGACAGCAATTTTGATGGCTCTGATGAAGCTAGAGGTAGGTTCAAGGAAGCTAGGGGGAGAAGAGAGAGGATAAATAATACACGTATTGGCAATGGTCAAGTTAACGGTGGTCAGAGCAGACACAGTGAAGCTAAATTTAGGACGAATATGGGCGTACAAGATTCTGAATCAGAAGATATACTTGGTGAAGTTGAAAATGCAATGTGGGAGTCGGATTTAGAGGATAATGACTCGGTACATTTGAGAGGAGCCAACAGCAATAACTATAAGAGCAGCAGCAGCGATGATGAGGGTCAGATTGATGATTCCGCTCAATATCGTAATAGTTTTAATGCACCAAAGAGTTTGAGAGGCAGGCAAGCAGGAATTATCCGCACTAAATCCGTGTCCATGGATGCCTTTAGCGGTTCGGAAGACTGGATGTTGCAATCAGAGGGTGAGGAGGACTCAAGAGGTGATGATAAGGACAACCCTACAAGTCAAAATAGTAAGGTGGTCAAAAGTGATATCCATAAGAAGAGATCACCAAAGGAAGCTGATGAAGCTTGGGACAGTGACTAGGCCAAGTAAATGCTAGACCATAATTCATTGTAGTTTTTTAAGACTTTGTTTGACAAGCAGAACAGAGAGAGCGACTTTACCCACCTCACGGTTTTTCAGAAACCACACACGACTCTAGAAGTGTACTTTCAGACAACATAATTTGTTCAGACGTGTGTACTTTAGGGCGTCATAAAATTTGCAATTTTTTCATATGCGTACACCCGAAGTTATTTAGGTGGATGGGAAAAGTTCTGCCTGAAGAAATTTTTGATTGGTCCAAACAAAATCATCAAGGTATGAAGCTTAATGTAGTTGTTTTATTAAGCTCTTTCATGGAGTTTCCTCTTACTGTTATTCTTTCTCACAATAATGTTACCTCCTCAACTCCTCAAGGTTCTATTGCCCTACTAGTCATGATGTACTTGATATGTTACAAGTGGAATAACAGACATTGTGCTATGAGTTTCTGCTAAAGAAAATTGTTTTTTGCAGTGAAGAAATTGAATTTAATCAATTGAAATTAAGGGAGACGTTAGATTTATTACTAGTGAAGTAATTGAAATATTTTGTGAAATCACTCACACAAGTCAATCACAAGATATCCAGTCTTGTTAAAATGTTAGAAAATTTTCAGATTCATCGGAGATAAGGAGCCTATTTGGATACAATTTTGATTTTAGTTTTTTGTGTCCCAACGCCTTTTTGCCGTGGTAGAAAAGCCACTATTTGTAGATTTTGAGTAATGGCGCGTCTGATTAATAGCTCATCATGAACACACAACAATTACTCTTCACTATTTTTCATAGACATTTCTTGTTTGAAGGGTATGTTACATTTTTTAATTTCTGTACTTTAAGTCCCTAACAAGCTAAGTCATTCAAGTATTGTTTGTACTTTCCACATATGTGATCTTTGAACAGCAACGAAACTAAATTCTATTGTTTGTACCCTAAGTTTCAAATATCTTTTAATAAAAAGTAAGAACTTCAAATTTAAAAGTTCCAATTTTGTGTGATAATTGATTTCCAATGTTATGAAATTTTATGTGATTTTTTCAGAAACTTGTTGCAAAAAGTTTATGTCTCATCTTGGATAAAATTCAAGCTCATTTTAGACAGCTTAGACCATATCTGCCACATCATTTTCAAGCAATCAATTCATTTACTCCAACAGTGAATTCTCGAAGTACTCTTTTGCACGTGATTTTGTTCCGATTTGTTTAAATAAATAATTATTAAGTTATTTATTTTCTCAATACATATAAAAAAAAGTTAAAAAAAATACCAAATTTATTTTAACTATTTTTATGGAACAATCGATTGTTTCAATGTTTAACACCCTAACTTGTTTTAGAGGTGTCAACTCAATGGCTAAAAATTTATTTTATAATTTTAAACCACATAGTTCGAATGCATATTAGAAAATTGTAATAGAGTTGTGTTATTTAAACAACCATCTGTATAACTACTTTTGGAACAACTATAAATTTACAAAGAACACGAGGTATGTACACAAAAATCAAAACAATAGAGAGACAGTAAAAACATAATATAAGTTTAAAAGAGAGAGTTGTCACAAAAATTGTTAAAAAATAGTTGTACAAATATCATTTTCTCATTGTAATATGAGCATTAATGTTATTGCTATTAATAAAATTCCCCTTACCCCAATTTTTTCTTAAAAACAAATCCTAACTTATCTAAAAAAATGTGATTACGACGAATAATGGTTAAGAAATTTAGAACTTCTAGATACTTGATATGGTTCAGACTTCAGATTACCAACCTCAAGAGTTGATTTGCCGATGGAGGTTTGAAACTTAAGAGTGTATTTTTTTATAGTCAGATTCAAATTACAAACAATTTATTGAGTCAGTCGGTAGAAAGTTTTGCTCAGAGTTCAATTAAGTCGTCGATTCAAATGTTAGATATACTCTTGAAGCCCATGGACTTATTTGACATAAAAAGCCCAATCTAAAATAAAAAACAAACATTTGTCAAACAAACTAGAGTAACGTGTCTCTCTCATACAAATCTTCTTCAATCATGAACAACAACAACGCAGAAACCTTCTTCTTCTTCTGATTCGAACCTTGAAACACGAAATTTTGTCTTAACATAAATTAGGGTTCTTAAAAATTCCCAATTTCGATTTTCATCAATTCAATTCAGGTTTGCTTCGATTTTATTTTCTTCTTCAAGGAATCTGTGAGCTATGAAAATGGATTTAATGTCTGGTTACAAGGTAATACTTCAATCCTAATTACTCTCTTCAATAATTAATTTTCTGAATTTTGTAGTTTAAGATTTTAATTTCATTCAGTGCATTGTATTGTATCAATTTCACAGTGATCATGACTAGATTAGGGTAATTAAACATTGTTTACAAATTAATTAATCTGTTTAGTTTGTATAGTTTAACATGTTAATCTTTCTCATTGTGTTGTATTCATTTGACAGTGATCATCACTAGATTAGGGTAATTAATCATTGTTTTTCAAATTAATTAGTCTATTAATTTTGTATGTTTTATAGTTTAATATGTTAATCTTTCTCAGTGCATTGTTCATAGATTAGAGCCTGTTTGTGATAGTTTTTTTTTTTTTTTTTTTGAAAAAATATTTTTTTAAACAAAATAATCACTTTTTGAAAAAGATGGTGGAAAATAAGCTTAGGTGGTTTCGGCATGTAGAGAGAAGACTTGTAGATTCTGTAGTAAAGGAGAGTGGATTAGATTGAGGATAAAACAGAGTAAGACCTAGGAAAACTATAAGAGAAACTATTGAGAGAGATCTAGAGATTAGTGATTTGATTGAAATATGGTTTACAATGAAACAATATGGCGTACTTTGATCCATGTAGCCGACCCGACTTGGTGGGAAAAGAGTTGTTTTTTGTTACAAGTTTTCAAAAAAATTAGAATGTGAAAAAATATCTAAAAACTGCTTCAAACGAGAAGCGGCTTTTAACAGTTTCTCCAGAAAATCATCTTTATAACTGATTTTTTTAAAGTGATTTACATTCTAGTAAACAAACACAAGAACTTTTGCTTTTCTAAAAAACCTTTATAAATTACCTCTACATTAGTGAGTATCAAAATCACTTTTTTTTATAATCTGTGACAAATGGGTCCTTAATCTATTAATTTTTCACAGGGTGTTGTTGGACTTGTTTTTGGCAACGAGAATTCTTCAAATGAAGATAGGTAAGTTAAAGTTTTTGTTAATTTTTAGTTCCATTTTTTATGCGTTATGCAAGCTATACTTAGTGATATATTTCTTGTTAATGTCATGTATCAATAGGTATGTTGAACGATTGCTTGATCGGATAAACAATGGTAAACTACCAGACGACAGAAGAAATGCTATTACTGAGCTTCAGGCTGTTGTCTCAGAAAATAAAGCTTTCCAGTTAGCATTTGGGGCAATGGGTATATCCCTTTTCTCTCAAACAAATTGTTTTAGTTTCTTTCGTTTCTTTTGTTTGTCTTATGAATTATGTTTGATGCATTTTGTAGGTTTTCCTATAATGTTGGGCGTCTTAAAGGAAGAACGTAATGATGTTGAAATGGTGACAACATTCTTCCCCGTTATGCTTACCGTTTATTTTTGTTTTTTGCTGTTTCTTTGTGTTTTCAAGGATCCACTTCGATAAGTTAATTTTTAATACGACAATAGATGAAAAAGAAGATTTAAATTTAAATGTGTACTTGTTTTTTAACATGTTGATCATTAGATTCATAACTCAGATCACTGTGCTTACTCTAGACTTTGATACAGCCCTTAATATATGACTTTTTTATTTACCGAATTGGAATTGGTATTGTGGTCGAATTTTACATATATCTATCATGAGTAAATAGCAAATTTTTGTTTGCGTTTATTGAATTAAAACAATTCATTATTAATATCTTGCTGCCATTCCTTGTTCTACACTCTTTATCAACCATCCTTTCCCTATATGTGTACCATTATATAACAAGTCCTACTGGCAAGTTAATTGGAAATTATGTCCGTGCAGGTTCGTGGTGCCTTGGAAACTCTTGTCAGTGCACTGACTCCTATTAATCATCCAAAAGGACCAAGTAATGAAGTTCAACCAGATTTGATGAATACTGATTTACTTTCTAGAGAAGAAGAAAGTATCCCTCTTCTTCTAAGTTTGTTGGTAAGAATTTCATTACCAAAATCATGGGATGTATTCTCATTTATATTGCTGAAAGTTTCCTGTACTTTTAGGCTTGTGCATATATATAAGTCATAAAGTTTCTTAGTTTATGACTTTTCCTTTGGATAATTTGCAGGAAGAGGATGATTTTTATGTACGATATTATACTCTGCAAATATTGACTGCCCTTCTCAGTAATTCTCGACAGAGGTATTAGTTTACTAGTTTTCTTGGTATTCCTAAAATTGTTATATCATCTTGCTTGGAAAGGACCCTTGTTGACTTCTTCTTCAGGTTACAGGAAACTATATTGACTATTCCCCGTGGTATAACTCGGCTAATGGACATGCTTATGGATCGTGAGGTTCGGGACTTGAAAACTTTGTAATAATCTCAAAAAAAATTCAAACTATACAGTTGTTTAATCATTTCCACTCATAATTACTTGTTGATTGTTAACTGTTATTGATTATGAAAAAATGATCACTGTTTACCTTCCAGGTGATAAGAAATGAGGCCTTACTGCTTCTTACTCACCTGACCCGTGAAGCTGAGGTAACCTTTTTGCTCTAACAGAAATGTTTTCCCCCACTTCACCTTTTTTTTTTTTTTTAAACTTATTTCTTTCTTTCATTATGCGGTGAAATTTTCTCATCTAAATAAATTTAATGGTTACAGGAGATCCAAAAGATTGTCGTCTTTGAAGGTGCATATGAGAAGATATTCAGTATCATAAGGGAGGAGGGAAATTCAGATGGTGGTGTAGTTGTGCAGGTGAGGCATGGCTACTCTATTACAGTGCTTATTCAATTTGCTTTATATAGCTTTTGGTCTAAATAATTCTTTGGTCACTTTTCAGGACTGCCTTGAATTATTGAACAATTTGATTCGTAGCAATGTGTCCAATCAGGTTTGTTGACTCTGTCGTGTTTGTTAAGTTTATTATACCTGATTAGTACTGATTTCAACTATTCGTGGTTCAGGTACTACTCAGAGAGACCATAGGATTTGATTCATTGATATTGATTTTGAAGCTGAGAGGAAGTTCTTACTCTTTTACTCAACAAAAGGTTGGATTCTTTCAATTTTTTTACTTACTTTGTGCTATTAGTGAACCCTTATAGCTAACTCTTGTTATAAACACCATGCCAGTAGACAATCAATCTACTCAGTGCATTAGAAACCATTAAATTGTTACTGAAGGGAGGTTCTGAGGCTGATCCCGGGAAAGATGCTAATAAACAGAAAAATAAGACAGCTCTGGTTCAGGTTTGTAAAAATCTCAGTCTTATTATGATGATGATTGCATGGATGTGGAATCTGCTTCTGGTGAACTTATACTTCTGTTTTGTGGAATTGCATGTAGAAAAAGGTACTGGACAGTATGTTGATATTAGGTGTTGAAAGCCAATGGGTACCTGTTGCAGTTCGCTGTGCGGTAAGATAACACTCCTCTCACAATGTATAGATACATTGGCTTAATATATAATATTGTTTAATGTTTAACGAATTATTTGATCTTATATTTTCACTATAAATTTAGTTTAGTATTCACATCTTTCATTCTATTACAAATGACATCTAGACATGGTTGTATATCTTTGTTCTGTTTGATGTTTTAACCTTTTAAGTAATGATAAAGTGATGTCCTTGCATATGAGTGGTAATAACTGTTCTAAACATTTGTGTATAAGTTTGTCAATAACAAGTATTCTTCTTGATAAATCGGTGGAACTTGGAGTTTACTTGGGTTATAAAATAGTCATTGAATCCAATTTTCTTTGGCTTCATATGCATTTCAAAAGAGCATTTTGTTTTTTAGTTATAGTTGTAGTGCCTTTCCCAGTTTCTGTTCTATGACATCAATCCAATTTTGTTTTTTTTCTTTCTGAAAGGCTTAGTTTGTATGAAAATCATCAATTATTATGAAGTATGAAGAGGTGCTCAATTTTGTGCTGATGAACTTTCTCTCATTAGGCATTGAGATGTATTGGGGATTTAATTGCTGGAGATTCAAAGAATCTCGATCTTCTTGCTAGCAAAGTTCTTGGAGAGGAGCCGCAGGCCGAACCTGCTCTGAATTCTATACTTAGAATAATTTTGAGGTCTTCTAGCATGCAAGAGTTCATTGCAGCTGATGATGTTTTCAAAAACTTTTGTGAGGTTGATTATGCATACTTCTTTATCTTGCGTTTTTTTTTTTAAAGCATTCATTGTCATCATACATATTACATAATTTAAGATCTGATAAATTTGGTTAGTGCACATTAATGCATTTGACTGCCTATGTTTCATTTCTGCTTCTTTTTTAACTTATTCCTTTCTTGATTAACGTTATCTAAATCAGAAAAATGCTGATGGCCAAGCAATGCTAGCGTCTACGCTAATTCCACAACCATATTCCATAAATCATTCATTCCATGAGGAGGATGTTCATATGTCTTTCGGAAGGTTTGTTTTGTTGGTTGTGCTTTAATGCTGTGCTCATTGATAATATTTTGATGATGTGTTATTTTAAATTTATTATAGAACAAGTTCTTGTTCATGTTTGTTTCCTAAATCATAACATTTCCGTTAGTATGCTATCTTCATTCATCTTTAATTTCGGTATTTGTTTCTCTTTCAGCATGCTATTACACGGTCTTACTTTGGGTGAAAATGACGGTGATCTTGAGGTATGTGATACTTCTTTATGCGTGTGTGTGTGTATTTCATATTTCAGATTTGTTTGGATTATCTGGCTAATGTTATGTTAAATATGTAGACTTGTAGCAGAGCTGCTAGTGTTCTATCTCATATATTGAAGGACAATCTCCAATGCAAGGAAAGGGTATGTTAATAATTCCCTGCTCCATTGCATTTTTAGCTTTATTTTACAACCAGTTTTAGCAGATGTAATGTAAGGACTACAGAATACATTCTGATTAACTTTATGCTTAAATGATTTGTTTTATAACAAAAAAAATTATCATATAAAAATCAATGTATTCATCTTAAATTTTAACATGATAATTTTATGAACTACAGATTTCTACTATAGACAGGCATTCTATTGTATGAGTATTTCTTATCCAATTTAACCTTTTACTCCAAATGAAAAGAAAAAAGGAAATCGTCTCTACTCTCTAATTTCAAGGAACCTGTTTCTTTAAGCTGATGTCTCTTGCATGCAATAGCTTATTCAAATTGAAAAATTAGTTAGGTTCTTTTTTTCTCTCAAAGAAGCTAATAGTTGTATTGTTAGCATGTTCTCTTTGATCTATGTAACATATCTATCTTTATTTTCCCTTTCCTGTTTCCTGTGTCGGTAGTTGGGCTTTTTGCGTACTATATCAAGTTTTACTTACATGTATATGAGTTACTTCAGACCATCATGCTTTTCATCTTTCTCACTCTCACTTTTATAATTTTTTAATGTAATATTCTTTGATGTTCTTATGCATTTACTTGAAGGATAACCCAAATGTTACTTTTGCTATTTTTGTATGGTTTACACCATAAACTATTCATACTATTGCTTTTGTAAATGAACTTAAGTCTTGTATGCGTTATTCAGAATTTTATGGTAATGCCTTTAAGTTCTTAATTATGTCTTTTCTTTCTCTCTTTTTTTGGAGTAGAGTTCTTTATGCGGTTAGCCATGCCACATCAGTGTTTACCTATTGGGTTCTTTTGCACTAGATATTTTTTCCCATACATTTATACATAACGATAGTATGAATGGTAAGATTAAGGAAAGGAAGAAGTGAAATTCAGGTGCCCAGATAAATCTTATAAAAAATGTTTCAGGTTTTGCGAATTGAAATTGAGGCACCCATGCAAACATTAGGAGCTGCAGAACCACTAATGCATCGAATGGTGAAATATTTGGCCCTCGCCTCTTCAATGAAATCCAAAGATGGAAAGTCTAATCCATCAGGAAATTCATATGCTCAAGCTATTATTTTGAAATTGCTGGTTACCTGGCTAGCAGATTGCCCCAGTGCAGTGCACTGCTTCCTAGATGCTCGACCCCACCTTACTTATATTCTTGAGTTAGTATCAAATATGTCAGAAACAGTTTGTATAAGGGGTTTTGCAGCAGTTGTGTTGGGTGAATGTGTGATCTATAACAAATCCACAGATAGCGGGAAAGATGCATTTGCCATTGTTGATATAATAAGTCAGAAAATTGGGCTTAGTTCATACTTCTTAAAATTTGATGAGATGCATAAGAGTTTTGTTTTCGCTAACGTGGGGTCATCACTCACACATAGATCGTTCTCGAGATCTTCAGCAGCTAGCATGGCCGATATTCAAGATGTAGATGAGAATGATTTGTCAGAAAAGAAAAATACGGATGATCCAATTCTCACTACAATTTTGGATTCTTACTTTGTGAATTTTGTGAAAAGACTGGAGGAAAATATTAGAGAACAGATTGTCGAGGTTTATAGTCGTCCAAAAACCCAGGTAACAGTAGTGCCAGAGGAAATAGAGCAGAAGAAAGGTGAAAGTGATGGTGAATATATAAAGCGGCTGAAAGCTTTTGTTGAGAAGCAGCACTCCGAGATACAGGTATTATTTGTACTTGTCCATTCCTCTCAAAGTATATATACAAGGATAAGTCATGAATCTGTTCCTTTCATGTAGTCTACCTTACTGTATAATTAACAACGTAGAGAATAGATGTTCTAAAATCAACCTTCAAATTTCAGAGTATTTAGTTCCATAGTTTTTTATTAACATTGTCATTTACGTAATGTGAAATTTTGGAGTTGTTTTTAAATTGCATGTGTATCATAAGATTAAAAAAAACATTCTTGTTAGGTGTTAACTACGATGTACTGCTGTGAACTTACATCTTTGTTGATTTGTTCAGCAAGTTAGGTTTGTTTCTGATGGTTTTCTGATCAATAATAGTACCTTAGGTTTGTTCAGCAAGAATATCTATAATTCTTTTTGACATGAATGTGATGTAGAGTCCATAGAAAAATAAGTAGTGTGCAGAACTGCAGGAGCCAGTGCTCTTGAACAAATTTATCAATATGGTTTGACTATTCATGATATGTGTTTGATTTAGTGATTATTTATTTTATTTATATTTTCATCGTCTCAGGATCTTGTTATTCGAAATGGTACATTGGCCGAGGACCTGGCTAAGACAGGTAGTAGTTCCCAGTCTGAGCAAAGAGTAAGTGGAGGTATGGACAGAGTCCAAATAGAGACACTTCGTAGAGATCTCCAAGAAGCATCTAAAAGGTTGGAGATGCTTAAGGCAGAAAAGGCCAAAATTGAATCTGAGGCAACTATGTATCAGAATTTAGCTGGAAAGATGGAATCTGATCTACAGAGTCTGTCCGATGCATACAATAGCCTTGAGCAATCTAATCTCCAACTGGAAAATGAGGTGAAAGCACTGAGGGGAGAAGGGCCCTCAACATTCCCGGACGTGGAGGCAATCAAAGCTGAAGCAAGGGAAGAAGCTCTGAAGGAGAGTGAAGGTGAACTGAATGATCTGCTTGTATGCCTCGGGCAAGAACAAAGCAAGGTGGATAGACTTAGTGCTAGGTTGTTGGAGTTGGGAGAGGATGTTGACCAACTACTTGAAGGCATTGGAGATGATGCTGGAGCTGCTGAAGATGTCGAAGACGAGGATGACGAGTAATATATTTTTATGTCTCACTTTATACATTTAATGTTAAATTGTACAGCTAACAAAATCTATGGAGAATGGAGACATTCCATGGTTGGATTTTAAATTATGATTTCTTCAAGACCTGTTTCTTGCTGGTTCTATTTTGCAATATTCAGGTGTGATAAAATTGTCTATTTATTGCGTTTTCTTTTCTTTCTCCTTTGTTTTTCAAATTTGCGATAAGAAATTTAAGGCAAGCATCTGTATTCTGTTAAATGTTTTTACATGAGGATTCTATTGCTAGTGTCTGCAAATTTATGTTATTTTTACCACATTCATCAAATAGTCCAAAAGCAACAGTAAATTTACTGAGATCACAAATTACATCAAGTAATCATTAAAAATTAAGTAAATTAATTACTCTGCATTAAAGAAGGTAAAAATGTGGATAAAAACATGTTCATGATCACAAGGCCACAAAATTGCAGGATCTCCAAACAAAAAGCGTCGATAAAAAGAAAGAAATTTTTAATGTTCTTATCATAACTGAAGAATACGAACATGTATACACATCATTATCGGTTTCCATTCTCTGAAGATTTTCATTGGTACTTAACAAATACACAAAAATTGCTAAGCAATTGTCCCATGAAACAAAACATCTCTTAATTATTGTAAGGTGTGGAATACCTATCAGAATGACATTGATCAAGCACACCTCATTGCAGGCAATGTAACCCTATGAAGAGGAACTATAGTGTATATATATATGGACAAGCTATTGCATTATGATTGTGCACTGCAAAATGTACACATAATATGTATAAATCTTTGTTGATTTGACTCCATCAATTACATTTCACTGAAAGCCATAAAGAACTCGTCGAGGATCCAATTGTCCACTGCAATAGCTTGATGAAACGGTAGAGATTTCTTGATAACCTTTCCATTCTTCACATGGCTTCAAGATAATAGGAGTATCAATAGCTGCTGAATTCACACATAACATCATTTTGTAATCATCAACTCCCAAATCAGGTAGAGTTTTGGCCTTTTTATTCCATGGATTCCATACAACTGCACTCTCATCACAAATTGATATAATGTCATGCAAATACATCAAATGTATGAAACAGAAAAACATGTAAAATGTGAATCCCTAACTAATAGTAACCTGCATCTGGAAGTGAATTCTTCTGGAGTACAAAAGTTCTTTTCTTCTCATGATCTATGATGGCAATTTTATTTGGGCTGTGCAAGTATACTCTGTCCGTCTACACGGTAACCAAAACAATAATTAGAGAACTATGTATGTATGAAAGAATGTGATGGTTTAAGATACCTACCTCTCCATCAAATGTAATTGCATCAGCCTGCTCTGTGAATCTTGATCTGTTCATCAGATTATCAACATAATCAAGTGTCTCTAATCCCTCAATACGCACTTCACTGCACATTTGTTCATACACTCTTAAAGTTAAAGACATATAAAAAACCAAAATGCTAAGGCATAATGATCATATAGTAAGAAAAAGAGAGTGAAAAATCAGTGGAATTAAGAATGTACTCGTTTTAAAAAAAGGGAGTAAAGTGCATACCTGATATCTGATACAGACAAATAGTTGCATAGTGAAAATGCAAAAGAAAATGGTTTGTTATCAGTGTTTCTGACTCTAGGAATCAGAATGAGCTTGCCCGCACTTAGAGATATGCGAAGTCTCAACTCAAAACTGCATAAACAGAAAATACGAATTGGAATATACATGATTAAGTGAAATAGAAATAGATGGCAAACACATATATATGAAGTATCGACATAGACACGAGATTGACATGTAGACATTAATAGTGATTTAAGATCATGAAAGTGATTAAATGTAACTTTATGCGTCGTTCGTCAATGTCGTGTTAGTGTCTGACACTAAGACATGTTGGACACTAGACACACCTTCAATATAAAGTGTATGTACTAAATATCAAACATACCTACGAGGTGTCTTTAAGTCAACTCCTGTTGACTTTAATATCAAATCCACAGATGAATGATTGTCTATTGGAGGTAGTGGTGAAGGGTCTCTATCCAATGACCACATCCTGTTTCTTGTCATTCCATGTGTCTCAAGTGAACCAACATCACCAAACTGCAACACAGAATTGTAGTTGAATATCAACAAGTTTGGAAAATATTTCTCAACAAGTATGGAGAAAACTGAAATATGTTTACACCATATGTTGTGTATATGATGAAACTACTTACCCGTGCAAAGCAAGCTGATATACCTCCTCTGATTGCTTTATGTTGTTTCCATTTAGCCTGTTCAGTAGAAATAATTCAAACCAAAATTTAATAAACATCCGAGTTCAATCCGTAACTCAAACAATCTTTTATCTGCATATTTTACATACCTATTGATCAAACTCGATAGTCCGCATTACTAGGGTAATTTTTCCCTAGAATCGGAGGTTTAAAACCATAAAAACCACGGACAAATTCGTGGAAATCACATCTTCATTTTCTTACAAGAAGGTATAGTAAAAATAAAACAAGAATGTTTTTTACCTTACTGCTCATAAAAAGCAATTCTTCCTTCCTTTGATTCTTCCATGAAACAATATGCCCTCCATAGAGAAGCACCTGAGTGAAATATGTTTCATATGAGATCAATAATGTGGAATCATAGTTGGTTTGTTTTTTAACTTCAGTTTGAAACTATAGTAACCATATTGGTCCAAATAATATTTAATGCTAAATTTTACAAGTTAGGTAAAGTGATAAGATTCGTTACAAACCAAAACAAGTAAACATAGAATGCTTATTCTTAGTTGTGAAAAGTGACTGCTTCATATGGATGAATATTACTGTTCATTAGTAAAGTCCAAAGTAACACAAATTTCTCAAAAATGTTCTCAAGGCATTGCGACGAATAGAAATTCTACAACCTATGTTGAGCTACACAATCCATAATCAAAACATGGAGAGAATTTAGAGAAATAAATTATGACATATGTAAGCTTTTTTTAGCTTATTTGCCGAAGATTTCAAGGATAACTTATGAAAACAACTTATATGTTCTTAAAAAAACTTATATCTTATATGAAAACAGTTTGGCTTAAATTTATCTTTTGTTATAGAAATAGTTTATACATATACACTTATTACGTAAGTACTTATATGATAAGCGTTTAATTAAGTTGTTTATCCGAAATACTATCATGATGATGAACAAAAAAGACCATTAAGATCACGGAAACCAACCAACCTCAGCTGATGAACCATTTGGATCAGTCAATACAATCCTTGGCAATCCTTCTTTGTCTTGAAATACATTCAAAGGCATCTGTATAATTGGTTGATGCTGCTGCTGCAACCTTAATGCTCTTGAACTACTCACAAATGGCTTCCCTTTCACTCTTCTCCAATCCAGGTTCTGCAACCAATCAAAAAAACCAAACAATGTTCTCAATTTCATCTTCACCATCCAACATAACAACATAAACATAATATTTATTGATCAAAGTTATGTATGTTAAAATATTGATCAAAGTTAACCAACCCTTTAGAACAACAAAAAGACTATAAGAAATGAGTTAGATTTTGAATCAGGATATAGCAAAATGAACAACAAAAGAAACAATATTTCCTATTGAATTTTGTGAAAAGATAAATAAAAATGTAAAGGGTTAACGTACTTTGGTAGTTATCTTAATTATACTATATAATATAAATCATATGAACTGTTTATCAGTTTGGTGTTCCAAGAGGCACAACAACTAATAACTTTGTGTTTCAAGAGAACATGTCATATATATATATATATAGTGACTAGTGACTCTTTTATGGATATAAACCATGAAGTAGAAAAGGGTGACCCTAGTTAACGTTGAAGTTGGAGAATATAGAACAGAAATGAACAATATTTTTGTTAAAATGTTGGCACAAGATTCTCTTGTCATGTCACAAGTTGGACTGTGGTTGGTCTAGATGATATACATGAACAATATTTCTCCACCTTTGTGACACCTCACTTATATAGTATAGGGATTAATTAAGCATACATTGTTGGTGTAACTTTTTTTACACTTTCATCTAATTATAAAACTATTATTTTTTATGACAATTATGCCTAACTAGATTGTGTAAAACTTCTTTAAAGCACATTGGTGCATATGAATTAAATTCTCAATATGCAGCTTGTTTGGCTTTCATGAGTTTTATTGAATGAAAGAAACAATAGAATTTTTAAGAACAAGAAAAAAGTAAAGTTATATTCTTTTAGGTGGATGAAAGTTAATACATAATATCAATGTTCGTCTAAATTTTCATATGTGGTGGTCGAACTCGTTTGTTTGTCTGGGTATCGGCTAATTTATATTGGTTTTGTTCCATTTCTGAAATGTTTGGTTGTATACTTTTGAGGTTCTTTCTGACACACTTTATGTTAATGAGGAGCCTCCTTTGCTAGTAATATATTTCATTTTTACTTGTTAAAAAAAAAAATCTCAATACGGTTTGTATGAAAAAAATGTCTTTTTCTTTAAAAAAGAGATGTTCTTTTGGTGCATTTGTTGTAGGAATAAAGATGATTCCCTTATTGCATGTATAAGCAATGGGTGCACATACTTTGAAAGCAACTTTTTCTTTGTGTATGTATTGTTTTGTATTTTGTTTTTGGAATTCAATTTTTTAGCAATATTTTTCAACTAAAATTCATAATCATATTATTTAAATATTTGATTGGTTCATGGCTGTACTTGTAGTTAGTGTAAGAAAAAAACAAATAGCAGGTATATATTGCATGGTTTAACATATCTAATATTGTTTTATTAAGTTTAAAAAAATCAAATGTATTATCTATATTACCCTAGAAATAATTTGCAAATATGCTTTTTAATTACTACATCCAAGAATGCATCACTATAAAGGCAATATAGTAATATGAGAGGACATGAATATTTATAAGGGATTAATTTATTAATTAACATTTGTGTATGATGTCTAAGGTTGAGCCATAAGTTGCTTTCTATCTACGCGGATTTGAGTGGACAGAAGAAAACTTGAACTTAAAAAGTAACAAATGTGGGCCTAATGCAATATCTCCATCTTAAATAAACATTTGCATTGTTGTTATTTTGTTTTGACAAGATTTGCAATTTGTATCATATACGTGACACCATGTAGATTGATGTATCTCTCACTTACATTTTATCTTGTATAGTTTATCTAATATTTCAAAAAATCTACACAAAAATCAAAGGATACAAATGTTCGGATCCGGATTGTCTGCTGTAACTGCTCCACATAGTAGGCAATCTCGGTCCCAGAAAAACGATTTAATGGTTTAGATTCATGCAGTGCTATTTCACACAGTTTCAGTCTCAACCGTTCAATTCCTTGTAATGAGTTAGAATACCCCTACCTTATATAGTTTGTTGCATAAATCTTACATGGATTGGAAAATGACATAAGAATGAATGATTCATAGACAGGTCGCACTATAATATAGAATGGGCGGTGTGAGGTGACCAAAAGGATATGGAAGTATATGATCCATGCATTAGTTTGTCAATTTAATTTTATGCTACACATAGAAAGTGTCAATAAAAAAAAGTTGAACACTGTTTGTGCTTTAACAACAAAGTGTATATTAAAGTTGGCAGACAAAAATTTAAGTGTAATGAAGGAATATATCGATTAGATGATGGAACTTAAGTTTGAAAATGAGAGGTCCCTCTAGTTCATGGCCTTAAGGCCTCTCCCAATTATAAAAAGAGAACAAAATGAGAGGTCCATATCAAATAAGTGTGCATATATATATATATATATATATATATATATATATATATATATATATATATATATATATTAAATTACTTAAATGAGAGTAATTAAACACAATTTTTTTGAGTTTCATTTTGTTGGTGATAGAGACATTGAGATTTTAATATGTACACTAGGAGTATCTTTTGTTAAAAATAAAAAGTATATGTCTAATAAGTATGTTGAGACATTGAGGTTTTTTTTTTGTTGGTAACAGAGACATTAAGGTTTTAATATGTACTATACTATTTTGTTTCAATTACGTTTTAGGTAAATGTTAAAACTTGCATGAATTCCCAACCCTATATATATATACTCCCAAGATTTGAGATGTTTGCTCAACATACCTCTCAAATTGCTCAAGTGATTGGATCCTAATAATCTTGTGAGAGATTACTCTCAAACCAATCGAGATGTATTTATGAGACATATATATTTGGGGTAAACATTGGAATTTTTAGAAACCTAAGAGATAAGAAGAAGGTTTAAATGCATTTTTGACTACCGCCACCTAACAAATAAAATAACAAGTTTGCCATCTGTCTTTTGAGTTTTATGTTGTTTTAGTCCCTTGTATTCAAGAAAATATGCTCTTTTGACCCTTTATTTGTTGGAAATATGTTTTTTGTCTCAATATCTTTATAAAAAGTTGTAAATTTGAACCCTATCTCCTAGTAGTTTTGCAACATTTTGTAAAGTTAGAGAATAAAATTGTTTTTTTTAGGCTAAAATTACAACTTTTTAAAAAGTAAAGGGTCAAAAATACATTTAAGACTAATAATAACTCATGTATTGTAGCAACCTTTGAAATTTCTAGTTTCCATTATTACGAAAAAAAACAAACGAAAGAAAGAACATAACATAACATAACAGAGGAAAACCATGAATGCCCCTGATCTATTGTGTGTCCTTCATAGGCCGTCAACTTATTGAAAAAAAAATGTTATGTATCCTAAAATATATTCTAATTCATGTAAGTTTATTTTTATTGTATTCTCATGAAAGAAAATTTTAATAGAAGACACTTTTTAAAATGTTGTATTATTTATGAAACCAAGAAAAATAATTGATACAACAAGTTTTTTAATTTAGGTATTTTTGTTTATAATTGAGATCAGAGAGTATTGAAATTTTGCAAAAAATTAAATAATTTTATTAAGAGTGAAAAATTGAAACATAGGTAATCATATCCATTTGATAAATGGATATATTGAATGACTTATAAACCATGAACTCTTACTAATTTTCCTAAAAAAATGAACTCTTACTAATTGGTTAATTTTTTAGGAATATGTTAATTATTGGCTAAATTGTATTTTTGGTCCCTTAACTATTTAGATAGTATCGGTTTGGTCCCCTAACTAAAATTTGATTTATTTTGGTCACGTAACTTCTCTCCGTTACACATTTTGGTCATTTCCGTTAGTTTTAATTCAAAAACGTTAGGTTTTCTTAATCTTCTTCTCTTCTTTTTCATCTTCATATCATCTCCATCAACATTCAACAACAAATATCCCAGAAGAAAATGAAGAAAACCTAACGTTTTTGAATTCAAACTAACGAAAAGGATCAAAATATATAATCGAAAGAAGTTAATGGACCAAAATAAATCAAATTTTAGTTAGGGGACCAAACCAATACTAATTAAATAGTTAAGCGACCAAAAAGATAATTTAGTCTTAATTATTTATAGTGTTCTTATCTTTTAGGCTTAATTGTACTTTTGTTAACTATTTTATCACTTTTCACAAAAGTAGTCATCTTTTTATAAATATCAACATTTTTGACCTCAATAAATGATGATTTATTGTTTCAATTTTAAATATAAAGATAAAATACCACATAACGCAGAAATTATGGATGAAAAGAAACAAAAACAATGATACTTAAAAAATCTGTTAATATATAAAACCTGTTAAATACTTTTAAATAAAATATATCCCGTGCTTGGCACGGGCCGTTACACTAGTAACATAACATAACAGAGGAAAACCATGAATGCCCCTGATCGTTATGAACGTTTTGTTGTCCCTGAAGGAACCAAAAAGTATGAATTTTTTTCCTTTATTTATTTATCAATTTAATCAAATTTTTCTACAGTTTTTCTATTAAATTTTGAATTTTGTTGAAAAGGGTATCTTATGAGAGGGATACAAAGATCATAAATGCAGCTTCTTTCACCATTGAAAGAGAGGATCACACAATTGGCAATGTTCTCCGCATGTATGTATTCTAATTTGTTTTCTATCTATGAAGCACCGACACAAACACAATACTGACAATGACACGTCCACACCGATAACAATTTGAAAAATGAGTTAATTGAATGGTCACATGTGTGCTGTTGTGCACCTGGACGCACCTTTCATCAGAAGTGTTGGTGCTACATAGTTTGTATATGAAACATTGACATAGACACAGACACCAAACACAATACCGATTGACACCCCTAAATTTTTTAAGTGTGTCAGTGTCCAACACACCTTTCATCAGAAGTGTTGGTGCTACATTGTTTGCATATGAAGCACCGATACACACACAAACATCAGACACTGTACTAACACGTGTGGACACTGGTATAATACTGGAAAAATGAATTAATTGAACGATCACATGTGCGGTGTCATGTCGGTGTCTGTCACGGACATCTGGACAAACTTTCCTTCAGAAGTGTTGGTGCTACATAGTTTGTATATGAATTATGAAGCGCTGACACAGACACGGACACCGTGAGTAAAAAATACTGATAGACACCTGTTGACATAGTAAAAATTTGAAAAGTGAATTAATTGAACGGTCACATGTGTGGTGTCGGTGTCTGAGTCCATTGTCGGACACTGATAGACGTTTCATCAGAAGTATAATTTGTATTCTAACTCTGACTTAAATTTTCACTCTATGAATGAACCAAAATCTTTTTATTTGTTGTGTTTCAGGCAGTTGCATAAAGACCCTAATGTGTTATTTGCTGGATACAAGCTTCCTCACCCTCTTCAGTACAAAATTATTTCCAGGGTTAGTTAGTTTGTTAATTACCATCTATGTATTCCTTAGTAGTCATACCTTTTAGTTTAGTTGTTTGAATAAGGCCATGTTTGGAGAAACAACTTAATTGAGCGTTTTGAACATAAGTGCTTATGTATAAGCTATTTATATAATGGAAGGTAAAATAAATCGAAACTGTTTTTATATAATTCATAGAGAACTTATGAAAATAAGCTGAAAACAGCTTAATGACATGTCAGGGTTAGTTAGTTACCATCATTTCCTTAGTATTGATACCTTTTTTTTTTACTTTTAGTTATTTGAATAAGGTCATGTTTGGAGAAAAACTTAATTGAGCGCTTATAACATAAGTGGTTTTGTATAAGCTATTTCTGTATTAAAATATCAAATAAAGTCAAACCGTTTTCATTCAAGTTATAAGCTATTTTTGTAAATTTGAATTTGTCGTAAAGGCCATGTATGAAGAATCAACTTAGTTAAGTGTTTATGTATAAGCTACTTTTACAACAAAAGTTGAAACAAATTCAAACTGTTTTCATATTACTAATAAGTTATAAATTGCGTTACATGAGATATTTTGGGGAGCTTATGGGAATAAGGTGAAAACAATTAATGAACATGTCATAAATTGTTTTCATAAGCTGTTCTCATTAATAACTGACAATTGCTTATGCTAGTTGATTAGTTCATATAAACCAATTCAAAGAGACGCTAAGTGTGAATAGAGTGAGTCAATATTTTAGTTCTTGAAATTTTAGTGGTCTGACAATTTGATCACCCAAATTTATGAACAGATAAATTGAGCTATGAAATTAAAAGCTGTGAATCAATTTAACCAATCTTTTATTTAACAGTTAGAAATATACCATAACACAAAAAATACCACTAAAGAATCAAAATAATCTTCACCAGAAATAAAATGATACACATAATTTTGATTGTTGATTACCTAAGATCTACTAGTTTCCAAAAACTACAAATCAGTGGCCAATTCACGATCACGATCAGATTGTTGGAAATTTGTTAACATCACGAGGGATGATGTTGCCAACATTGCTAGAAATTGGATTAATACCTGGAATTTGAGAACTAGTGGTAGGTACAGAAGAATGATCCAATGAAGAGAAATGTTGAAGATTTTTTAGTAACTGTTTTACATGATCTAACTCTTTCATAGACTCAATTATCATATCTTGATACTCCATAATAAGACCAAGACATCCATGACTTGGGAATCTTGCACGCATTTCCGACTCAAAAATAATCGACTTCATTGCTTCGTCTTTATGATCATCATCATCAATAGATTTTAGCGTCTTCACCATGTTGGAAATACCAAACAAACGATGAGCATTGGCGAGCATTTTTGGTTTATCGGCCGGAAAATAAGGAGCTAAAGGGCAATCTGGAGTACACTTTCTTCTTTGATATTTGCAGGCTGCACAAGCCTTGTTTTTTCTGTGAATATCCATTAGTAGGAGAAAGAATCAATAAGGAGAAAGAAAGGGTTTCTTTGGAGATGAAGAGTTATCAAAAGGAGAAAGAGAGGGTCTATTTTCAATTTTTCTGAATGTGAACATGTTTAAAAGAAATAGAGGAAAAATATTCAAGATTCAGTTAAATACATAGAAATATTAATTAATGAGTTGTTACCACTTCCTTAGTATCTATTTACAACCCTCTTAACAGTTAGTTATAACTATCTTAAAAGTTAGTTATTGATTGTTATTTGTTAATTAGTTTCAATTCCTAAGTATATAAAAGAAAAAATTAAAATTGATTGATTCATGAGTTGGTTACCACTTTCTTAAGATTTAATTACAATTCCCTTAAGAGTTTGTATATTTATTAGGTAAGAGTAAAGGTATTAGTGTTGAAAGAAACAAAAAGTGGTTATGAACTTGCAGTTAATTCAAAAAGTTATTTCAATACAGTTTTACAAGTGTTTAAATCCATAGATAAGTTCAAACAAGTTAATTCAAAAAGACGCTAAGTTAATCCAAGTATTGAATCGAGTGAATCAATACTTTAGTTCTTGAAATTGTCGAGGTCTGAGATGAGAATTTGGTCGCCCAAACTAATGAACTGATAAATTGAGCTATGAAATTAAAGGTAGTCAATCAATTTAGCCAATCTGTTATCTAACTAACAGGGTTAGAAATGCTGAGCTTGCACGTTGTTTAGGGAATGCGTCATGCTTATGAGGAAGTTGTTTTCATAAATTTGTTTGCTTACATGTTGTCTAGGGACATCTTTTTTTTGTTTTGTTTAGGGCTTATGTTGGTTTCTGTTTTGCATTATAATTTATTGACAGAAGGATTAAATGGATTGACGATATTCTGTTTGGAGATTGATTTGTCATTTTTAGAACCAATTTGTTCAATCTTTACAATTTTGAGGACTAAAATGGTGGTTCACTTGTATTAAATCTATTGATTTTAATTTCTCCGTGACCGTTTACAAAAGGTCCGATTTGGTTTTGGTTGAACCTGGTCCTTTTTCTCTTTTGATATGTAAATGTGTTGACTGCACACTTTCATGTTTTTTTTCTTCATTTTCTTTTCCACCACGAACTGGAAGTACATGTTTACTTCTTTCTCGGTATACGAATCTGGCGTTCCTTACTATAAACTGTTTTTGTTATTATTGCATTGCAGATACACACCACTAGTCAGTCTTCACCCATGCAGGCATATAACCAGTCTATCAATGATCTAGATAAGGAACTTGATCATTTGAAGAGTGGCTTTGAGGTATTATTTAAGTGTTTCTTTTTTGTTCTTCTTTCTGCAATGTAACTTGGTCATCCTTTTAGATAGAGTATCAGGCTATCAGCACCATCAGTATTAGGCTATGTTTGTTTTATTGGTCCTTTTCAATAATACATTTACCTCCATACCCTTGAAAGTAGTATCCGATTTTTTAAATTGGTTGGAATATAGCCCTGTTTGAAAAAATAGCTTAATTAAGCGCTTATCATATAAGTTCTTGTGTACAAGCTATTGAGAGTACTATTGGTAACATTCAAAATTTAATTGCAGGCGGAGTTGTTGAAGTTTTCGAAGGACTTTTGATTTACAGTCAAGATAGAATCTGTTTGTATGGAAAACCTTAGCAGATATTGAGATAGCAGTTCAATCCTAAATGGAATTTAAGTAGGCTATTTTGTGTTTTATGACACTTGTTAAAGATGCTCGTGTTGAACTCAGGAATTTTAACCGTTGTAAACAATTTCGACGTTCCTATATTAACAAAATCCCGTAATAGGAACAATTAGTAAATTTTGTCACATGAATCTTGTGAATGATGGACATCATGTTGAACTCTTTATTTACAGTGCCTAGTATACTCAGCTGAAGTAACGTGTAATGCATGCGTTTGTTTGCACTCTAGAACGACCAAACCAAACGCTGTGGCGAGAAAGATCAATGATAATGAATATTTCTCTAGCTTTATTACCAAGATGCTTCTGCATATAAGAAGAAATTTCCATAGATATGTTTCTGATAGAACTGTGTAAAACATTCATTATCCAACACTCTCTCTTGAGGATTCTGCACTCTTTTAAGTAGATTTCATAGTAAGACTTGTGTTTGATGCAAAAAATGGAACATTTGGATTCCCTTCTGTCATGACATTGGTGCCTTGACCAAACGGTAAAAAAAAAAAAAAAAATTCAATTTTTGTTATATAATAATAATACAAAATACCGATTTTGAATTTGGACCATCCGATCTTCATAGAATGACCATCGATGTCTCGATTACATGAATGCTGGAACTTCACAACTCATTACATGTAGATGATATGCACTTTCGCGTTGTACTCTAGATGTCTCAACTACGTGTATCAGTCAATTTTTATTATATTCTTTGTAATGACCCTACCTTCTAAGCTTAATTACAAGCAAAGTTATCCACTTTTACGCATATAATTCCTAGTCTTAAATTATGTGTCCTCTTTACTACTATTTTTGTCTTAAATTATTTGTCCATTTTATAAAATCAATACAACATTTATTATTATTCTTTTGTAGAATGGACCTGGTCAATGTATTTTTTAAAGTTGACGATCAAATTTATGAAAAACTCAATGTTTATCATGAATTATTAAACGGAGCAATTATGATCAAACTTACTCTGGAATAAAGAAAAAAACACTTGAATAAGAACAATCAAAATTCAGTTTAAGTGATATCATTATCAACATCACTCGACGTATTAAACAATGCTAGCCACAAATTATAGTAATATTGCTCATAATTCACAAACGAGACTAAATGGAAAGTTACTTGAAGATGGTGTGATGTCATTTGTTTTATGCAAAAAAGGATACATAAAATCAACAACTTCATAATAAGATCAACATGTCTAATCTGATCATATTTTGCTATTATTACTACTATATGAGATATGATAACACTTGGCACTTGCTGCATTTCATACGTATCAGCCTATTTTATCATTTCACACCTATTAAAATTGTGAACAAATAAAATGAAGCAGTTGAAAGCAGAGGTTAACAAGCGTTAAACTTATATTGAAAAGAAATAAATTTACAAGCGACAAACCTTTAAAAATATGGTTATGAAATCCACCAGAAATTAAAAAAAATAAAAATTATTAAATGAATAAAAACGGTCTCTCTAACTACCATTAAAGTGTTTAAATATTAAGGAAACCTATGGCTAAAAAATCTAAAACAGAAATTATTAAACTGAAATAATAATACTAAAAAAACCCTCCTACATTATAAAATAGGGAGAATAAAATATTTACTAAATGATTTTTATAAATAATTTGGTATATGCACCTTTACAAAAATTGTATAGCAAACAATATTCACTTGTGTGTGATACACGTATTATATTTTAGATGATTAACGAATATACAAATGCTACTAAAAACAATATCCTCACCTTTTTTAATGATAAATATTAATAGTTATTATTAGATTAACATTTACTTGGAGTTTGAACTCATATCTAACTCTGTAACTCTTAGATCAATTCATTTGAGCTATTTAACCTAAAAACTTGTCTATATTATTTAAAAAACAAAACAGTATGGGTGGAATCCAATTCAAGCCATTGTGGCAGGAAACATGGTGAAGCAACCATGTAAATTGTGTTTTTGTGCTTCAATCGAATGGAACTTGAGCTATATGTGATGACATGTATCTTTCAAGTGGGTGTATGTTGTCTTCCTAAAAAAAAAAATGGGTGTATGTTGTCACAAAATTTTAGTGTAAACAAATTTAATTAGTTTCTGTTTGTTGGTCCGTTCCAACTTCTGATAATTTACTTTTGTTCAACTTATTTTTATAATAAATTCTAAGTTATGAGAAGGCACAAACACACCTTCTGAATCTATTGTGCTGCGGGTTAAAAATTCTCTCTAAAAATAGATGTATATGCAAAAAGCAAGGCAACCGATGTAAGACCCTAAAAAATTATTTTAACATATTTATAATTATTTTATTCTATTTATGTTAAAGAATATTTTATCCTCATTCATGATAAACTTATTATAGTACCTTATGATCTTATTCCCATTAGGGAACCTTTGATATTTTTGACACTTTCAGTTTCGAGGACGAAACTATTTTAAAGGGGTTAATAATGTAACACCCCAATATTTTATATATGTACTCCTAAATGATTTTCTTGATTTATTAATTATTCAACAATTTATTTTATGTTTAGGAATATTAGAATATTGTAAATCCCTTTTGCTAAATTATGATCATAGTTTATTTATTTAAATGGTCTACTTGATGTTTTCATAATAGCTATTAAAAATGTTAGTTGCTAAATCATGGGTGTTGAAGACTAACCCTTAAAGTAAAATTGTGTCTGAACCGAAAGCACGAGCAAGTTTCTTGACCCTAACTCACCAATAAAAAGAATTGGACAAGAGAGCGAAAGACTTAGAATGAGACTTGGTAATTTCTTGGGTTAATATGTCTTTACCCCCCTGTAATATAGGCGAGTTCCGGTTTTCCCCCCTGTAAAAAAAAAGTTAAGATTTCAACCCTATAATTTAAAAATTATTTCGAAATAGACCCTGTAATTTGAAGATTCTTTCATTTTAGACCCTGAGGCCATCTGACTGTACAAACCTGATGACGTGGCACGCTGAGTCAGCGTTTTTGGATGATGTGGCGCGCTGACTGTATCATCGCACCTATGACTGGGTACCTGCACTTGCCCACGAGGCGGCAATTCCAGTAGAAGGGGTGAGATTCACAACAATAATATTAATATATAAGTCAAACGTCAAAATTAACAATCATAAATCTATCTCATAATCATATACATTATAGCACATCATAACATCATCACAAACATCATCATAAACAACATCACAACATACATCACAACGTCTCAAACATCATCACATATATGTCATAATTGACTCGACTAAATGCAACACTTAACGTCTCTACATCATGTATGTGGTACCATATGATTATAGCATTAATATGCTTCACCGTCGCTTTGAGCAAATGCTCCACCGTCGCTTTGAGCATAAAGCTCCACCGTCTCATAAATATGCAAATGCATGGACTCGTCGTTTAACAACTTAATACACCGTCTCAGACATCATACGTTTTCAAGACTGACACATGCAGTTAAAATAGTTACATGGCAGAACATCATCTTGTTATTCATACACATCGCAACACTTAGCATCATACACACATCATCATACTCATACATCACTTATACACAACAATATATCATTTATCAACAGCTCAAGAGAAACATCAGCAATCGTCTTTACAGAGCACAGTTAAGAGTATCAAACATCACTAACACTACCCAAAGGGTTCCTCTCAAAGTCCCATGCGAAACAGGTCGCAAAACGAACAAATCAGTCCTGAACCATCTAACTCGCCACGGCGAGCTCACACAAAGGCTACTCGCCAAAGGCGAGTTGGGGGCGAACTAGAGGCGAGAAATCCTGGGTGCTCTCGGCCTTTTTGACATTTTTCACCAAAAATCTTCATTTTAAGTTCCCTAAATCCAATTTGGCTAAACCAACTTCACAGGTCATCTCTATAAATATTAAGGCACTCAAAACCATCTTCAAATGGGCCAAAATCCTAAAATTAAGGGACAAGCTCGCCACGGCGAGCTACACTGCTCGCCTCGCGAGCAACTAAGGGGTACTCGCCACGGCGAGTGGTCACTCGCCACAGGCGAGCGATCTCAGAACCCACACGGGTTCAGACCAAAACTCACCAAACCCTGCCAATTCTCTCCAATCAAACCTCTAATTCGTCTGCAATGTTGTCCTAGGGGATAATCTAGGTTCTGTAACACGTTTCTACAGCATTACAACACAATCTCACATCAATTTCACCAAATCCATCATAACCCTAATTCATGAAACTCTTCCCAATTCTTCCTAATCACTTAGCTAATCATTGACAGATGATTTAACATTAAAATTACTGAGTTAGGCTCACCCTTACCTGGAAAAATTGCAGAATTTGCAGCCTAGCTTTTCCTCTTCCTTCAACCGTTCAACCTCTCCTTTCCAATGTCTGATACGCGTTCTGCCTACTTTCCTTAACCTATTTCCTTTTATACTCCCTCCCAACTTATCTTATCCTATCTCAGCCCTCAAAACTCTTCCTAATTATAAATATAACCCCACTTCTCAAAATAATATATTTTTCCAACAAATCTATTTATTTATCAAATAAATATCCATATAAACATCACTTATATTATTTTATTAAACAATAAAATAATAACACGTCACACGTCACAAATACGTCACATAATCATCAAAATCATATAATATATAATTATATACTATATCCTCTAGTAAAATAATTAAATAATTAGAGAGGGCGTTACAACTCTCCCCCTCTTAAAGGATTTTCGTCCTCGAAAATTTACCTCGCTCAAACAACTCAGGATAGGATTCTAGCATCTTACTTTCTAGCTCCCAAGTCAAGCTTTCACCTGTCGCTCCGTCCCAAACAACTCTAACGAGAGGTATCTCTTTGCCCCTCAGCGTCTTCATCTTTCGATCATCAATCTTCACGGGTAAGGTCTCAACCGTAAGGTTGTCCCTAACTTGCACATCATCGCTTTGGATCACATGAGACGGATCCGGGACATACTTCCTCAGCTGAGATACATGAAAAACATCGTGCAAATTCGATAAGTGTGGTGGTAATCCAACACGATATGCCACCGGCCCAATCCTCTCTGAAATCTGATACAGACCAATAAACCTCGGAGTCAACTTCTTTGATTTCAAAGCTCGTCCAACACCCGTCATAGGAGTCACTCTCAGGAACACATGATCTCCCTCTTGGAATTCAAGGTCCTTCCTACGCTTATCATGATAACTCTTTTGTCGACTCTGCGACGCTTTCATCTTTTCTTGGATCATTCTCACCTTCTCAGTAGTCTGTTGAACGATCTCCGGTCCTAAGACCACTCTTTCACCCGACTCAAACCAGCACAACGGAGTCCTGCATCTCCGACCATATAAAGCCTCAAACGGTGCCATTCCAATACTTGAATGGTAATTGTTGTTGTACGTGAACTCTATCAATGGAAGATGACTATCCCAAGCCCCTCTCTGCTCAAGTACGCAAACCCTCAACAAGTCCTCCAACGACTGAATCGTCCTCTCCGACTGACCATCTGTTTGTGGATGATAAGCCGAACTCAACCTCAACTGAGATCCTAACGCCTCTTGCAAACTCTTCCAAAATCTAGAAGTAAATCTTGGATCTCTATCTGATACGATGCTCGAAGGAACACCATGCAGCTTTACTATCTCTTTAACATAAATCTCCGCCAACTGAGCTACAGGAAAGGTAATGTTAATCGGTAGAAAGTGAGCAGACTTCGTCAATCTATCAACAATAACCCAAATAGCATCGTTCCCTCTAGGAGTATTGGGCAAACTCGTCACAAAATCCATGGATATACTATCCCATTTCCACTCTGGCACATCTAAAGGTACCATCATACCAGTCGGTTTCTGATGCTCAATCTTCGACTTTTGACAAACCAAGCAAGAATACACGAATTGTGCCACATCGCGTCTCAAACCAGACCACCAAAACAGCCTCTTTAAGTCATGATACATCTTCGTAGCTCCCGGGTGAATACTCAAGCTACTTCTATGACTCTCTTCCAGGATCATCCTCTTAATTTCATCATTGTCAGGAATGCAAATCCTACCTCGGAATCTCAACACTCCTTGGTCATCGACCTTAAAGTCACCATCCACAGCCTCATTACCAGCAATCAACAAATCTACGAACTTGACATCTTCTTTTTGGGCTTCTTTGATATGTTTCAGGAAATCATTATCGACTCTCAACATTCCCAGTTTAATGCTCTGAGGTGTCCTTTCACACACCAAGCTCAAGTCTCTAAACTGTTCCAACAATTCAAATTCTTTCACCATCAACGTGGACATACGCACAGTTTTCCTACTCAGGGCATCTGCAACTACATTTGCTTTACCAGGATGGTAATTCAGACCAAAATCATAATCTTTAAGTAACTCAAGCCACCTTCTCTGCCTCATATTCAACTCCTTTTGATCAAATAAATATTTCAAACTCTTATGATCACTAAATACCTCAAATCTCGAACCATACAAATAGTGTCTCCATATTTTCAATACAAAGACCACAACTGCCAACTCTAAGTCATGCGTCGGATAATTCTTCTCGTGAATTCTCAACTGTCTGGAAGCATAAGCTACTACCTTACCATCTTGCATAAGAACACCACCTAAACCCAGCTTGGACACATCACAATATACCACAAAAGGTTCATCGGGCTTCGGCAAAATCAGCACTGGAGCCGTTGTCAGACGCTTCTTCAGCTCATTAAAACTATTCTCACAATGCACATCCCACACAAAAGACTTACCCTTACACGTCAACTGCGTTAACGGAAGAGCCAACTTGGAGAATCCCTCTATGAATCTTCGATAATAACCAGCTAAACCCAAAAAGCTTCTAATTTCCGTAACCGACTTAGGAGTCTCCCATTGCGATACCGCTTCAACTTTTGACGGGTCAACCGCGATACCATCACCAGAAATGACATGGCCAAGAAAACTCACTTCCTTTAACCAGAACTCGCACTTAGACAACTTAGCATACAGTTTCTTTTCTCTCAGCACCTGCAAAACAGTCTTCAAATGTTCAACATGCTCCTCTTCAGTCTTGGAGTAAACCAGAATATCGTCAATAAACACAACCACGAACCGATCCAAAAATGCATGGAAGATGCGATTCATATACTCCATGAATACTCCAGGTGCATTGGTAACTTCAAAAGGCATAACTTTGTACTCGTAGTGACCATAACGGGTCCTGAAAGCCGTCTTCTGCATATCTTCATCCTTCACTTTGATCTGGTGATAACCTGACCTCAAATCTATCTTGCTGAAAACACGTGCACCCACTAATTGATCCATCAGATCGTCAATTCTCGGGAGTGGATACCTATTCTTGATCGTCACTTTGTTCAGTTGCCGGTAATCAATACAGAGCCTCATACTACCATCTTTCTTCTTCACTAGCAACACCGGCGCTCCCCATGGTGAAACACTAGGTCTCATAAACTTCTTATCAAGCAAATCCTCTAACTGTTTCTTCAACTCTGCTAACTCAGAAGCAGACATGCGATAAGGGGCCATCGACACCGGCTTCGTTCCAGGAACAAGATCAATAGAAAACTCAACTTCTCTCTCTGGAGGCACATCAGGAATTTCATCTGGGAAAACTTCAGGAAAATCGCATACCACTTGTAGTTTATCAATTACCGCTTGATTCTCTAAGGATAAGGAAGCCATCAACGAAAACATCAGCATCCCATCACGTTCTAGTTGCTTCAGCTGCTTAGTGGATAGAAACTCTGCGCCCCACTCTTCTTCGGCAGAAGAAAAATGTACCGTCTTTCTAAAACAGTTGATAAGAACATGGTTGTACTCTAGCCAATTCATCCCCAAAATCACATCCATACCGCTTAAAGGCAGACAAACTAAATCCATCACAAAATCACGGCCAAACATAGACAAAGGACAGTTCAAACATACGAGAGAAGTAGTCACCAAACCCTTAGCTGGAGTTTCGACAACCATCTCTCCATTCATATCAGACACATCAAGACCCAAAGCAGAAACACAGTCTAAGGCAACAAAACAATGCGTAGCACCAGTATCGATAATAGCAACTAGGGGAGTATTATTAATATAGCAAGTACCTCTGATCAAACGATCATCATTCTCAGTCTGAGTGCCGGTCAAAGCGAACACCCTCCCAGCGGTCTTAGTCTTCTTTGGTTGCTTACACTGCGAACCAATATGTCCTTGCTCATTGCAGTTGAAACACACAACATCATCAAACTTGCAGTCATTAGTAATATGCCCTTTCTGGCCACAACGGTAACATCTCTTCACATCAACAGTACATGCATTACTCTTGTGGCCTTTCTCACCACAAGTGAAACAGGTAATCTCAGCAGGAGCAGTCTTCTTCTGGGGCCTCCTCTCGTCATTCACTCTTTGCTTCCCTTTATCTCTAGGGGCATCATAAGGTTTTGGGCGACTCTGCTGGCCCTTAGCTTTCCTCTCATTCACTACCTTGTAGTGAGCCTTGGTATCCTCTTCATAAATTCTGCAGCTACTCACTAACTCAGAAAAGTTGCGGATCTTCTGATAACCAATGGCTCGCTTGATGTCAGCACGCAAGCCATTCTCGAACTTTATGCACTTCGAAAATTCAGTCGTCTCAGGAGTATAATGCGGGTAAAACTTAGCCAGCTCCACAAACTTTGCCGCATACTCAGTCACCGACATGTTTCCTTGCTTAAGCTCTAGAAACTCTATCTCTTTCTTCCCACGAACATCTTCTGGGAAGTATCTGTAAGGAACTCCCTCGTGAAAATAGCCCACGTCACCACAACTCCATCTTGCTCCAAAATGGGTAGGAGACTAACCCACCAATCGTCAGCCTCCTCTGCTGACATGTGCGTACCAAACCGCACCTTCTGAACATCGTCACATTGCATGACTCTGAAGATTCTCTCAACTTCCTTGAGCCACGTTTGAGCTCCATCCGGATCATAACGCCCCTTGAAGGTAGGCGGGTGATTCCTCAGAAAAGTTTCTAACATTCTCGTCCCGTCGTTTCCACCAGCATTGTTTTGATTACCCACAGCATTAGCCATTGCTTCCAAGGCAGCAGCAAGGGCAGCATCGTTTCTACCAGCCATCTCAGTTCTCTGGAAAACAAACATAAGTTAGAATAATACAAATATAGTATTCTAACTCTAAGACAACGTCGCTCGACTCTCTACTTGGCCGGACGGACCGACCTGCTCTGATACCAATTGTAACACCCCAATTTCCCGTCTTAAAAATTTCATTTAATAAATCACATAAAATCAGAGTACGTCTCAAAAGGAGTGTCACATTTCATTTTAAAAACAACTTAGATAATCATTTATCATTTACAAAAAATACTCAATTAAGCAGCGAAATTTAAGAGTCTCATCTCATAAATAGTCTTGGCTTAAAAGCCAGCAAAAACGTCTCAAATATTAATGTTTCAACATCACTGAAAGTCAAATTTATTCTAACAAGATACATAATGGAATAGACTCTACAAAAGACCCCATCCCGTTACGTATCAGAGCAACCCTACTTCACACAGACTCCTCGCATCATCGCACCTATGACTGGGTACCTGCACTTGCCCACGAGGCGGCAATTCCAGTAGAAGGGGTGAGATTCACAACAATAATATTAATATATAAGTCAAACGTCAAAATTAACAATCATAAATCTATCTCATAATCATATACATTATAGCACATCATAACATCATCACAAACATCATCATAAACAACATCACAACATACATCACAACGTCTCAAACATCATCACATATATGTCATAATTGACTCGACTAAATGCAACACTTAACGTCTCTACATCATGTATGTGGTACCATATGATTATAGCATTAATATGCTTCACCGTCGCTTTGAGCAAATGCTCCACCGTCGCTTTGAGCATAAAGCTCCACCGTCTCATAAATATGCAAATGCATGGACTCGTCGTTTAACAACTTAATACACCGTCTCAGACATCATACGTTTTCAAGACTGACACATGCAGTTAAAATAGTTACATGGCAGAACATCATCTTGTTATTCATACACATCGCAACACTTAGCATCATACACACATCATCATACTCATACATCACTTATACACAACAATATATCATTTATCAACAGCTCAAGAGAAACATCAGCAATCGTCTTTACAGAGCACAGTTAAGAGTATCAAACATCACTAACACTACCCAAAGGGTTCCTCTCAAAGTCCCATGCGAAACAGGTCGCAAAACGAACAAATCAGTCCTGAACCATCTAACTCGCCACGGCGAGTGATCTACTCGCCACAGGCGAGCTCACACAAAGGCTACTCGCCAAAGGCGAGTTGGGGGCGAACTAGAGGCGAGAAATCCTGGGTGCTCTCGGCCTTTTTGACATTTTTCACCAAAAATCTTCATTTTAAGTTCCCTAAATCCAATTTGGCTAAACCAACTTCACAGGTCATCTCTATAAATATTAAGGCACTCAAAACCATCTTCAAATGGGCCAAAATCCTAAAATTAAGGGACAAGCTCGCCACGGCGAGCTACACTGCTCGCCTCGCGAGCAACTAAGGGGTACTCGCCACGGCGAGTGGTCACTCGCCACAGGCGAGCGATCTCAGAACCCACACGGGTTCAGACCAAAACTCACCAAACCCTGCCAATTCTCTCCAATCAAACCTCTAATTCGTCTGCAATGTTGTCCTAGGGGATAATCTAGGTTCTGTAACACGTTTCTACAGCATTACAACACAATCTCACATCAATTTCACCAAATCCATCATAACCCTAATTCATGAAACTCTTCCCAATTCTTCCTAATCACTTAGCTAATCATTGACAGATGATTTAACATTAAAATTACTGAGTTAGGCTCACCCTTACCTGGAAAAATTGCAGAATTTGCAGCCTAGCTTTTCCTCTTCCTTCAACCGTTCAACCTCTCCTTTCCAATGTCTGATACGCGTTCTGCCTACTTTCCTTAACCTATTTCCTTTTATACTCCCTCCCAACTTATCTTATCCTATCTCAGCCCTCAAAACTCTTCCTAATTATAAATATAACCCCACTTCTCAAAATAATATATTTTTCCAACAAATCTATTTATTTATCAAATAAATATCCATATAAACATCACTTATATTATTTTATTAAACAATAAAATAATAACACGTCACACGTCACAAATACGTCACATAATCATCAAAATCATATAATATATAATTATATACTATATCCTCTAGTAAAATAATTAAATAATTAGAGAGGGCGTTACACTCAACATCTTTTTTGTTCTTGTCCGTTTTATGCTGCTCTATGGGGACAAATTCGGTCTTGGTTAGGTATAGCTACAGCCGAGCCATTACGTGTGTCAGATCATTTCTATCAGTTTGTTTATTCTGCAGGTGGCTCGCGTACCATTCGTTCTTTTATGCAACTTATCTGGTTGTGTTGTGTGTGGGTTATGTGGAATGAAAGAAACAGTCGGGTCTTCAAAAATTTGGACCATAATGTTCACCAATTGGTAGAAAAAGTCAAATTAGATTCTTTCTAGTGGATGAAGGCTACTAATATTTCTATTCATCATCATTTTCATATGTGGTGGTCAAGCCCCTTTGTTTGTTTGGGTATTGGCTAGACTGTCTTTTTTTTTTCCTCCACTTTTGTCTTTGTAATTGTATACTGTTGACCATTCTCTAGGACACCTTGTGCTTGAGACTCCTCTTTTGAGTTTATAATATATATTCCATTTTTGAGATTTAAAAAAAAAAAAAGCAAGGCTGAAATAGAAGGATGAAAGCATGACCAACTCACGTAGAATAAATTGAAAATAAAGTGGTGATTAATTACGATATAAAACGTTATGGCGCTATCTTGTAGAGAGGTGAGTGTGTATTTTGTTTTGGTTTTGTGTAGCAGAGAGTAGGAAAGGTTTTTGGTCTCTTCCTAATCATGTGTTATCCGTAGGAAAATGATTATAGATACTAACATAATCAGCCAAAATAAAGAAAAGAAAAACTAAGTTTATTTTAATTGTGCCACTTATAGCATAACTATAGGAAGTAGCTGAAACATGGGAGGTGGATTCCTTATCTTTAGGAAAGCATACTAACACTAATAAGTAAACAACAACAATGTGCATTGGGGAGGGTGGTGCGTCGAGATTTCTTTCTCCGCACCACCGTAGCAGCCTCCCTCCTCCGGATCTTGCGCCCTAGCCATCTCTGTTTCTGTGGTTGTTACCTCTCCTCCGTTTTCATCGCTGGCGTTTGTCTCTGGCAGCGTTCTTCTCTGTTGCCTCCTCTGGATCTCGTCGTCAGCCGTCGTTCTTCTCCGACCGTCGCTCTTCTCCGGCATCGGTGGGTTGTTGGAGATCCGTGGGTTTGGTTCTCTCACGTGTTCTTTTTGGGTTTGGTTGGTGTGTTCTCTCTGTTGTGTCGCCGGATCGGATGGGAGGTTGTTTGTTGGGTTTTGGTGGTTTTGGTGTGTTCCGTTTGTTGGGTCGGTCGTCGTTGCTGTTGTGACGGTTTGCTGTGCCACAACTGTCTTTTGTTTTCTTTGTTTTTTGTTGTTTTTGTTCAAGAAGTTGAAGCTATTAGAGGTTTGATCTGAATCTAGTTTTTCTAGATATTAGATCTGGTTCTATAAGATCGGTTTCATCAGTGTGGATTTTATTCGCCGGATGTTGCTCGAAAGAGTTTTGGTGCGTAGTCGCTCCGTGTTGGCGGTAGTAGTCGTTAACCGTACCTACTGAACTGTTTCATCCTTCGCTTTGTTGGTCTTGTTCGTGTCTTTTCGTTCGTCTTCGGTGTGGTTTATTTGTGTTGTATCCAGTTGTTTGTTGTGTTGTGATTGTGTGTTACAGTTGTATTCTGTCAAGGGACTAGGGTCGAGGCGGTTTAAGGTCTCCCTCAACCCTTTGGTGGTTCACTGCCTGCATTTTGGTTTGTTTTGTTTATGTTTGTTTTGCTTTGTTTGTGTTTTAGGTGTCGTCATTTTGTTCCTTCAGAGCCTTGCCGTTGGAGGCCTCCTGCTCTTGGATTATGATTTGGATGCTTGGTTGTTGTTGCTCGAAAGAGCCAGGTGTGTAGATGTTTCGTGTTGACGGAATAGTCGTTTGTTGCACCTTAAGCCATCATGCCGTTCTTTTCAGGTGGTGGTGATGCAGGTTGATTTGGTGGCTTGTTTTGATTTGTTTGTGTTCGAGCTGGTTCGCTTTGTGCTACTGTTCCGCTTTTTCTCCTGTCTTTGGATTTTGGCATCGGGTTATTGGTGGGTTGATAAGTGCCAGAAAGTTGTGTTTTAAAGGATTAAATTCGGCACATTTGTTTCTTGTTTTGCAAGTTATCAAGGGAAAAGTCGAGATATCAGTGTAAAATTCCCTATTATGCTTTAATTATCTTACTTTACCCAATTGTGCAGGTATTGATCTCAAGACATGAATCAAAGAGGAAAAACAAAGAAATATTCAAAAGGTTAACTCGCCACAGCGAGTAAAAAGATATCAAAGGCGAGCTAGAGGCGAGCAATTCCAGAATGGACCAAAGTTACTCGCCATCAACTCGCTAAAGGCGAGAGACTCGCAATGGCGAACAAAAGGCGAGCTTCAGAGGCGAGCAAAACTCGCAATGGCGAATACAAGGCGAGCTTCGAAGGCGAGCAATTCCAGAGAGCAACAAAAATCACTCGCCCTCACCTCGCCAAAGGCGAGCAACTCGCAACGGCGAGTGATTGTACTCGCGAGGCGAGTTAGGGCGGCTTAACCTCCTCAGAGTTGACGTGTCACAAACCCAATGGCGAAGCAACCACTACTCGCCATGGCGAGTAAATCTGCTCGCGAGGCGAGCTCATGCATAAAAGAAAAGTCTATTTATAGCCACTTGATCCATTCATTAAAAAAGAGTTGGTTTTCTCATATTTTTCACTTCCTGTAATAGTTAGAGAGAGAGAAGTAGGGCTTATTCTTCATAGAGTGAGAGTGATAGAAGGTGGATTCTTCATACTTTGTTGAGAGATCACAAGTTTGTAATGAATCTTTCTCTTCCGATTCATTCTTGCAAGGCTTCCATGACAATGAGTAGCTAATTCTCCTTTGTTGGGATTAGAGGTACTTGATCTTAGCTTAATATGTAATCTTTTGATCTATAAATATATGGTTCTAGCATTTGATTTGATATTGATGTTATTCTTGCACTTTAATGCTTATGTTTGATTTAATAGTGATTGAAAAATACTTTTGAATCTAGGTTTAGAATAATCATCTATCAAAACATAAGTTCTAGACATGGAATTGATGTTTTGATAATCACTTCTTTTATCTAAACTTAAAGCTTTCTTATCATTAAATAGATTGAGAAATCATCGATTAAATGATAAGATCGACTCTTGGATCGTTCAATAGTTTGAGACATCGACGATTGAACGATACAATTGATGTCACAATAATATTTGGACACGAATGTTATTGCCGAGGGATACGTGATAATATCAAAGAAAAGCTAGAATCCATATATGATTATTAGGTTACGTATGACGTTTGATCAAGGAACTCTAATCCTAACAAGCTTCACGCCTTATTAATCTCAATTTACAATTTTGCAAATTAGTTTCGTAGTTAGAACCAAAACAAACTTATCTTTCACTTAAAATGATATTTGGTGTCAAATGGTCCATGATATTGCACTAGTCCCTGAGGAGACGATATAAATACTTACTATTGTTTGATGCAAAAAATACTACATCAGATATCTCAATTTACTACTGTTTGATATTTGGTGGGTCGAGTTTTTTGACAGGTTAAGCGTCTGCTCTGGTGGTTTGTGAGTTGAGGGGTGCCTTTTTGACTTGTGTTAGGAGTCTTGTGGGCCGATCGCTTTTTATTCGAGGTCGGGAGCAAGTTTGTGACGCAGGTACTTTTAGGCTGTTGTGATGTCTCCTCCGATAAACCAGAACTTGAGTGGTGGTCGAAGCTGAACGTTTGAAGCAAAATCTCTATCGGGTGCCTAATTGATCACTGTTGACGGTGTTGGTTCTTTGAGGAGTTGTTGTTAGGGGATTCGGCATTTTCAAGGTGCTGGTGGTTTTTCTTTAGGGGTTTTTGGTGTTTTTATTTTCTCTTTTTGGTGTAATATTTGGGATTTAATCCCCTTATATATAATATATTTTGCCATTCAAAAAAAAAAAACATGAATAGTGAGAGAGTAGTGTTTTGACTAAGCAACAAAAGGGGACACTCATGGTCAAATAAGTAGAATAAATTGAGTGGAAATAGGAATGAAGTAACCACCACAATAACCCACGTAATAAAAGAATGGTAAAAAAACATTATAAAGAAAAAACGAAAATGCATGAATGATAAGGGATATTGAATTGTTTTGAAACAAATGCAGAAGTGGACATATGCATAATCTTTCACTAATTTTACAAGGAATAATAAGAAAAAGTGAATTGCAAATTAAGACCCAATCCTAAAACGGCATGGCTTCTAGTGCATAGAGATGATTTAGCAACTAACATCTTTAATAGCTATTATGAAAACATCAAGTAGACCATTTAAATAAATAAACTATAATCATAATTTAGCAAAAGGGATTTACAATGTTCTAATATTCCTTAAACATAAAATAAATTGTTGAATAAATAATCAATCAAGAAAATCATTTAAGAGTACATATATAAAATATTGGGGCGTTACAACCGAGTCAAGGTACACATCAACAAACTTTGTGGGGAAAACCTCTGTCTCTCATGGTGAAATTTAATGTGGAATGTGCACTCTTTAACAACTAACACTATTACGGGTCTTGACATATGTTTTAGAGACTCCTTCGAGGCGTTGTTGTTAGGCTTCTCGAAATATTCATATTTCAATTCTACCCTCAAGAAGCTGAAGCGTTAGGCTTATTTGAGGCTATAAACATTGCTATTAATTGCCACATGTCATCTGTTATCTTTGAGTCCGACCGTAAGTTACTTATTGATACTATTAACTCAAACTCTACTCCAAACAATGAGTTTGGAGATATTATTTCTAGATGTAAAAATCTATTGTCATCTCGCAATAATTTTATTGTGAGCTATGTCACGAGGCAAGCAAATATGGTAGCTCATAACATAGCTAGAGCTTCTTTATCTCATCCTAGTCCCCATATTTTTCATGAAGTATCATCTACATTGTACCTATTATTCTGTAATGAAATGAATTAGATATGCCTTTGATAAAAAAAAAAACTTATTTTTTATACGAATCTATTCAAATATAAATTAGTTTACCTTCAAGTCACTTTTAGTCATAATCAACTCTACATAATCAATGTCCCCGTGAGCTTAGCTCAGTTGGTAAGGGCATTGCATAATTTATGCAAGGGCAGTGGTTCGAACCCCGGACACCCTACTTCTCCACATATTTATAACGTTTGAGCTCCAACCACTAGGCTATCTGGCTATCTGACAAAAAAAATAAAATCTACATAATCAATTCATACTAAATCAATTCTTGCCATGCACAACTAAAATACACAAAGTAAACAATTAGTTTACTTTATCAATTCTTATAATCAATTTTATCTATCAAAAGATTTTTTTAAGGGTTTAATTATCAAAAGTTGCTTTTAAATTTTTCAATTCAAATTTTAATACAATTTTAAAAGTAAATTATCATAACCATTGTTGCGAAATCTCTTTAACAACATGTGCACCATGTTCCTTGAAAAGAACAAGTGCACCATGTAGCAATTATGTGGACATGGTTCTGATCATGATGAAAATTGAACCGATCTGAACTGAATTGTTTGATAAATTTAAAATAACTGAACTGAACTAAATTGTTCGTATTTCGAATTGCAACGAATTGTTCCAAACCGAACCGAACTATTATTATTGGTACCATTAAAAAAATATAAAATACCAAACAAAATTGAACTTTAGAAGGTAAATCCAAACCTAACTGTTCTGAACCGAACCTAACTGTTTTGACCGAATCAAACTATTTTAAACTAAACCAAACTGTTTCTGTTCAGTTCCAAAACTGTTAGTAATGATTCAAAAAAAATTTTGGTTCAGCAATTTAATTCGATTTTTTGGTTTTAACCGAATATTATATACTTTTTTTTTGCTAAGAATATCACATGCTTTTCTAAATTAACTTTTAATTTACTACCTCGTATTAAATGAGTTTTTATCTTATACTCAATGCATCAAATTTTCATAAAGGTCAAGTGTATATATAATATATTTGAAAAGAATAATTTTTTGACAAATACCATTATATTATGGAATGTAGTAGTATTAACTTTTAACTTACTACCACATATTAAATAAGTTTTTTTTTCATATACTCAATGAATCAAATTTCCATAAAGGTTAAGTGTATAACTATAATAGAAAAGAATAATTTTTTGACAAATACCATTATATTATGGAATGTAGTAGTGTTTGTTATATTCAATGATTGCGTTAAATAGATAATAAAATATACGTACTATATGAATATTATATACTTTTATAAATAATTTTTTATACTTTGATAAGTCTAACATAAATTAAGATTTTTTTTTAAAATTCATTCATTTAAATTGACAGAGTATATGGCTGCAAATATGACTATATTCAAGAATCTGAAATACTCATGTTTTCGGATTTGCACGTGGACGACGACAATCTTTTTTTTAAAACTCGGTATCCGGTCCAAGCTAAGAACCGACTAATCCGAGGGGACCAATCCAACCGCCCACTTGCGGTGGGCCTCATTTAAAGTCAAAACAAAGCTTTGTATGAACTTGCCCACCAAAACTGGCATGGAAGGATATCGAACTGAGACCTCAAGAGAAGCAAACTCCACGATTCCAAGCCAACCACTAGACCAACCCCAAATGGATCATCACTTGCTCAAAGTTAATCTTTCAACCTAAATCAATTAAATATCACATTAAAACGGGAAATAAAAATCACACCACACAACGACGGGAAATTAAAACAAAGTGAGTCGTACAAAAACGACAAAATCACAAAAACATACGAAATAAGACTGAGAGTATATGAAAATCATTTATTTAACTAACAAAGAAAAAAATTCGAATAGATGATTTTAGATCAAAATTAATGAATATTATATACTTTTATAAAGAAATTTTTATTCTGTCATATTAAATAAATATTTATAATTTACTCAATGTAACAAATTTCCATAATCATAAAAATGTCATATATGTTTTGTATTTCAAAATGGGCTACCTTCTATTCTATGTAATAATTTCATTAATTATGATTTTATCTTGTAAATTAATATATTTTTTCACTTAACATTCATGATAAATTAGAAATTTATATGTTGTTTTATTTGATCAATCGAAATTTTGAAGTTGTTGTCCCTTTTTCTAAAGGTCAGTATATTTTTTGATAATATGTATATATGTTATAAAATTATAATATTAAAATATTAAAATTTGTGAATTAAATATCAAAATTTAAGTTTTCATATTCAATAAATATCAATTAACATGAGATTTAAGCATAATATCAATATGATTAATATATCATATCATATCTCTCTTTCCTGATGATGAAACATACACTTAAAATAGTAGTATCATTTTTGTGATTATTGAAATGATGACGGTCCGAATAAGGTCCAAATATGTGCTACATTAACAGTACTTTGATACTGCCTTTTATAAATTAATCAAGATTTGTCAAAATAAAATAAAATTAATGAAGATGGATTTTGGCAGATTATTTTTTTTTATTTTTTTTCAATAGCCTAGTGGCTAGATCACACACTTTTTAAAGTGTGAAAAAATGGGAAATTCGGGGTTTGAACCCCGACCCCTACAAATATTGTCCTTGGTAGCTACCAATTGAGTTTAAATTATTCATTTGAAATACTTCATCTTTAAATATACGACACTTTTGAGAATTTTTTTTTATCCCTTTTTATAAGACTCATTTAATATTTTCAAGTACATTAATTAATATTTTACAAACATACTTCTATTTATTTTATATCTTTTTCTTCAATCAACATAATGTTGAAAACATACATTAACCCTCTCACTTAAATGATAAAATTGTAAAAACAAGTAGTAATTAGAAACAAATTTATTATTACTTCCAATTTTTTCAATTTCCGTTATTTTTCCAAAAGGACCCTATAGTTAAGGATGAAGGTAATATCACTTTTCTTAAATGAACCAATTAAATGTTTTTTGACTATGCACAACCTGGTAAGTGATATCATCATTTGAATGTTATTATATACATGACACACTGAAATGCATAGTAATATCCATCAATTATATTGAGATAAAAATTTTGACACTGAAAATGATCATTCTAACAATACCTCTAGCTATGGCTATCACACTCATCCTCACCTTATTCCTTTTTGCTTTTAACCAAACAAAATGCCTCAAAACCCCAGCCTTCACAAATTGGCCTTTCCTTGGTATGTTACCACAATTCCTTTGGAACATATCACACATCCACGATTTTTCAGCAAAATTGTTGAAATCAAAAGGTTGCACAATTGAGTTTCTAGGACCTTGGTTTACCAACATGAATGTTGTAGTCACCACTGATCCATTGAATGTCCACTACATTATGAGCAAGAGCTTTGACAACTTTGTCAAAGGTGATTTGTTTCGTGAAGTGTTCCAACCTTTTGGTGAAGGAATTTTCACTACAGATTCACATAAATGGAAATACAATAGGAACCTTCTCCAATTTCTCTTCAAACAAAGAAGCTTTGAAGCTTTTCAAGAGAAAATCATTCACCAAAAAGTTGAGAAATCATTATTTCCTTTATTGGATCATGTTCAACAACAAAAAGGATCAATTGTCGATTTACAAGATGTGTTCAATCGCTTCACATTTGATAACATTTGTTTGATAATTCTTGGACATGACCCTAATTGTCTTTCCATTGATTTCCCTGAAATTGCGTGCGAGAAGGCTTTTAACCAAGCCGAAGAATGCATCTTCTACAGACACATCGTGCCGGTTTGTGTTTGGAAGATCCAAAAATGGCTTCAAATCGGTGAAGAGAAAAAAATGACCGAGGCATGCAAAGTTTTTGATAAATTCCTATTTTCGTGTATAGCTTCAAAGCGCAAAGAGCTAAAGCAAAATTGTAACAAAAATGAAATCAATGTTGAAAGTGATGATGCTCATCATGTTGATTTGCTTACGGCATTGATTAGAGAAGAAAAAGATAAGGATAGTGAAGGTGACTCAATTGGCGACAAGTTTCTAAGAGATTCTGTATTTAATATCGTTGTAGCGGGGAGAGATACCATAACTTCTGCCCTTACATGGTTATTTTATCTTATTGCTAAGCACCCTTTAGTGGAAGCCATGATTCTTGAAGAGATAAAAGAAAATTTTGGACACAAAGAGAAGCCTTGGGTTTTAAGTGTTGATGAGGTGAAAAAGCTTGTTTATCTTCACGGAGCTATATGTGAGGCGTTAAGGCTTTTTCCGCCTATACCTTTTGAGAGAAAGGAAGCAGTTACACCCGATATACTTCCAAGTGGTCATCATGTTTATCCGAATAATACGATATTGTTTTCTTTGTATGCAATGGGAAGGGATGTCGATATTTGGGGAAAAGATTGCTTGGAGTTCAAGCCAGAGAGATGGATTTCTGAGAGAGGAGGCATTGTTTATGCGCCGTCTTACAAGTTCTTTAGTTTTAATGCTGGACCTAGGACTTGTTTGGGAAGAGAGTTGGCTTTCATTCAAGTTAAGATGGTGGCTGCTTCTGTTTTGTGGAACTATTGTGTCCATGTTGTGGAAGGTCATCAAGTCACTCCTAACCTTTCAATTGTGCTTCTCATGGAATATGGTCTCAAGGTTAAGATAACCAAAAGGGGGATTTAATTTGATGGAAAGAGCTAACTTTTTCAAATATTTTAGATGTAATGGGACAAATGTGAAAACCATGGTGTCTTCTATAAAATAAATAATAGTAGTATGGTACTATCATGTGAGAAGTAGTATGATGAAATATATTTATCTAAAATTTTAAATAGATTTGTTTAAATAAGTTAAGTAAGATTAATATTTTTATTGCCGGTTTCATTTATATCTATATGGACTATGTAAGTTTATAACTTTGAAAAATAAATTCATGTATGTTTTATTTCTTTGCCTTTTTTATGTCTATCTTCATGATTTTTATGTCATTCTTTCTAACCTACCAATATTAGTACAAGTGTGTGGTTATTTTATGGTATGAAAATAATTTTTTTGAACGATAATCATACAAATAAGATTTCTAGCAATAATATTCCTACTCATGTGTTTGATAAAAGTTTTGATTTTCTTGAAATGTTTTTAAAAGTTGTTTGATATAATTTCCTTTTAAAAAAAATAAATAAAATGTGAGTGATAGTGAACTTTTCTTGAAGTGTCTCAATGATTATTAGATACTTTTATAAATTAATTTTTCGTCTATCATCTTAAACAAATATTCATCATTTATTCAATTTAACAAACTTCCATAATAAAAAATATATCATCTATTTTTTTAAGGGTTAATTAAGTTTTTGGTCCCTATAAATATCTGCAGTTTTGATTTTAGTCCCTACAACAATAAATCACACTTTTTACTCCCTACAAAATTTTCCGTTAGTGTTTTTAGTCCATGTTAAATTAAAATTTGTTTAATAATGCTTAAAATTTTTAAAAAAATTATGATTTATTACATACTTGTTTAAAACATTATAAAACATTCCGCCGCAATAAGTTAGCTCAAAATTTTATTTTTAGGTCAAAATTTTGGTTAGTTTTATCTTGAATTCTTTACGTTTAAAAAAATTATATTTAATTCATTACATGTTAAAAAATTCTAATTTTTTATAAAAGAGATTATTATAACGTTCTTAACATGTCTGTTAAAAATCATTTAAAATATAAAAGTTTAAGTATAATTAAACAAATTTTAATTTAATAGGGACCAACACATACTTTTTAGTCCTTGAAAAATTAAAATTTGCTTAATTGTGCTTAAACTTTTAAATTTTTAACATATAATTTACATACTTATTTAGAGCATTATACAAAGTTCCTCCGCAAAAAAGTAACTCAAAATTTTATTATTAGGTCAAAATTTTCATTAATATAAGGCTTAAATATGTAAATCATCCCTGTAAGTTCGCGTGTTTTTGCTTTTCGTCCCTGTATCTTTTTTTGTTCTAAAACAAACCCTGTAAGTTACAAACGTTTTGATTTTCGTCCCTCCCGTCAGCATCTGTTACAAAAACGCTGATGTGTCTAACGGTGGCTGACGTGGCGTTGTTTGACGTGGCAAAACAAGCTTATGTGTTATTCCATGCAAGATTACAGGGACCAAAATCAAAAACCAAAAATTACATAGGGACGAAATTAAAAATAACTAAGTTACAAATTTAAAATTAAAAATCCTTGATGTTTCCATCTTCTTCCTCTATCATCCGTATTATTATTCTTCTTCTGCTCAGACTCTGTTCACTCAGTACTGTGAAATTATAAAGAAACCATTTGTAACTTCTCCTGACTTTGTATCGTGATTTATCCATTCACCAAATATATACTTTATCATTTTGAGGCCAAAACTTGTCCCATTTTTTGTCCTACGTCACATGAATGAGTACATGTTTATGGGAGAAAATTTAGAAAAAGGTAATAAGTTGGCTTTAAAAACCTAACTAGTTTTCAATGCACAAATTTTGGTTTTGTTATTCAAGTTATTTTTTTTGTGAAAGTATCACTACTGGAAGTGTCACTTTAGTTCCAATGTTGTCTTGTTGTTGTCCGCAGATGAAATAGAATGGGTTACCACAATGGAATGCAAGGAAATAATGTTACAGGTTCATGTAAGAAGAATATGAAAGAGAGAGGAAGAAGACACACAGAGAGATGAAGAAGATGGAAAGGTTTTTAATTTCAAATTTTGTAACTTAGTGATTTTTAATTTCGTCCTTCTGTAATTTTTCGTTTTTGATTTTGGTCCCTGTAATCTTGCATGGAAGGACACATAAGCTTGTTTTGCCACGTCAGCCACCGTTAGACACATCAACGTTTTTGTAACAGATGCTGACGGGAGGGACGAAAATCAAAACGTTTGTAACTTACAGGGTTTGTTTTAGAACAAAAAAAGATACAGGGACGAAAAGCAAAAACACGCGAACTTACAGGGACGATTTACATATTTAAGCCTTAATATAATCTTGAAAATTTGGCTTTTAGAAAAATTCATATTTAATTTATTACATGTTAAAAAAAATTAAAAGATTTTATAAAAGAGTGTCTTACGATGTTATGAACATGTCTATAAAAAATCTTTTAAAAATTTAAAAGTTTAAGCATAATTAAACAAATTTTAATTTAATAGGGACTAAAAACACTAACGGAAATTTTTGTAGGGACTAAAAAGTGTGATTTATTTTTATAGGGACTAAAAACAAAACTGCAGATATTTATAGGGACCAAAAAGTTAATTAACCCTTTTTTTTATTCCAAAAAAGGTTACCTAATATGTAATAATTTCATTAATTACGATCTTATCTTGTAAATTAATGTATTTTTGTCTCTTTTTATTCAAAATAAGTTAAAAATTTATAAGTTGTTTTATTTGATCCGCCTAAAATTAGAAGTTGTTGTCCCTTTTAATTAAGGACAATATATTAATTATACATACTATGTAAATATGTTATAATATTATAATATTTAAATATTAAAAATTGTGAATCATATGTGAAAATTGAAATTTCCTATATAACTAATATCAATTATATAAAGTTGTAACAAAAGTAAGTTAATCACATTTGAAAAATATTATTATTTTATTTAAAATAGTAAATACAATAAACCAATTAAAGATTGTTTGACAACTATGCACTCATCTTTTTTTGTGTGAATGGTACTAAAACACCATGATGCCATAATTTGTCACTACATTCATAATTTGCCATTATATTATATAAATGATGACACATTGAATTGAATATCAATATCCATCAATTTCATTGACATAGAAAATTTGACATTGAAAATGATAATGCTAACAATACCTCTAGTTGTGATTGTGGTTGTCACACTCATCCTCACCTTATTCCTATTTGCTTTTAACCAAACAAAATGCCTCAAAACCCCAGCCTTCACAAATTGTCCTTTTGTTGGTATGTTACCACAATTCCTTTGGAACATATCAAACATCCATGATTTTTCAGCTAAATTGTTGACATCAAAAGGTGGAACAATGGAGTTCATAGGACCATGGTTTACCAACATGTATGCTGTAGTCACAAATGATCCAATGAATGTCCACTACATCATGAGCAAGAGGTTTGATAATTTTGTGAAAGGTGATAGGTTTCGTGAGACGTTCCAACCTTTTGGTTTAGGAATTTTCACTACAGATTCGCATCAATGGAAATATAATAGGAATCTTCTCCAATATCTCTTCAAACAAAGAAGCTTTGAAGCTTTTCAAGAGAAAATTATTCACAACAAAGTTGAGAAATCATTGATTCCTTTATTGAATCATGTTCAACAACAAAAAGGGTCGGTGGTCGATTTACAAGATGTGTTCAATCGCTTCACATTTGATAACATTTGTTCAATAATTCTTGGACATGACCCTAATTGTCTTTCCATTGATTTCCCTAAAGTTGCGTGTGAGAAGGCTTTTAACCAAGCTGAAGAATCCATCTTTTATAGACATACCGTGCCGGCTGGTGTTTGGAAGTTGCAAAGTTGGCTTCAAATCGGTGAAGAGAAAAAAATGACCGAGGCATGCAAAGTATTTGACCAATTCCTATTTTCACGTATAGCTTCAAAGCGCGAAGAGCTAAAGAAAAATTGTAACAAAAATGAAATTAATGCCGAAAGTGATGATGCTCATCATGTTGATTTGCTAACGGCATTAATTAGAGAAGAGAATAACAAGGGTAGTGAAAGTGAATCATTTGCTGACAAGTTTCTAAGAGATGCTGCATTCAATCTCTTTGTAGCGGGGAGAGATACGATAACTTCCGCGCTTACATGGTTATTTTATCTTGTCGCTACACATCCTTTAGTTGAAGCCATGATTCTTGAAGAGATAAAAGAAAATTTTGGACACAAAGAGAAGCCTTGGATTTTAAGTGTTGACGAGGTGAAAAAGCTTGTTTATCTTCATGGTGCTATATGTGAGGCGTTAAGGCTTTTTCCGCCTATACCTTTTGAGAGAAAGCAAGCAATTGAAGCTGATATACTTCCAAGTGGTCATCATGTTTATCCAAATAAAATGGTTTTTTTTTTCTTTGTATTCAATGGGAAGGGATGCAAATATTTGGGGAGAAGATTGCTTGGAGTTCAAACCAGAGAGATGGATTTCTGAGAGAGGAGGTATTGTTTATGCGCCGTCTTACAAGTTCTTTAGTTTTAATGCTGGACCTAGGACTTGTTTGGGAAGAGAATTGGCTTTCATTCAAGTTAAGATGATTGCTTCTTCTATTTTGTGGAACTATTGTGTCCATGTTGTGGAAGATCATCAAGTCACTCCTAGCCTTTCAATTGTGCTTCTCATGAAACATGGTCTCAAAGTTAAGATATGCAAAAGGGGAATTTAATTTGATGTAACATGGTACTATCATGTGGGAAGTAGTGAGAATAAATACATCCACCTTAAATTTTAAATATATTTATTTAAATAAAGTGTAGTAAGATTAATATTTTGATTGTCGGTTTCATTTATAACTATATGGATTATGTAATTTTATAACTTTGAAACAAGAAATTCATTTATGTTTTATTTCTTTGACTTTTTTTGTCTATCTTCAAAAATTTAATGTCATTCTTTTTTACCTATCAATATTAATACAAGTCATCGTATATAAGGATGTGTTTGTTTCAAGATATGAAATTACATTTCATCATGAAAATCCTAAAAGTAAGATTTAAAATATAATTGGTATCTTCATCACACTTTTGAAAGCTAATGATACATGTATTCCCGCCACTCATAGTATAAGCAACTACACAAACTTTTCTCCTATAAAACTCTACTAATGAGTTTGAAAAATATGAAAATAAAAGACTTCTATAGTTTAAAGTAATTTTTTGAACGACAAAATTGTTTGTTAACAAAGTAATTGTACAAAACGAACAGATACCAGCAATACTTAAACAACATATATGGAAAATGACGGTTTATATAGCCGGAACACAAAAAAAACTCATATATCTCGAACATCATGTGGAGAAACTCGAATCAAGTCCACACATGCATGCTTCCTTTCTACCCACCTATACACCAGAACATATGCCGACCTAAGTGATTATCTTCCATCTTCTGGGTCAGATAAGAAGTTCAAAGGCACCTCCTTCTTCAAATACACTCTCACACCAACTAAATATATAAAAAATGACATTCCTAACAAAGTTCATGTATGTATTTGAAGTTGGTAAACTCCTTACAATCAAGTGCATGCTCCTAAAAGAAATATAGATACACCTTATGACAAATAGGAGACACATCATCAGTAGAAAATAATGGAATAACGAGGCGATATCTGAGGATAGTACAATACTCTAATGATGATATTTGTTGGCCTAGTGCCCTAGCTCATTATATGGATGACTAGAAGAAAATATTGACCATGTACTACTTGCAAACAACGAAAATCTGCTTTCTGTCTTGTGGTCATGTAAAACTTCACTTCCATATTATCCCGAACACTTTTACTTAAAAGGGAACATGCCAAAACATATTGTGTTTGAGGAGGGATGATACCCATTCTATTATAGTAAAACTGCTAAAGCCAAAATCTAGAATCGTAGCACGAAGACCGTCCAAATTACTGTCAAAATCGGAGTTCATACTACTCATCCCATGGAAGCTAGAAAAGCGCACGAGGAAGCATCTAGTACCAAGTATATACCCAACCCTCCAACCCTAATAGGTAAAGAAGCCACTCTCTATTGAAGGTCCCCAAAGAAAGCACCTCCACCAACCACAATATCTTTAACTTCCCTTCACAACTCCTTATCAAACAACATAGACGCCTCCTCCATGTGAATTGGTTGACATTTCCTTAAACCAAAGAAAGTTTGGAAATACCCATGCATTATCAAAGTAGACAAAACTTACTTTGAAAAAGATGCATTAACTAAACAACCACGAAAGGTCTCTTCATGGTCAACCCCTTGATAAAACCTCTATCTTAACTAACAACCCCTTTGAACAATTACACCCCAACGTCTCTCATAATATCTGAAGGGAGAAACCCCTCATGATGCATATTGTCATCACACAAAGGCCAAAAGATCTCGGTCTTACAAATATTCAATTCACGGCTCAATCCCCGCCTGGACTTCTGAATGATGTCAGGGATTTTGGCACCACCTCTTAACCCCATACAAAAGACCCATCATCAAGGTACCAAGTACGAAGAAGAAGCTTGCAACTATATCTGATACAATTAATAAGAGGGTGAAACATACGACCAGAAAGGAGCGGTGCCAATGGTTCGTCTTGTTACACTCCAATGGCTGATATGATATGTACACCTCCAAGGTATAACCACACTGCCTGACCATAAAGAAACTTAACCCATACATAAATAAATGGGCATCTCACAGTGACCTCGTGCAGCAGTACCAAACTATCTACCAAGTTGAAAGCATTAGAGAAATCTACTATGAACATAGCCAAAGAACCATCTCTATGTCACTGACTCAACAACCCGTTGGAACTATGCAAAATGGTCTCTGCACCACCTGATATCCTGACACTAAACAGAGAGTCGTTGAAATATTTAACCACATCTTTATCGACTCCTTTCATAGCAACCTTTGAATGAAGTACCAAAATTTATTTGAAAATATTATATTTTAAGTAAATGAATTTTTTTTTAAAAAAAACTCAAAATTTGAGGCTCTGTGCTATATGACTATTTGAACAGCCCCGGACTGCCACTAAGATCTTTTTATATTTTAATAGATGTGGAAAATTTATGCTCCAAACGTAAGAAAGAAAATAGGAGTTTCAAAATTTTCCCCTTCAAAAAATAAAATAAAAGAGAGTTTTAAAATTTTCTCAAAAAAAAAAAAGTTTTGAAATTTTGGAAAAGTTAAAAATTCTTAACAATAAGATTTAAACTTTTTGCCTATTTTCAAAACTTTTAAATCTGAATATGGCATGGGAACATTTAGACCCACGCTTGTTCCATATGAAAAATTTGTGTTTAAAATTTTTAAAATGTGGAAAAATTCAAAATTTTGATATCTTCAAAAGGTAATAAAATAGGATCATATTTCTTTAAAATTAAAAAAAAAATGAATTTTAGTATTATTAAATACTTAAAGAGAAATTTTAAAAATTCACATGGTTTGTAAGAGTATGGAATCAATGTTTTTTTAAAAAAAGTATGGAATCAATTGTAGGATTAGAGTCAAACTTTTATTTGACATTTAGGCTTTGTCCAAGATCGAGATACCTTTGTTTGGCCATTAAAAATGTTCGTTGATCGTTTTAGATAGTTCAACCTTTAAAATAAGTCAATCGCAAGTCATGACGTGATTAAAAAAACAACGATTAGGTCGTAACTCGTGATAGATTTTGTTCGATTGGAAGTTACGATCCGATAAGTCCAAGTAACTTTTGAACGATGCGAGAGGCCTATAAAACAATTACCAATTTATTTTTGTTAAGATGAAATTACCAAAATATTTAAAAATTCAACCTTTTAATACAATATTAACTTATCCATCCAATATAGTATTAGAATATATACTTACTTCATTTGTCCAATATTATTATTCAAACATATTAATTAAGCAAGTTAATGAATAGTATATACTTCATAAATTAATTTTTAATCTCTCATATTAAATTTATATTTAACATTTCTTCAATATAACAAATTTCCATAATAAAAAAGTATCATCTATGTTTATTTTTAGGGTTAAATATGTTTTTGGCCCCTATAAATATATCAACTTTTCGTTTTAGTCCCTCTAAAATTTTCCTTCAACTTTTAATCCCTATAAAATTTTCCATCTTCACTTTTGGTCCCTCTTTTAAAGTAAACTCATATGTAGAATTCATATTTTTGAATAAAATTTTGCAGAAAAATTCATAATATTATAAGAATATCTCCCAAAAAAATTTAGAATTTTTTAACAAAACATGAATTTAATATGAATTTTTATATTTTTTACTGTTAAAAATTCATATTTAATTTATATTTTGTTAAAAAATTCTAATCTTTTTTGGAAAATATTTTTACAATATTCTACACATATCTGCACAATTTTATTAAAAAATACGAAAATTAACTTAAAAATAGGGACCAAAAGTAGTGATTGAAAATTTTATAGGGACTAAGAGCTGAAAGAAAAATTTAGAGGGACTAAAACGAAAAATTTGTATATTTATAGGGACCAAAAACATATTTAACCCTTATTTTTATTCCAAAAGGGGCTGCCAACCATATATGTAAATTAATAATGTTTGTAACAAATTTTATTAATTACGATCTTATCTTGTAAATTAATATACTTGGTCTCTTATTATTCATAATAAGTTAAAAATTTATAACTTGTTTTATTTGATCAGTCAAAAGATATATATAGTTGTCCCTTTTAATTAAGGACAATATTTTAATTGATACATAATATGTAAATTTATCATAATACTATTTTTTTTAAAGGAATAATACTATATATAATTTTCAAATATTATTTCTTTTATTTTAAATGGTAATAAAATAAGTTAATTAAATGTTGTTTGACTACTATGCACACCCTGATATCATCATTTGTCACTACATTCATAATTTGTTTCGTAATCAAATTGGGGCATTTGAATGCCATTATATAAAGAGGGACACATTGGGATGCATATCAATATCCATCAATTTCATCCTTCTAGAAAAAACATCCATCAATTTCATTGACATAGAAATTTTGTCATTGAAAATGATCATGCTAACAATACCTCTAGCTGTGGCTGTCACACTCATCCTCACCTTATTCCTTTTTGCTTCTCACCAAACAAAAAACCTCAAAACCCCAGCCTTCACAAATTGGCCTTTCCTTGGTATGTTACCACAATTCCTTTGGAATGTAGCAGACATTCATGAATTTTCAGCTAAAGTGTTGAAATCAAAAGGTGGAACAATTGAGTTCCTAGGACCATGGTTTACCGGCATGTATGGTGTAATCACAACTGATCCATTGAATGTTCACTACATCATGAGCAAGAGCTTTGACAACTTTGTCAAAGGTGATTTGTTTCGTGAAATGTTCGAACCTTTTGGTTTAGGAATTTTCACTACAGATTCACATCAATGGAAATACAATAGGAATCTTCTCCAATATCTCTTCAAACAAAGAAGCTTTGAAGCTTTTCAAGAGAAAATCATTCACAATAAAGTTGAGAAATCATTGATTCCTTTATTGAATCATGTTCTACAACAAAAAGGGTCGGTGGTCGATTTACAAGATGTGTTCAATCGATTCACATTTGATAACATTTGTTTGATAATTCTTGGACACGATCCTAATTGTCTTTCAACAGATTTCCCCGAAGTTGCATGTGAGAAGGCTTTTAACCAAGCTGAAGAATCCATCTTCTATAGACACACCGTGCCGATTTGTGTTTGGAAGTTGCAAAGTTGGCTTCAAATCGGAGAAGAGAAGAAAATGACGGAGGCATGCAAAGTATTTGATCAATTCTTATTTTCGTGTATTGCTTCAAAGCGCGTAGAGTTAAAGAAAAATTGTAACAAAAATGAAATCAATGCTAAAAGTGATGATGCTCATCATGTTGATATGCTAACGGCATTGATTAGAGAAGAAAAAAATAATGGTAATGAAAATGAATCACTTGGTGACAAGTTTCTAAGAGATGCTGCATTCAATCTCTTTGTAGCGGGGAGAGATACCATAACTTCTGCGCTTACATGGTTATTTTATCTTGTCGCTACACACCCTTTAGTGGAAGCCAAGATTCTTGAAGAGATCAAAGTAAATTTTGGACACAGAGAGAAGCCTTGGATTTTAAGTGTTGATGATGTGAAGAAGCTTGTTTATCTTCATGGTGCTATATGTGAGGCATTAAGGCTTTTTCCACCAATACCTTTTGAGAGAAAGGAAGCAGTTAAACCCGATATACTTCCAAGTGGTCATCATGTTTATCCGAATAATATGATACTGTTTTCTTTGTATGCAATGGGAAGGGATGTCGATATTTGGGGAAAAGATTGCTTGGAGTTCAAGCCAGAGAGATGGATTTCTGAGAGAGGAGGCATTGTTTATGCGCCGTCTTACAAGTTCTTTAGTTTTAATGCTGGACCTAGGACTTGTTTGGGAAGAGAGTTGGCTTTCATTCAAGTTAAGATGGTGGCTGCTTCTGTTTTGTGGAACTATTGTGTCCATGTTGTGGAAGGTCATCAAGTCACTCCTAACCTTTCAATTGTGCTTCTCATGGAACATGGTCTCAAGGTTAAGATAACCAAAAGGGGGATTTAATTTGATGGAGATAGCTAGCAATTTCAAATATTTCTCAAGTATGGAAACATAAGTGAAAACTATGGTTTCTTGTATCAAATAACTAAATAATAGTATTATGTGAGAAGCATTATGATGAAATATATTATCTAAAATTTTAAATATATTAATTTAAATAAACATTTCTTTCTATTGGAATTGTAGACAATTTTTATTTTCATTACCGCAGTTGATATATTATTGGAATCATAGACAATTTCTATAACATAAGAAATAAATTCTTGGAGTTGTGATTCTTCTCAAAACAATTATCTATTAAACATTTCTTTCTAAAATTATAAGTGTTGGATTCAAATGTCATATAAACTAATGTAGTGTAACTTGCGTTGTCCAAATTGTATGCAATGTTAATACTACCTCCTTAAATATAAACATCTTTTTAAATTATTAGATGCATTTTTTTTTTTTTCCGAAATAAACTCTTTAATAATACAAGTAAATATGTTGAAATATTAAAAGTCAAGATTACCTATACACACGCACGCACGCGCGCACATACATTCATATACAAAAGGTATTTTAGATACATCTTTACATAAAACACATACATTAACTATGCTACCAAATTTTCTCAATGAGAGTGAAATACATATTGAGTGTTTTTATTTTAAGACAAATGAAGTAGTTTAGAGAAACATTTTACAAAAAATCAATTAATTATTTAGTGGGGGGCAATAGTTGAGTTTTAAGAGACAAAAAATATAATTATTTACTCATTGATGGAAAATGTTGAAGGATAATGAGGGCATCTGCCCCCAATTACCTATACCTAAATCCGTGTCTGCCTCCTGTCTTTATTTTGTCTTTTAGTTTTTTTTTTTTTTTTACACAAAAACTAAGAGTGAAAAGTAAAATGGTGTAATATTTTTTGGGATTGGGCTTGCACATATTGCACATATTTTGGAAAAGTAAAAAACAAAAATAAGAACATATTTATGTTCCGTATTTTTTTAAAATAAAAATAAATTTTAGTAACTACATAAAGGAAATAATACTTTCGTGGTCCTTTAACTTAACTTTAGGTAATGATTTCATCTTTTATTTTATTTTTTTTCATGTTATTTTTTTCCCTTTGATCAATTTGTATATGATTTTTTAAGATTCAAATCTATAGTTTAATTTTGATATGACCTTTTAGTGTTTATATCTATGGTCTTTTACTCATGTTTTCATAAATGATTTAGATTTGATGCTTTGAAATCCATATGCAGACATATCAAAAGGATAAAAATGATGTGAACAAAAGATAAATGACGAAATCATTATCTTAAATTTAGTTTAAACGAAGACGAGTTTAATTTTGCCTTTTAATTAAAATTCACATGGTTTGTGAGAGTATATAACCTTGTGTTGGGGGGTATAGACTTAAATTTTAATGTAGAATAGGTTCATATGTTATTTGGGCTGTCTCCATGAGGTGTGCATCTTAGGCCATATCACAAGATGAAATTGAAATCAAACGCTTTCTTCACACACGCATGTGGGAAAAGGCTATTTTTTTCACTCCACTCTCGTCTCGTATTAGTTACAAATTTTATAATCCGAACAATATACAATCCCAAACCCTCTAAAACATGTTAAAACACCTCAATAAACTCTTCATTTTTTTTCGAAATTTATAATCTAACATGATGCTTGAGAAGAGAATATAGTTGAAAAGAAATAGCTGTAAAAAAATGTTAGGTCATTAAAATGTGAAAAATGATAGGTTGACACCTTTTATTTGTATGCACTTTTTAACCTCCACACACATTTGTGACAAGTGTCCTTTTTTTCTCTAACACATATTTTAACCCTTTAATCATAAGGAGAAGGTGTGTTGTGAAAGTGTGTACAATGGTGGTATGCAACCATTTCATTATGAGCTCCACGATCCAATTCACATAAACTTTTAGTTGCAATGTGGGCTTTCATTGGCCACATGTTTAGAGAGTTAACAACAAAGACAAAAATGTTGGAGACTTTTTCTTGTGGTACAAAAAGTAATTTTTTTTTATAGACCAAAAATATATTTAACCATATAGTCTATAAGAATAACGGTTAGAACTAATAATAGTTTTTTTAATGCAGACAAGTTGTCTATTTAATCCAAGATATGCAAATTCTTCATCAACATTTTTGGAAAGAAAATTCATCAAAAATAGAAAAAATTGATTAACAACATAATTAATATATTAAATACTCCTTTCGATCTTATTTATAAAAAACATTTGGATGAATAAAAGTTGATGTATTTAATCTAAATTTTGAACTAGATAAATCAACTTTTGTCAAGTCAAATATCACTTATAAATATAACTCGATGGAGTATTAAACATTCTAACACAAGTGACTAAATTTCTACAACATAGTCAACCGAGATTCGAATCGTAATTGAAAGAGATATATACCCATTTAATAATCGACAAACCTCTAATAACATTAGTTTCAATGTAGAAAACTTAATCAGAAAAAAATAATAAATATTGATAGTAAAGTTCGATCTAACTTAATTTCTTCTATTGTGGAATGATGATGATTCATTCCCTTAAATAAAAATGAAATACAAGAAAAACATTATATTTTCTTAGATATTACACTAATTCAAATAATGGTTTCTATAAGTGAAAATGATATCTTCCATCAATTAATTTTCTCTTTTTGTTATCCTAACCTTCACACCATTCTTCATAAGAAGTGCAATTGAATGGGTTAATATAGGAACATGACCATCCACTACTTGGACACAATATTTGTTCAAAATAGCAATTTATGTCATCTTAATTTGAATGAAGGACAATTCCTTTCCCAAGCAAGTTCTAGGTCCAACATTATAACTAATGAACTTGTAAGATGGTATATGGACAATGCCTCCTCTTTCAGATATCCACCTCTCTGGCTTGAACTCCAAACAATCTTTTCCCCATATCTCTTCAAATCTCCCCATTGAATACAAGAAAAATAGTATTATTGTATTAGGATTAACAATATAGCCACTAGGAAGTATATCACCTTTAATTGCTTGCTTTCTCTCAAAGGGTATTGGAGGAAAAAGCCTTAGAGCGTCACATATAGCACCATGAAGATAAACTAGATTTTTCAACTCATCAATCCCTAACTTCTTTTCAACATTAATGGTCCCAAAATTTTCTTTAATCTCCTCTAGAATCTTAGCTTCTACTAAAGGGTGTGTAGCAATAAGATAGAAGAGCCATGTAAGTGCGGAAGTTATAGTATCTATCCCAGCTACAAAAAGATTGAATGCAACATCTCTTAGAAACTTATCATCATGTACTACTACTTGTGAGCCCTTATCTTCTTTTATCAAAGTTGTTAGCAAATCAACCATTTCCTTATTTTTGCTACATTTTCTTAGCTCCTTTCTTCTGGACTCTATATTTGTATATATAAAATGATCAAATACTTTGCATGCTTTGGTCATTTTTTCCTCTTCACCAATTTGAAGCCATTTTTGCAACTTCCAAACACTTTTAGGCACTATATGTTATAGAATATGCACTCTTCAATTGGGTTAAAACTTAAAAGCCGTCTCACACACGACATCGGGGAAATCAATCGAAAGACAATTAGGATCACATCCAAGAACTACAGAACAAATGTTATCAAATGTGAAACGATTGAAGACATCTTGTAAATCCAGAATTGACCCTTCATTTATTTTTTAAATTAAGATTTTTTATCCATGAACACCATTCATTTATTTTTTAAATAAAGATTTTTTTATCAAATTTATTTTTTATAATTAACTAAAATTTAACCGCAAAGGTTCATCATATTCATGTCATTCATAATTTAACAAGTTCGTCACAATCATTTTATTCTTTATACCAAAACATATTCATATCCATATATAATGATATACATACATTACCAAATGAAATGAACGAGAGTGACACAAGTTACAAAGTGATTAGTATTTTTACTTTTTTTACTGAAGTTGAAAGCTTATTCCATGCAACAAGACAATCAACATTGGACTTGCCGGAAATGGTGACATTTCAGTACCATCAATGAAAAAATGGATCCCATCTGAAATAACTAGGGACCTATATGAATATATGGACCCGTTTGTTTCAGATTTTTTTCAAAAAAAAATATTTTTTCCTTTAAAAAAATCACTTTTTTCATTTTTTTAAGTTTTTGTTTAGGATTTTTAGAAAAATCATTTTATCAAAAAAATCTATTTTGACCCTAAAATGAAAAGCTATTAGGATTAGCTTTTCTCAAAATCTATTTTTTCAACAACAAGGAGATAACACATGTGCATGTTAGAACTTTTTTTTTTTTATAAATAGTTTTTTTATGGATAGTAGGCAAACACAAATAACTTCAGATTTTTTTAAAATCTCTAAAAAAAAATCTCTAAATTCTTTTGATACAAAATCTATTTTTTTTAAAGCTGAAACAAACGCATTCATAGGGCATAGCTGAAAAATAATTGGTGCGTTTGTTTCAGCTTTAAAAAAAATAGATTTTGTGTCAAAAGAATTTAAAGATTTGGATAGTAGGCAAAAACGCACACAAAATCTATATGCCACATGTTTTTTACTTACACATTATCTATCCCTTGCCTATTTGTTGAAAAATAATTGGCATAATCAAATTCCCGATATATAATAGTACCGCAAAATGATTTATGATTTATAACTTATATCTAGAATTGCTTAGCTGTTAGGGACCATTTTTATATCACAAGAGGGTCCAAGTTCAGAAGGAAAAGATAACTAAGGAACCCGACATTGTTCATAGAGAATGAAGGAAGAACACTTCTTCACATGCTTCAAGATATTATCTTAATACTGTACGACAACAAATTGCATGCATGGATTGCATTTCATGCAACAATCACAGCCTTTATGATCAGCTCAGCCGTTTTTATTTTTTAACTATTGGCTTTAAATACCACTAAGTGTACGGTAAAAGTTGTCATTTTTCTCTCTATTTATAGAGGCCGTAACCCTATAAAGAAAGTTATCATTTTGGTAACCTATTTGTTTTAGTCTTAATTCTAAATATGTTAATCAATATGTTTGTCTTGTGAAGTGTAAAAGCTTATTGATTAAGAATAACTTGTGATTAGTCCTTGAGTGTCTACAATTAATGTTCGTTGATAAAAATGAAAGAGATTACTCGTAAAATTACCAGGGTGACAATATTATTCTAGTTTTTTTCTTTAAAAAAATTAAAAATTACTGGTCCATGTTGATTTGGAAATTCCACCAATCTGGATCGAATTCAATTAGAAAACTCATTTTGGTTTGGATTTGAAAAGAGAGAATCCAATGACATACTGAATTCGACTTCATATTGGCACAAAATTAGGAAACAAGTTACTCAATCCACTAAACATATATGGGAACATACTGTATACCGTGGGAGCTTCTTGTCACCAACGCTCATGAAAACCCGGGTCGATCGGTCCTCCATTCATCTGACCGAAGGTGTGGATAACGAGGCCACCTTCTCCCTTTTGTCCTTATGTTGTAGTAAGGTAGGGCAGTTCGCTTGAATTGCTCAACTGCCCCTTAGCCCGGTGCTCGTGACATGCTACGGGACCTCCACCTTGCTGGGGAACCAAGCAGGGCATAGCTGTATACAACTTGCAAGTACGAGCTGCAATAAAACTTTTATCATAATGTGTTTAATGGGATTATAGGATTAGGGCCAATTTATGCAAGCTTGTATTAGCCATTTAATTTAAAGCCTATTATTAAGTTTGCCTCAATTTTGTGGAATGAAGGATTCAATCAATACACCTCTATTTAGTATTCATACTCCTCCCTTATAAACCATCTAAATGTTGAATATCACGTGGAGTTGTCATACGTACAAACAAATAAATGTTTTCATGACAACCCCAAATTTAAAAAGTTCAAGGGCACATACAAATAATATAATTAAATTATAAAAATATTAAATGACGTGACTAAATTATCTTTTTACGTTTTTTTTTTTTCATTTGTGTCTGTCCAAATTTGTGACTTTTTTTTAATTAATTGTGTCCTTGTAAGACTTTCTCTACTTTCTGTTTTCTTTATAAACGGTCTACACTTGAGGCTAACAGAAGTTCATGTGACACTTGTGACTTAGACTTTTCGCACTATGAGACATTTTCTAATTCCTGAAAATATTTATAAAAATAAGTCATTATTAGTTTATAATTTTAATTTATGAAATGTAGGACTTTCAAATGATAAAAAAATAGAGAAACTCATCTTCTCCGCTCTAAATCCCTAAAAAAAATTAAAATAAATAAAGAGATTATAAATTAATAACAACTTGTTTTATTGATATTTTCATGAAGTCTGAAACTGCGTCAATAAAATAAAGTCCATCTAACAAGTTTCACATGTACACCAAATATACAAATTCCTCATCAGCTTATCGACGCAGCATTATACCAAGAGTTTGGGGCATATTCAGATTTTTCAGTGTACTCATTGTTCTATATTCTTAAGTTCGCCAATAAAACACTTGAGTTAGAAAGAAAAGAAGACAATGGAACAACCAATTAATTAATATATTAAATATTCGTAGTAAAGGTCCAACTAACTTACATATGTTCACTCGAGAATGGAAGATTGATTCCCATAAATTAAAATTAAAAACAAGAAGAAAAAATTATAGTTTCTAAGATATTACACTATTACAACCCAAACACAAACTAAGAAAGTGAAGTAAATTAGAAATGAAGAACTGAATGAATTTAAAAGAAGGATTTTGAACGTAATAATTTTGAATTTCAAATTTTACCCCATTTTGTACTGTCACAAAGAAAATATAAAGTTTGTGTAGCGTAGAAGGATTTGATTTAGGCAAACCAGATTAGGGTTTGTTTGTATTTGTATAACCAGATAATTAGGTAGGTTAGTTTGGTTGGGAAAAGAAAATTTTAGACAAAATACCAAAGTTTTGATGAGGTGTCAAATAAATGGTTTAGGGTAAATAGAGAAAATTCATTGTATAAGATTTTCTAATTATTATTATTATTATTATTATTATTATTATTATTATTATTATTATTATTATTATTATTATTATTATTATTATTATTATTATTATTATTATAAGATAAGATTATAAGATTGATGTACTTTTTATATAAATATTTGTAATATACCGTATCTTTTTGCACCGAGTAAACGAAATCCCATCCGATATAGCTACTATGCAACAGGACAATCAACTTTGGACGTGCCAAAATTGGTGATATTTCACTATTTCAGTACCATCAATGAAAAAATGGATCCCATCTGATGTAGCTAGGGACCAACATATTGATCCCATCTGATATATGCCACATGTTTTTTACTTGAACATTATTGATCCCTTGCCTATTTCCCATAATAGAACCGCAAAATGATTTGTGATTTATAATTTATATCCATAATAGGGCCCATATTTTTTTTATATCACAAGAGAGTCGAAGTTCAAAGAGACATTGTTCATAGAGAATCAATGAAGAACCACGTTCTTTACATACTAAATTTTTTAATGTGTAGAATTAACTTCTTTGTATAAAGGGTGTTAAATAAGTTTTTTGTAATTGAAAATTTAACGAATTTTCATTTTAATCCTTAAAAGATAAAACATGATGTTTTCATGATCACAAACATTTTGTTTTGTTTTTGGTCCTTAATAGATATGATTATGACATATCTTGAATATAATATGAACATATATAAGGGTTTAACATAATAAATGAATTTGATATGAACACACATTAAACATAAAAGAGTCATGATCTTGAGATTAATATAAATATAAATTGCTAATTAGGGACCACAAAATAAAAAAATTGTGAGTATAAAAACATCTAATTTTATTTTTTAGAGGTTAAAATCATTTTTAGAGACGAAAAATTTATTTAACATTCGTCTAAATGACAAATATTGCAAAAAAATGGTGACTAATTGAATATATTGAATTGAGAGTGATGAAATTAACATTAATTAAAGTGTATAATTAGAAAAAGATAATTTCTATCACCAAAAAAAATGGTGACTAATATTGCATTAAAAAATTAAATGAGTCATTCATATTCATTTTGGGACAATTTTTTATAAACAGATCACTTATTGTTCGAGAGAGGGAGTACCATATACTCAAAAGAAAGTCCTAGTGAGTTTAGCTCAGTTTGTATGGACAATGTATAATATATGCAATGTCCAGGATTCAAACCCTGACCATCACCAAAAAAATATACTCAAAAGAAAACCGTTCTAATCTAGGAAGGGTAATTATATACTATGGTTATAAACACAATCAAAGCTAATTTTAAAAATAAAGGAAACGGTAACAAGTGTCCTTAAAACATATTTATAAGTTCAAAGAAGAAACTTTGTCTTAAAAATTTTGTATTCATGACATTGAAACTTGAAAAGAAACTTTTACTACATATATTTTATAAATTATTTTTTCTTTTAAAAATTAACAAGTGTCTTAAAATCACTTGTTAGCGTAACCCTAAAAATAATTACATCATTTAGGATAGTGTATGGTACGTGCAATACTAACATATCTATCGCCTGTCGGTCAAGGAGGAACGACAAATGCAATAAAAAAAAAACCAAAATTCCATGCTAATGCTATATAAACGACAACCATATACTACCCTAAATCATATCATATCAACCAACATCAATAATTTACAATAGCCATGCTTAGTTATACATCAATAATTTGTGCACTCTTCTTCTTCCTATGCATCGTCTTCCAAATTCATCGTTGGAGACGTTGCAAATACCCAATTCTTACAGATTATCCAATTTTTGGCATGATAATACCACTATTGTGGAACTTGCCTCGAGTTCATGATTTCATAACTCAGCTGTTGAAACAACAACATAGGAACACGTGTGAGTTCATGGGACCTTGGTTTACTAGCATGAACTATTTGGTCACTAGTGACCCCATCAACTTGCATCACATGTTAAGCAAGTGTTTTGACAATTATGTTAAGGGTCATGAATATCATGAGATATTTGAAGCCTTTGGAGATGGAATATTCAACACTGATTCGGAGACATGGAAATACAATAGGTCTCTTTTTCACTCTATCTTGAAACAAAGCGATTTTGAATTGTTTCAAAAGAAAATCATTCAAAACAAGTTGGAGAAAAGTTTGATTCCTTTGTTGGATCATGTACAACAACAAGGGTCAGTGGTGGATTTACAAGATGTCTTCAATCGTTTTACATTCGACAATATTTGTTCCGTAGTTCTTGGATGTGATCCTAATTGTCTTTCTATTGATTTTCCCGATGTCGCGTGTGAGAAGGCTTTTAACCAAATCGAAGAGGGCATATTCTATAGACATAAAGTGCCTAGAAGTCTTTGGAAGTTGCAAAAATGGCTTCAAATTGGTGAAGAGAAAAATATGACCAAAGCATGCAAAACCTATGATCAATTTGTATATGCAAATATTAAGTCAAAGAGGGAAGAGCTAAGCAAATGTAGAAAAAATAATGAAATGGTTGATTTGCTCACAACTTTGATGAAAGAAGAGAAGGGGTCACAAGTAGTAATGCATGATGATAAGTTCTTGAGGGATGTTGCATTCAATCTCTTTGTAGCGGGGAGAGATACTATAACTTCGACGCTTACATGGCTCTTCTATCTTGTTGCTACACACCCTTTAGTGGAAGCTAAGATTCTTGAGGAGATCAAAGAAACTTTTGGGACCATTAATATTGAAAAGAAGTTGGGGATTGATGAGTTGAAAAAGCTTGTTTATCTTCATGGTGCTATATGTGAGGCTCTAAGGCTTTTTCCTCCTATACCCTTTGAGAGAAAGCAAGCAATCAAAGGTGATATACTTCCAAGTGGCCATATTGTTAAGCCTAATACAATAATACTATTTTTCTTGTATTCAATGGGGAGATTTGAAGAGATATGGGGAAAAGATTGTTTGGAGTTCAAGCCAGAGAGGTGGATATCTGAAAGAGGAGGCATTGTCCATATACCATCTTACAAGTTCATTAGTTATAATGCTGGACCTAGAACTTGTTTGGGAAAGGACTTGTCTTTCATTCAAATTAAGATGACAGCAGTTGCTATTTTGAGCAAATATTGTGTCCAAGTAGTGGATGGTCATGTTCCTATCTTAAGCCATTCAATTGTACTTCTTATGAAGAATGGTTTGAAGGTTAGGATAACAAAAAGAGAAATTTGATGGAAAAGATTTCATCTATGAAAATCATTATTAATTGTCTCTTGTTGTTTGTATGTTTTTGAGACTTGTTTTCGGTGGATCAGAGGTTTAGAGGTGGTGGAGGCTGATTGATCTTTAGAATAATGACTCACTTTGGTGATGAGGATATGATGTTTCATTTAGAAGGATGTTATTTTGGGAGGAGTAGTGGCGATATTGGTTATGGATATCATTTTTCAGTGGTCGTTACGTGAAGAAGTCAGTTTTAGGTGATGTTTACTATGGTGGGTGTTGTCCCAAGGGGAGTTGAAGGTAGGGTTTGGCTAGGTGTTGTGTTTAGGGGTGTCTTTTGTGATGTTTATTTTCGGGTGTTCCACCTATATATGGTGCCTTTTGTTTGTATTCTCTGAATCACCGCTCGTTGTTCGTCTTAAGCATTAATAAAAATTTGCTGTTTCAAAAAAATAATATTGTATATATGTTGTTATTAGTTTTGTCTGAAATACCAGACACTGTATGCATACCAGCACCATGAATATTTTAATAAATATATTGAGTAAGGGGGCTGAAATGAAGTGCGACCAGATCTCTGGCCTAACAGACCAAACAAATCTTGCCCAACTACAATCTTTCAAAGCATGGCAAAACGTCCTCCCCATCTGTCCCTCAAATAGGGCAATTTGTGATCCCTCTTTAGAATTTCGCCAGGTTGGTTCGTTAATAAGCGATCCCTTCTCGCCAGCTATAGGAAATGCTTAACACGATTAGAAACTCCAAAAAAAAGTAATCGAAGTCTAGCCGGTCGAGTACCACATAAGGAGACAATCCTATCAAAGCGAATAATCCAATGACTTCCTTCCCCTTCTTTTTGCTTATTCAGGCCTGAAGGCTAGTCAGCTTAGCAAAATAATTAACCTATATTTCGAGGGAATGAATAAGCAAAATAATTAACCTATAGAGTCTAGCGTACATTTTTCTACTATTTGTTCTTAACGTTAACTCCATGCACGTATGGATAACGGAATTCCACGTGAAACTTGTCGTATGGGCTTTCAATTATTTAAGCACCATTTTGAGATTTAATAAATAATAAATAAATTCATTTTTATTGTGCATGAATAACGGGGTGCTAGAATTTTATCAAGAATAAGTAGTATATGAGTTAAAATATATTCTTGGAGGCAATTTCTTTTATTCTATTTGAGATTGAACACAAGGAGTGCAAAAAATAGAATAAAAAAATGTCACCAAACTTAACTTTGAGACGATCAATAATTTATTCTTGGAGACAATTCTTTGTGACCAAATATCTTAACTTGGACCACCATCAACCATATGAGCAAAAAGAATAAATGATAATAATATGTAAGTTAATAGAGTTGCAACTTTATGTGTGTGTCTATGCTCGCCAATTATGTTACTTGATATATTTATTTTTTTAAGAAGTTAAACTAGCCCACTCAAATTAGTATTAGAGAGAATCGAACGTGAAATTTGGAGGAGGAGCACACTCCCAAATTTCAAGCCAATACCACTAGGCTAACACAAGTGGGTTGTTGCTTGAGACGTTTAATGATAACAACAATGACATTTGAATGTCCCTACCTTTTCACATGTTCGCCGGTCCTAAGAATTTTGGTGTTTTGGATGAATCAATAGAGTCTGTGTCCTTCTAATTATTCAAACAACTTTCTTCTTGTATTTTTTGTTGTTGTTGTTGTTAAATTTCATTCATTATCAAGTTTCTCTAAAAATATATACTTTTTTAAGTGAATGATATTTTATCAAAGTGAATTAATCAGGTTTCTCTTTCGCGCTCAAAGTGTATACACAATGTACATAAAACATTATTCAATTATTTTATTACGTACAAAGTACACTAATGTATTTATAGATATTGAATTTTCTAGTTCTATATCTCAGTGTAATAATTAAGTACTTCAATACCATACGAGAGGACACTCAATTTTCACATTTCAGTACCATCAATGAATGGATCCCATTTGATGTAACTAGGTACCAATATATGAGTATTTACCACATGTTTTTGACTTCAACGTTATCTCTTTCCTATTTGTTTGAGAAACGATTGGCATATACAAACTCCTTACTGAAGGAGTCATAAATTTACAACAACCTATAATAGTGCTGAAAAATCATTTAAAAAGCTTAGCTGTTATGTTAGGGACCAATCTAACACACCATTTATGTTGCACAGTAGTATCAATTTCGTCCTTTGCTGGTTTTCCGGGAAAATACTCGTGACATTAAAGTTTTAGAATGTAAGAAATAATATTGTATAAATTTTAGTACGTAGAAAGAATTTCTTTTTTAAAGTTTCAACTAGTATGTAAACCCATGTGAAGGATGTGTTAAAATTTCGTTTACCTAATTGCTCTTTGTTCAATCGATCAATCCACACCATCGTTGGCCTCCACAAGGTTCAACGATGGTCATAGCCTAATTCTAATTTCTAAAGAAAAGTTTCTTTTTAACCATCGTTATTTTCTTACGATTTTATAGCTTTTATTTCTATCTTATACTCTTTTGTCTCATTAAAAATGTTTCATTTGCATTAATATACTCATATTTATTATTGAATTTCATTTTACCCAATTATTCTACTAATTACAATTAATAAACATGTTTTAACAAACAATAATAATTTTACCATTAAAATCAACACGACTAATCATTTTTTAAGAACCACGGACAACCTAAATAAATGTAAGACACTTGTTATGAGATTGAGAGAGTAGCTTTTTCCGATAACTTCAAATAGCTTATAGCTTATCAATTTTATTTTAATTTAAAAATTTAAAAATTATTGGAACATTTTTTTCTCTCTTCATATTTATGTTAGTTCAAATATTAGTATTGTTCCAACACTTGCTAGCATTCCCCTTTCACCAAATACTATAAATTCAATGAGATAACTTATTAGATAGTGGTGATCAACTATCTTTTCATCATTCCGGTATAATTTAATCTGCCATAAATTAACTTACATCAGTTATGCAATATATTTTATCGAGCAAAACCTTGTTAGTCCGAGACTATTTAACACATGAATTTTTCTACAATATGAAAATTTACATATATTAAGAAGTTGAAAATAATAAATTTGTATTCTTTCAAAAAAAAAAATTGTATTAAAACTTCTGCATTTTATATTAAATATAAAATTAACTTTCTACTCCAAAAAAGTTTCATATGTGTTAATCTTATCATGAGAGCGATTTCTCTTTATATATTATGAATAGAGTATTCTCTCTTTCAAAATATCAATCAACGTTGTAGACATTCATTTTTCAAATAAGAAAACAGGGAGAGTACTTTTGTAAAACTAAGGTGGACACTGGTTGATATAATACTCTGACTAAAATTATGTTTGGTTTAAATGAGTAGTACTTTCCCCTATGGTTACAATTTAAAACGAGAGAATCCAATGACATTTTGGTTTGGACTGCATATTTGCAAATTTAGGAAATGAGTCAAACCACTGAACATGTGGGAATATACTGTGGAACCTTCTTGTATGTAACTTGCAATAAAACTTTTATGCATGGTTGACAAATTTTAAATGTTCACTATAATGTGGTATTTGGTTTATAAATATATGTCATGTTGGATAATTTTGATCAACAGTGAGAATTATATTGCTATATATATCAAATGAATATTGCATATTTTCTATTTTATACAAGTGTTATAGAGGATAGGATTTGCTTGGGAAAGGACTTGTCCTTCATTAAAATTAGACTTAATAGCAGTTTTCGCCAACTAACTTTCACGAAGTTGCGATTATGGTCCCCTAAGAAAAAAACTATAAAACCGTCCCTTAAGTTTTGCAACTGTAGCAGTTTTGACCCCCAAAGCAAAAAATAAAAAAATAACACGTGACACCTCACTTAGGGTGCCACGTCAGCGTAGACCGAGTCAAAATTAGTCTTGGGGGCCAAAACTGCCACTGATTCAAAACTTGAGAGGCGGTTTTGTAGTTTTTTTTCTTAGAGGCTAAAATCACAACTTTAAAAAAATTAAGGGGCTAAAACTACTATTAAGCTTTAAAACTAAAATGATAGCAATTGAAATTTTGTGTAACTTTCGTATCCTATCGGTGGAAGGTCATGCTCCTACTTTACTTTAAGCCAATCAATTGTACGTCTAATCAAAAATGGTTTGAAGGTTAGGATCACAACAAGAGATTAGTTTTACCTATAGAAACCATTATTAATTCGTTCTTCTTGTTTGTGTGTACTTTAAACTTATCAATGGATGATGTTCTTAGTTGTTTTTAATTTTTAATATAAGGGAATGAATAAATCCATTCTCAAGAGAAAAATGTAAGTTTGAGTTAAAACTTTACTTATCAATATTTAATATTGAACATAAGTATTAAACATATGCAACAATCCCATTTAAAGTGTCCACGTATTGACACTCCATACCAGGTATTCTCAAAAGTTTGAAGTAATCCAAAGACTGCATCAATTTCGACAAAGACGGTTTCTTAGTTGTTTTTTTTATAGGTTTCTTCCCTTTGAAGTAATCCAATTAAGGAGTGTCAAACTAATTATATAGTTTCTCATAGATTTCTTAACTTCTTTTTAATGCAAAAGATTGAGATTAGATGGTGATTAGCAAAATGGTACTCATTTAGGTTTTAGTTATTTTAATGTTTGGCATTGTGTTGTTGTTATGCTTTTGGTCTATTCTTTGTATGACTTTGTCATGGTAAGTGTGATGTGAGTTAAGTCTCACGTTCACATTGTTGTGGTTCTACGTGTCTAATGTTGATGATATTCTAGTAGAAGAATATTTGAAACTAAAGGCTCAAAATAAGTTTTTATATGATTGACATGGATTCATATCTAAATTCTAAATTGTAAGCTCTTGCACAGGTTTGGTGGAGATCAATTTTAATAAAATTTTCGTGGCTACAAAAAATCTAAATAAGAAAGATTGGCCAAGATCACAATATTTGGTTTCAGTATATGTCATCAACCATGAAGGTATCGTTTCTTCTCACACCCTTTTTCACATTCAACTCAATTTATTTTTCATCATGTAAAAATTAAGAGCACTGCCTTATTGTGTGTGGAAGTTGAAAATATGTATGTTGACAAGCCATCTTACTTGAGTAGTTGATGTTAGAAGTTACTTGAATATATATATTATTTTTTAAAGAGAAGTTACTTGAATATTGTTTGCTGGTTTAATTCATTGAATTAAGATTTATTAACTCAGCTATCACAATTTGGGGTCAATTTTGAAAACAAAAAGAAATTAGGAAGAGGGAAAGAAAAGAAAAAGAAAAAAGGAGAAGAAAAAAAATTAGGTATAATGATATGGTGTGAATGTTAAGTTAAAAGTTTCGTGTCAAGTTATCATTTTTCTATTTTGAAAAAGGATATTTTAAATAAAATTACATTGTTATTTAGCGAAGTATCACATTTAGCGAAGTAGCCCATGAATACTTTGTTAAATCAGTTACACGAGTAGCCCATGTAAAAAGTAGCGATCCGCTGTTATCTCATGATCACAAAGGAACCGGAATTAGGACTCGATAGGGGTATTTTTTTGCTTTTTTGAGATGTTTGTGAGCAATTGAAGGTGCCTTAAGAGCAATTCTCCTTTTTCAATGCCCTTATTTAAACAAAGACTCTTTGACTCAATTCATAATTTCATAAACATTGATTACTTCGTATCATCATGTAGTATGTCACATTATTTAAAATAAATAAAATCACCAATTTTAAGTACAAAATTTGATAAAAGGACCAAAACTGAATAATTTTAAAATAAAATGACTAATTTCGTGAATGACCGAAAATACGATGATTATTAAAAAGAAAAACACCAACTACTATATTGATATAGGATAGAATGAAATTCCCATGTATTATTACATTGACCACTAACTAATATGGAACTATAAAGTCAGCACCAAAAACTTGAACCAACGTAAAATAAATGATAAGAAAGAGCAAAACACATGAGAACCTTTGAGAGCAACATAGAAAAGATACGTAGGTCAAGGTGATATGAGACTCTCAACGTAGACATTAGAGGTGAGAAAGGAGGCATTGAGTGTTAGGAGTCTTTGTAGTATGATTCTTGTAATTGTAAACATGTACCTGACAAAAGAAGTCCAAAAATAATTGGTCATCCTCTTCAAAAATATAAAATTGATTGATAGAATCATCATGACCAAATTCCGGCGCGACAGAAACATTGAACAATTTAGTCCAAGAATCTTTATTTCCATAATTCTTCATAACCCAAATACCCATAAAAGTTATAGTCTGGGCAAGGATGCATAAGCAATCTGTTGGTGGTATTCTAGAGGTGGTATGTTATAGATTATACTGTTGCAGGATTTTAAGTGGAAACGTGACCTTTTATACTATACTTCCACTGGTGGATGAACATTGAAAAAAAACTGATTTTGTTGAATTCACCACATACTCCATATTTCAACTTAGCATTACAAAGCCTTTATATAGGCTAGAAGGAAACTGATAGAGAATACAAATAGGTTGATAACAAACCTACCATAAACCTAAATAAAGACAATCATTATGATGTGATGGTTACAATTCTATCATAGGTTACAATTCTATCATAATGCTTCCTAAAGATAGTGGCGGTTACAACACATTAATTTTAACACTCCCCCTTAATGTGTTGCTCTTTAACTCCCATTGCTTCTCTAAGTTGCTGAAATCTTCCTCTTGGTAGTGCTTTAGTAAAAATGTCTGCAAGCTGCTCTTGTGAATTGCAGAACACTAACTGCACATCACCATCTTCGATCACACTTCGAATGAAATGGTGCTTTATGTTAATATGTCTTGTTCGACTGTGGAAAACTGGATTCTTCGCCATGGCTATTGCTGATTTATTGTCACAGTGAAGCAGCAGACTCTCTTCTTGCTTTTCTCCGATATCTTCAAGTATTCTTCTCAACCACAATGATTGTTGTGTAGCCAAACCAGCTGCCAAATATTCTGCTTCAGCTGAAGATTGCGCTACAGTGTCTTGTTTCTTTGAACACCAAGAAATTACTCCTGAACCCAGAGTGAACACATAACCAGAAGTGCTTTTCATGTCATCAACACTTCCAGCCCAATCACTGTCACAGTAGCCTTTAACTTCGAGTTTAGAATTCTTTTGAAACCTGATTCCATGCTCCATGGTTCCCATGATATACCTTAGAACTCCTTTTGCTGCTCCAAGGTGTAAGTGACTCGGTTTACTCATAAACCTTGAGAGTAAACTAGCAGCAAACATTAAATCGGGTCGTGTAGCTGTTAGATAAAACAAACTTCCAACCAAACTTCTATACATGCTTGCATCTACTAATCTTCCACCATCTTCCTTCTTTAATTTTCCATTCACCACTAAAGGAATATCAGCAGGTTTACAACCATTCATGCCAAACTTTTTCAAGATATTTTCAGCATATCTCTTTTGACAAATAAAAACTCCATATTCATCTTGGTAAACCTCAATACCGAGAAAATGATGTAGCAAGCCAAGATCACTCATCTCATATTTTTTCATCATTTCTATTTTAAAATTTTCAACCATTCTCTTGTTGTTACCTGTATACACCAAATCATCAACATAAAGAGCAACAAGAAGGATATCATCTTTACCTTGACGCTTCACATACAAGGTATGCTCACTTTGACTTCTTTCAAATCCTTGTTGAATGAAGTAGCTGTCAATTTCACTATACCATGCTCTCGGGGCTTGTTTCAACCCATAGAGAGCTTTCTTCAACTTGTAAACTTTTTCTTCTTGGCCTTTAGTCACAAAGCCTTGAGGTTGTTGCACATATACCTCTTCTTTTAGTTCTCCATTCAGGAAAGCTGACTTCACATCAAGTTGGTACAGGTGCCACTCTTTCTGAGCTGCTAATGCAATAACTGTTCGTACAGTATCCAATCTAGCAACTGGGGCAAAAGTTTCACTATAGTCAATTCCAGGCTGTTGTGCATAACCTTTTACTGCCAATCTAGCCTTGGCTCTTTGAATTGACCCATCTGGATTATGCTTCAATTTGTACACCCATTTTACTCCAATAGCTTCTTTGTCATTTGGCCTTTCAACTAGCTGCCATGTTTTGTTTTTCTCAATAGCATTTATTTCTTCTTGCATCGCATTCCTCCAAGCATCTTCTTTGATTGCTTCATCAAAATTTTCTGGTTCCACAACACAATAGTTGCATCTTGCATAAATATCACTGAAATCCTTCAATTTTATTGGAGTTGAGCTGGGAGTTGATGAACTTGAATCTGGTGAACTTGGAGAGGATGAGGAACTTGGTGTACATGGGGTTGGTTGCTCATTCTCAGCTGCTGAATTTTGTTGTTGTAATATGATTGCAGGGACTGATTTCTCCTTCATTTTGTCTTCTTCCCAATTCCAAGAAGCATTCTCATCAAATACAACATCCCGGCTAATGATCACCTTGTTTGTCTTCACGTTGTAAAGTCTATAGCCCTTTGACATGGAACTATAGCCAATAAAGACACATTTTTCACTTGTTTCTTCCAGCTTTGTTCTCTTTTGTTTAGGAATTTGAGCATAGCAAACACATCCAAAAAATTTAAGATGGTTCACCGACGGTGTTCTTCCACTCCAGGCTTCAAATGGAGTCTTTTTCCACACGGCCTTTGTTGGACACCTGTTCATCAAATACACAGCAGTGTTAACGGCCTCGGGCCAAAAGGTTTTAGGTAAACCTTTCTCAAGTAGCATAGTCTTCGCCATCTCCATCACGGTTTGATTCTTTCTTTCAGATACACCATTTTGCTGAGGTGTATATCCAACAGTGAGTTGTCTTTCAACACCTTCATCTTCACAAAATTTGTGAAATTCATTTGAGGTGTACTCCTTCCCTCGATCACTTCTCAGCATCTTTATAAATCTGCCACTTTGTTTTTCAACTAATGCTTTAAATTTCTTAAAGATTACAAATGCTTCAGATTTTTGTCTCATGAAATATACCCAAGTCATGCGGGTAAAGTCGTCAATAAACAAGATGAAGTACCTGTTTTTGCCATGGGACAAAGTATTCATAGGACCACACACATCTGTGTGTACAAGTTCCAACACTTGTTTAGCTCTCCATGCACCTTCCTTTGGAAATGGTTGCCGGTGGTGTTTGCCAAGCACACAACCTTCACACACACCAGATTTTTCTTCGATTCTTGGCAGCCCATACACCATCTTTTTCTGATAGAGTAACTTGAGGCTTTCGTAATTCAAATGCCCAAGTCTCCTGTGCCATAAACACGAGTCTTTCTCTTCTCTGGCCATCATGCTTACATTTTTCTCATAGTTAAAAGATAGTGGAAAGCTCCTGTTGCTAGTCATCTTCACAATGGCAACACTTCTTCTTTCTGAGTCAAAAATTCTGCACTCTCTATTTTCAAAGTTTAGAGAATAGCCGTGCTCCAGAAGTTGTCCAACGCTAAGCAAATTTTCGTCTAATTCTGGGACATAGAGCGTGTCATGTATGACTCTGCTTCCTTGCTTCGTGGTGACTCCAATGCTTCCTTTCCCTTTCACTTCGACATGTTCTCCATTTCCCAATTTAACTTTTGAGCCACATGAAGAATCAATGTTTATAAATGCTTCCTTCTGTCCGGTCATATGGTTGCTACAGCCGCTGTCCAAATACCATACATTTTTTTCTTCTTCATGCAATGCTTTTTGACAAGCATAAAACAAATTTGCTTCATCAGATTCTCCTTCTGCGTACGAAGCATGTTGTTGCTTTGCAAGACGACAGTCCTTTTGAAGGTGCCCGAACCTCTTGCAATTGTGGCATTGCGGTTTGCCTTTGTACCAACAGTCCTTCTCGTCATGAGTGCCACTGTTACAAATTTTGCACCATTTGTTTGATGCTTCATTCCATCTTCCGCCATTTGCGCTTCTTCCAGATCTGCCACGTGAGTTTCGACCTCTGCCTCTTCCAAATCTGCCACCTCTAGAAGACTCACCTCTAGTTTGTATTTGGGGCTTATTTTCACCATTGTTGGGCTGAATGTTGAGTTTAGATTGAAAGGCACTCTCAATTGATTTTTCAGAATGTCGTAACATCCTTTGCTCGTAGGATCTCAAAGACCCCATCAACCCTTGAATAGTCAAGGTTGATAGATCCTTGGTTTCTTCTATCACACCCACCATTGGGTCAAATCTTGCTGTCAAACTGATCAGAATTTTGTCAACAATTCTGCGATCTTCTATCGTATCACCATGTGACTTCATCTGATTCACCAACTCGGAGAGTCTGTTGAAGTATTCGTTCAGGTTCTCGTTCTCCTTCATCCTTTCATTTTCATAATCTCTCTTAAGAGATTGAAGCTTCACCGTTCTCACCTTTGAGTCTCCTTCGAACTCTTGTTGTAGGATACTCCAGGCTTCTTTCGATGTTTTAGCTCTCATAATCCTTGGGAAGATGGATAGAGAGACTCCTCTTTGAATCATCCCGAGAACTCCAGCATCTGTGATCTTCTTCTTCTTCAACTCTTCAGTTTGTTTGCTTGATTCTTCAGCCTCTTCTTTTGATTTTTCAGTCTCTGTTGGTGCCGGTTCTTCATACCCGTTTTTGACATACTCTAGAACATCCAAAGATGTGAATAGAGTCTCCATTTTAACAGCCCAAAAATCATAGTTCACTCCTTCAAATAGAGGAACTTTGACATTGCTGTAAGTTACGGAAGGGTTGTTTGTGGAAGCCATAACTTTTGTTGTTTTTGCTACAGCTGCAAGGATCTGCAGCTCTGATACCACTCTGTTGGTGGTATTCTAGAGGTGGTATGTTATAGATTATACTGTTGCAGGATTTTAAGTGGAAACTTGACCTTTTATACTATACTTCCACTGGTGGATGAACATTGAAAAAAAACTGATTTTGTTGAATTCACCACATACTCCATATTTCAACTTAGCATTACAAAGCCTTTATATAGGCTAGAAGGAAACTGATAGAGAATACAAATAGGTTGATAACAAACCTACCATAAACCTAAATAAAGACAATCATTATGATGTGATGGTTACAATTCTATCATAGGTTACAATTCTATCATAATGCTTCCTAAAGATAGTGGCGGTTACAACACATTAATTTTAACACAATCCCTAAAAAACCCCAAGTGGAATTCAAGCAGAGGTTCATCTAGACCGTAATCAGGCTGCGAAATCTCTTGATAAGACTCTTTTTCTAAATCAAGAGAAAGAATGACCCATGAATTGTCATTCTTTTTATCTAGTACGGCCCAATTAATGGTTCCACTTACAAATTTTCCCGGAGAAACTTCGAGTTCACCCATGAGTTGAGAAGGTAAACACAGAATCGTACTCCAAGAGTCGGTACCTAAAGTAAGAACCCTAACTTGAGTTTCGCAAGAATTATCGATTTGTTTGAACGAAATGGCAACTACCTTATAACTATCGGTGAAATGATCATACCCGATACTGTATACAACATCAAATGAACTGTAAGGTAGATTTTCCAAAGGTGGCAATATCTTGAATTTCCTGGTAAAAATGTTCCAAAATAAAAGATTACCATGGTGGTCATTGGTGCTCATTGTTTCAAAACAGATGATGCCATCGCAAGAGGCAGCTATGAAAACATGAATAATGCCACAAGGGTTTAGAGGGAAGTTGAGCATCGTCTCCATGATGGTGCTAGTTGAGTTGTTTAAAACTGAGGAAAGTCGGGAATCAAAGAGAACGAACCCCTTTTCATTACGAAAATCCCACAGACATATGAGGAGGTGGTAATGACGGGTCTTTGACAAGCGAAAGTGATCCTTGGCGAATTTAGGATCGGAAATAATGGAATTCAAGGGCTTGCAGACACACTTGAGTGTCAAGAGTGACTTCACAGGGAGACTATACAAGATTTTTAACATCAATTCGAGCGGTAACAGATAAAGCAGACCGAGAGGATTGATTGGTTGCCTCATCCTCATGGCAGCTAATGAAGCAAGGCAGTCAGTAGGGTTAAAACACGTCTATCTATTGATTAAAACCCTACCTAATAGAGTGTGTATTTCTTTATCAATGAATTGGTTTTATATATACGTTTGGATAATGGTTTTATTATTATTTTAAAATGAATCAAGAGAAATGTAAATTGAAGATATTCAAGATTTGATATGTTTATACGGTGTTCTGTAAAGAGAAACAGTATCCATGGTATAAATATATATTATACCTTTAGATTCTCACCTATTTTGCTTCGTTTTAAGAAGAAGCCATAATATGTATCCTCGCTTGAGCTTCATCAACGGTTTGGAAGGTGGTGGCAAGGCGGGAACTGCGTGAAAAGAAGAAATACTTTCCCACGAAGATGTAGCAGGTTGGAGATGACATGGTGCAACAGTTTTTTTTTTGTTACACATGGTGCAACAGTTTGAGACAAAATGATGTGGTCCAAAAAATGGTTTTTTAGGGTTAAATATGTTTTTTGTCGCTATATATAAATATACTAACTTTTCGTTTTAATCTCTCTAACATTTTTTTTCAACTTTTAATCGCTATTAAATTTTCAATCACTACTTTTGGTCCCTATTATGAAGTTAATTTTTGTATTTTTTAATGAAATTATGCAGAAATATTTAGAATATTGTAAAACTCTCTTCCAAAAAAAAATTATAATTTTTTAACAAAACATATATTAAATATGAATTTTTAATTGTAAAAAATATAAAAATTCATATTTAATTCATGTTTTGTTAAAAAATTCTATTTTTTTTTTAGAGATTCTTATAATATTATAAATTTTTCTGTAAAATGTTATTCAAAAATATGAATTTTGCATATGAGTTTGCTTTAAAGGAGGGACCAAAAGTGAAGATGTAAAATTTTTAGGGACTAAAAGTTGAAGAAATTTTTTAGAGGGACTAAAATGAAAAGTTGACATATTTATACCCAATGCCAACCTTTTGTGTAGGAAATTGCATGCCTGGACACTTAGGAAGCAAGGAAACATGAAGACATGCAAAGGTAGGATCGCCAGGGCGAGCATGGAGCGAGGAAGGAGCAAGCCAAGTTAGTGAGCACCAAATTCAGGATTTTCAAGGCTCGCCAAAGCGAGGCATTAGCGAAAAATCTCGCCACAACGAGCAGGAAGCGAGCAAGAGGCGAGGCAAGTCAGAGAGCTCCCATTTTCACAAGTCCCTTGCGTGGCCAAGCGAGGCCATGACTGTAACACCCCGTTTCCCAAATCAACGTAATAATGCTAATATAAATATCAGAGTTTCAACAACAACGGAGTATTACATCTACTTCTCAAAATTTATTTAAATAGAACATAGAACTATTCAAATACCAACAAATCATCTTTATAAAATTCTGCAGCGGAAATCTTTATTTAAAATCAAAATCAACAACTACATCAACATCCTTGGCACAAGGCCTCAACATAATAAAATTTATTTAATAATAGTTAAATCTCCAACAACAATAAAAGCTTTAACAACATGTTCTTCAAAAGTTGATACATAAAGGAATGTAAGAAAACATTGCAACGATTCCCCATCCCGTTACGTATCAGAGCCCTAAGACACAAGAGCCAACATCCTACTAGCCTTCGCTACCTGCACTTGCCCACGAGGCGGAAATTCCAGCAGAAGGGGTGAGTTCACAAGTCAAAAATAATATATATACATATAATTCATCAACTTGAATTAAAACAACAACAATCATGGCAACAAACATTACTAAATCCATATATACATGGCATTAACATTCATCAACAGCAACTACAACAATTATAATTGATTGACATCAACAACACCAAAAGCATCAACATCATCATCAACAACTACTTCATCTCACATTAGATTTGCAACCTTTAATTTATATTAGGCAATCAACCACATCATCGACAACCACCTCAACGACTCATCAACATCAACAACTACTCAACCAATGACAACATCAACTCGACCAACTCAACGACTACAACGATGCAACGACAACAACAACTAATGCAATATGCATGTGATACCAAAATACAGGGCAGAGCCCTCACCGCTTTGAACAACAAAGTGTTCCAGGACATGAGTCCTCCCGCTTTGAACGACAAGGCGTTCCAGAGCATAAGCTCTCACCGCTTTGAATGACAATGCATTCCAGGACCGAGGTCCTCACCGCTTTTGAATGACGAGCATTCCAGGGCAAAAGCCCTCCCGCTTTTATGCATTATGCAATGAACTCCACTTGTGTATATCAACATACAACATCAACAACTCAATGGTGTATATCAGCATACAACCAGACAACAACAACAACACCTACTACGACATCAACATTTGTGCCTAATACTTATGACACACTCCCCAACTTGGACAACACGACTCAACAACATCAACAACGGGAACAACGATAGACCGTATATAACTGTACATATATAAACATATATATTCCAACATATGAACAACAATAGCAACATATACATTAATCAATTACATTCATATCAAAGGCCAAGACATTCTTGAAAAGCAAATCAAGTTCGATCAATAAGACCTAAGCCAACTACTCATAAAAAACCTCAACTAAATCCCTAATACTTAAGTTTGAAGTTGGGAAAACCAACCATAAGTTCTTGGACTAACTTGGGACTAGTTATGTTAAGTTTTCTTAAAGTTTTCTCAATACCCACCTGGACTATTTCCATCATAACTCAAATTCTAAAAATCATTTTCAAGTCAAACCAAAGCCATTAGAAAGCTAACTCAATTATCTACAACTTTACTGTTTATACCAAAAGCCAGTTCGGAACATAAATGGGTGAAAAAGATGCAAGAACGCGAAACAGGGGTACTGTCAAATCGGAGTACGATTTGAAAAATCGGAGTGCGATTTTCTGGGTCAAAAATTGCATTTTCATTCTGGAATAATCGGAGCACGATTTGACAAAATTGGAGCACGATCTGGCACAGGCTGTTACGATTTTTTCACCATTTTTCACCTCAAAAGCCCAATTTTGATCCCCTGATTACCCAAAATGAGTTACAAACATGTTTATGGGTTCAATACACAACAAAGCATCAGAAACAACTCATAGCAACATCATCAATCATACATAATTCATCAACAATGACATTTTCATGTTCTTAACCCTAAATCAACATTCACCATTTCCATCCAATTTCATGAAAACATACATACATATATATTAACAATTGAAATGTTAGCCCACCCTTACCTGATTAGATGAACAAATAAGCTACAACAATTACAAGCTCTACAATCTCTCTGGTTCTTCCCTTGGCTCTTCTCCCTTTTCTCCCAAAAACTCTTGTTTTTCCTCTAATACGTACAATTGTGTTTCTTTCCTTACTGACTTTTCTATTTCCTTACTAACAAAGTGTAACATCCCTTTACTCTTAACTCCCCTCCTTAATTTCAATTAATTTCCATTACCCCCCCTTAATTCTAATAATTATTATAAATAATTCTCTTTAATCAAATAAATAATATTTCTCCTCCTAATTTTATTAAATAAAACAAATAACATTCATTTAAATAAAACACAAATAATTATTTAAATACACACACCACACCAAAAGGTCATATAATTCATATAAATCATATATATCAAATAAAAATACTTAAACATCAACTAAAAATAATTAAATATAAATGGGGCGTTACAATGACAAGCTAGCTCGCCATGGCAAGATCAAAGCGAGAAAGAAGCGAGGCAAGTCAGAGAACAAGAAATCTAGAGAAACAGGGTGTTGCCACAGCGAGCCTGACCTTCGCCATCGTGAGAGAAGGCGGTTTCTGGCCACTAGCTTACGTGGCTAAAACCCACATGTGAAGAAATCTTCTCTCGCCATGGCGAGCATCACTTCGCTTGGCGAGCAGCCACTTACCAAAAAGGGTATAAAAGCAATTATTCATCATATTCACGTCATTCTTAATTTTTTTTTGTTTTGTTGAGGAAATGTAATTCTTAATTTAACAACAAGAGTTCGTCGCAATCATATTATTGTTTATACCAAAACATAACGATATCCACATATAATTATATACATACATTACCAAATGAAATGAATGAAAGTGACACAAGTTACAGAGTGATTAGAGATTCATATGAGAAGATGAAGCATCGAGGCATAATGTTGTATAAATATAATATTGGTTTTTTTTTTTTTACTAAAGTTGAAAGCTTATTCCATGCAACAAGACGATCAACTTTGGACTTGCCGAAAATTGTGACATTTCAGTACCATCAATGAAAAAATGGATCCCATCTGATATAACTAGGGACCTATATGAGTATCTGCCACATGTTTTTTACTTGAACATTATTGACCCCTTGCCTATTTGTTGAAAAGTAATTGGCATAATTAAATTCCCTACAAATGGAGTCAACAACTCATAATAGTACCACAAAATGATTTATATGATCTATAACTTATATTTAGAATTGCTTAGCTGCTAGGGACCATCCATTTTTATATCACAAGAGGGTCCAAGGTCAGAATTAAGGAAAGGTAACTAAGAAAGGATTAGAAACAATTATCGAACCTGAACTAGACATAGCTCATAGAGAATCAAGGAAGAACCAAATTTTCTAATGCTTAGAATTAACTTCTTTATATAAATGACAATATTAACTTAAGGCATGCTTAAAGATATTATCTTAATATTGTTTGTAGTACGTACGATAACAAATTGCATTTCTTGCAGCACTCACAGCCTTTATGATCAGCTCAGCCGTTTTTAACTATTGGCTGCCACTACGTGTACGGTAAAAGTTGTCTATTTTTTCTCTATTTACAGAGGCTGTAACCCTAGAAAGTTATCATTTTCCTAAAACCACTTTTCTAAAAACCGGTTTTTAAGTACAACTAGTTTAGATATAGTTCAGAACTGGTTTGGAACCGATTTGAAACCGATTTGTTGTAAAAACCAGTTTTTTGAACTAAACCAGTTTTTTTAGCCATCTATGCAAGCTTGTAATCCTTAACCATTTGCTTAAAAGCCTATTAAGTTTGCCTCAACTTTACGGAATGAAGGATTTACTACACCTCTGTTTAATATTCATACTCCTCCTAGATAAACCATCTAAATCTCAATTTTCTATAACGATAACATTTGTTTCCCTTTTTAAATGTAAATGATTTCTTTGTAAAAAAAATATATAAATGATTTATGGTCTGAAGGTTTTAAAATGTGGAAAATATAAAGTTCTAAATTTATCAACAAAAAAAAATTACAACTAAATTTATCAAAATGTGGAAAATATAAGGTTTTAAAATGTTGCGCTGGATGAGTGGTAAGACTAGACATGATTGGATTAAGAATGACACCATTCGAGAGAAAGTGGGGGTAGCACCTATAGTAGAAAAGTTGGTAGAAAATAGGCTTAGATGGTTTGGGCATGTAGAGAGAAGACACATAGATGCCGTCATAAAAAGAGTAGATCAAATGGAGGAGAGTCAAGTTAAAAGAGGTAGAGAAAGACCTAAGAAAACTATTAGAGAAACCATTAGAAAGGACTTAGAGATCAATGAGTTGAATCCAAATTTGGTTTATGATAGAACACTATGACGTAATTTGACCAATGTAGTCAACCCCACCTAATGAGATAAGGCTTTGTAGTTGTTGTTGTTGACTCATATCACTCCGTTCAATAGAGATATTAAGATTCGTCTCTTCTTTTTTATGTTAAAAATGCAATGTGACGTAAAGAGTATAAAAATATGTGCATGGAGCTAACATACAAAACAAATAGTATCTAAATTATAAAGAAATTTTTTTGATGACAACTAAAAATGAAATTCATAAATTTTATGGAGACTAAAACCATACTTAATTAAAATAGTCTAAAAATTATGAAAAATAACGATTGGAACTAATGGTTATGTAGTGTTAATGCATGGACACTTTAATAGGTTGATACATGGACACTTTAATTTTTATAAACTGATCAACGCAGCATTATACCAAGAGTTTGGCACTTATCCAGATTTATTTAGTATACTCATTGTTCTATACATTAAATTAAATTATAAACAATATACCTTCGGTCTCTCTTCTCCATCACCATAGCTTTCCATTGCCATTATTTATTTGTTGGATAATGTATTACAACATTGTGCCCATGACTGAAAAATACTTTTTTATTAAAACAAATCCACCGTGGATATAGAGACAGAGCGAGGGTACCCAAACTCGTCAGAACGGAGATGAGATTTAATTTATCATCCTCGTTAAATATGAGTACGGTGACAAATAAATATATGAGAGTAAAGTATAAAAACGAAGAAGGTAAAACTCGTCTCTGTCCCACCACATCACATTGCCATGTTTTATCATGTGCGATATAACAAGGCACCAAAAGTTGATTAAAATTGATGTCCATCAAACTAGAGCAACACCATACAGTTAAGGTATTAATCCTTGTCATAATAACAAAGATCCAATCGGTTTCATCATAATTTTTTCTCAATCCAATTTTGTTTTCGGTTCACACAAACTATAATCCCTTTGTGTAATTATTGTGACTTTTATAAAGCTTTTTTTTTTTTAAAAAAAAAAAAAGTCTTTATGAGGAAAGTTTTTATTTTAAAAAACTCGTAAAATTCAGTGTTTTTATCGAAAATTGTATAATTTTTGGAGTATTGCCAGAAAACAAATTTTGGACCGGTTACCCGACAATATATGTGGCTATGTGTGGCCTGATTGCTACGTTACATCCATCTTCTATTAAATTTTGCCTGTTTTTTTTTTTTTTTTTGAGTGAGCCTGATTTTTTTTTTTAACTCACACTGGTAGCAGAAGTTAAACTTGAACTAACAACCTAATGAATGAGTCAATCTTATCAATTGAGCTATCATTTATTAACAAATTTTGGCATGATTGATACGTTAAAGAATACATGCAAAAACCAACCATCCATTTTGGCCTGATTGAACCTGACCTTGCGGGTGAATCAAAAAGATATATGCAGAACAACCATCTTTTACTTTTTTTTTGACAAGAACCAACTTTTACTTGTCAAAGAATATATGCTAAAATACGAAATCAGAATTAAGATAAATACTTCTATAATTCTTAATAAGCATCGTAATATTTCTATATGAAAACATGTATTAATTTTTTTACAATATCAAATATTTCCTTTGTTTATGTTTTTTACTGATTTGTTTAATATTTAACTTTAAATAGTTCCGTTAAAAAAACTTCTAATGAAAAACTTCCACAACTTAAAACAAATGAAACTTGAAACCAAAAAATAATTTAATGATTAAAGAAACAAAATCCTCTTTTAGAGGCCAATTAATTTTTTGTGGCCACGAAAATTTGATATAAAAATATATTGCAGAATTATATATTAAATGAAGAAATGCATTATTTCAACAGTCACATTGAAGTTGAATTTTCATTTGCTCTTGTCGGTCTTTATTATTAGTTAAAAAATTTGATAAAGAAAATTATCTGCCTTATCGCTCCAAGGGACCATTTGATGCACAATATGTTGCGTAAGAAACTAGAAAATTTCTTCATTCAATTTTATATAAAGGACAAGCCCAAACACATTTAAATCATATATTCAATTAAGCCTTTTATTGATTTACAATGACCATGTTTGGTTCTACAACAATAGCTTGTGCAATCTTTTCCTTTCTATGCATCATCTACCAAATTCATAGAAGACGATGTTGCAAATATCCCCTCTTGATAGATTATACTTTTCTTGGCATGTTACCATCACTTCTTTGGAACTTGTGGAATATTCATGATTTCTTATGTGGGCTATTGAAAACACATAGAGGCAGTGGTGAGTTCTTGGGACCTTGGTTTACCAAAATGAATTATTTCATCACTAGTGACCCTATGAATGTGCATCACATGATGAGCAAGCATTTTGACAATTATGTGAAGGGTCATGAATTTCATGAGATTTTTGAAGCCTTTGGAGATGGAATATTCAACGCTGATTCAAAGACATGGAAATATAATAGGTCTCTTCTTCACTCTATTTTCAAACAAAGAAGCTTTGAATTGTTTCAAGAGAAAATCATTCAAAACAAGTTGGAGAGAAACTTGATTCCTATGTTGGACCATGTACAACAACAAGGGTCAGTGGTAGATTTACAAGATGTCTTCAATCGCTTCACATTTGATAACATTTCTTCCGTAGTTCTTGGATGCGATCCTAATTGTCTTTCCATTGACTTCCCAAATGTTGCTTGCGAGAAGGCTTTTGACCAAATTGAAGAATGCATATTCTATAGGCATATTGTTCCAAGAAGTGTTTGGAGGTTGCAAAAATTACTTCAAGTTGGTCAAGAAAAGAAGATGACCAAAGCATGCAAAGAATTTGATCAATTTATATATTCAAATATAGAGTCCAAAAGAGTGGAGCTAAGAAAAGGTATCAAAAATATTGATGAAATGGGTGATTTGTTAACAACTTTGATGAATGAAGAGAAGGGAACACAAGTAGTACAACATGATGACAAGTTTCTAAGGGATGCTGCATTCAATCTCTTTGTAGCCGGAAGAGATACTATAACTTCCGCGCTTACATGGTTATTTTATCTCGTTGCTACACACCCTTCGGTAGAAACCAAGATTCTTGAAGAGATTAAAGAACATTTTGGGACCATTAATATTGATCAAAAGAAGTTAGGGGTTGATGAAGTGAAAAAGCTAGTTTATCTTCATGGTGCTATATGTGAGGCTATAAGGCTTTTTCCTCCTATACCCTTTGAACGCAAGAAAGCAATCAAAGGTGATGTACTTCCAAGTGGTCATATTATTAATCAAAATACAATCATATTATTTTCTTTGTATTCAATGGGGAGATTTGAAGAGATATGGGGAGAAGATTGCTTGGAGTTCAAGCCAGAGAGATGGATATCTGAGAGAGGTAGCATTGTTCATGAACCGTCTTATAAGTTCTTTAGTTTTAATGCTGGACCTAGGACTTGTTTGGGAAAGGACCTGTCCTTCATTCAAGTTAAAATGATAACAATTGCTATTTTGTGCAAATATCGTGTCCTATTGGTGGAAGGTCACGTTCCTATATTAAGCCATTCAATTGTACTTCTAATGAAGAATGGTTTGAAGGTTAGGATCACAAAAAGATGAATTTGATAGAGGTTTCCAGACACCGTCTCTTCATTCCAACAAAAATACTAGAAAAATTCATTGTCTCTATGTATTTGAAAATTATCAACTGATCGTATGAGCTTAATTCAATTGTTAGATATATTGCATATTATATGTAAGGATCGGGGTTTGAATCCAGACACCCTATTTTTTCATTTTGATACACTTATAATATTTATTTGGAAATCTGCATGTATCAACTTATATCATCAATATTATTCTTACATTAAACTATTATTTAATGATTTGCCATTGCAAACACACATACACACAAAAGTTTGCCATTGCAAACTTTTCGAATGAAGGAGCTTTCACTCTTTAATGATTTGTTAACTAATTTTTCTATTGGTGAATATGATGTTTGTAACGATGTGGACTATATACAATGGACCAAAAACACCTATCACATGTGAGCAGCGACTGATGATAATGTTTACGTAATCTAGGATGTTTAAAGATCTAGGATATTGTAGTTTTTTTTTAATAAATGTAGGATATTGTAGTTCTTATCTCAGCATATTTATTAATAAATGAGTTTATATATATATATATATATATATATATATAGACACACACACACACCAACAAAAAAATATGAAGGTCTAAGTTAGCAAAAGTACACCTTTTTATTTAGACAAAAAACCAACATCCATTAATGTAAACCAATTTAAAGTGATAGTTTAATAAATATCCCTCAAGCTATTTGTTATAAAATAAAAGTGGGTCTAAGTTAGCAAATTGGTGCAAGTTAAGGAATAATTAGTTTTAATGAAAATTACTAATATAACCCTCAAGTTATTAATTTTAAATAATAAAGAAGAATGTTATTTTTGTCCAATGAAAAGGTGCACTTTTGTTAACTTGGACCTTCATGTTTTTTGTTGGTCTAAGCAAATTGGTGCAAGTTAATGAATAAGTTTTAATGAAAATTACTAATGTAACCCTCAAGTTATTAGTTTTAAATAATAAAAAAGATTATTTTTGTCCAATAAAAATGTACATTTTTGCTAACTTAGACTTTCATGTTTTCTTCGTGTTTCCACTTGTGTGAAGATTTCATCTTCTTTGACTATCGTCTTATATTTGTTTTTCTAAAATTGTGATATGACTACATTAATTTCTTTTTATTTTTAAAATAGACTATTCCTTTATTTAATTGGATTTCTCATTATGACAAACATTACCGCTTGAAAATATTGCTCTTGTCGGGTTTTATTATATTATTAAAAATATAAAAGCTACCTTATCACTCTTAAGGGACCATATGACACACAAATAAAAACTAGAAAAATTCATTCATTCAATCTTATATAAAGGACAAGCTCATACACATCTAATTCTAAATCATGAAAAATTTACCCTACATCATAAAAATTATACCTCTATTCTTACAAACCATCAAAATAAGTGGGTCAATTAACAACACCTCATCAAAAACAAAGATAAGATTTCAATTAACAATGCAAATGAGTCAAACAAAATCACAACTTCAAATGAATTTGATGTGTTAAGGGTATAAGTAAATGAAATAGTTCAGTAAATAAATATGTAAAACTGTTGATATAAATGTCCGTAGAGAAAATTGTACGATTGTATTGCATTTACAAATTTATAATCACTTTTATTATGGACAGTGTGGCAGTTCATCCTTCTAACTGTTAGGGATTGTTGTAATTCTGTAGATGTTTGGGAAAACAATAATATTAGGGATATTGTTCCCCTCCAATAATATTGGATGATTATAAACTTGAAAGTTATAAATACTTGTTTCCCTTGTGACTGGAATATCATCATATTTGGACCGCCTTTTCAATGTTCCTAGTGTGCAGTGAACAAGCATATTTTTAAGAAAATACTATAGGTTTTTTTTTTCTTATTTTTGAGCTTATGAAAAATAGTTTACGCAAATAAATAAATTTTAATATTAATTCATAAATTATTCTTAGGGGTGGAACCAGGCTAGACCGTCTGACAAGAGCTTACTGTAACGCCCCATTTTTATTTAATTATTTTTAGTTGATGTTTGAGTATTTTTATATGATTTTATATGACTATATTTGACATATATGATTTATATATGATTTTTATGTGAAATATATGACTTGGTATGAATTGTGTGATATTTGGTGTGATGATAATTTATTATATGATTTATGGTGTTGTCTTTTATTTAAATAAATGTTGTTTGATTATTTTATTTATTTAATAAAAAGGTAGAAAATAGTATTATTTGGTTTAAGGGGAATTAAGTATAATTATGAGGAATAAGTGGGAGTTAAGGAAATAAGAGGGGGTTATAGGTTACAAAAAAAAAAGGGAAGTCAGAAAGAGTTTCACGTACAATTGAAAGAAGAGGAGAAAACCTAGAACCAAGAGAAGAGGCTAGAAGAAGAGAGAAGAACGCAGCTTAATTCAGGAATCATAATCTAAGGTAAGGGTGAGATTATCTTTCAATAGTAATGGATTGTACAACTTTGATTGTGAATTTAACATGAATTTGTAGAAAATTGTGAGAATTGGGATTTAGGGTTGGAGTATGATTATGAGAGATTAAAGGTGTAGATTGTACTGGATTGATGTTAGGATGCAATCAGGTTATAGGCAGAACTTTATTACATTTCTGTGGATTGTTTTGGGGTTGGAAATTGAGAAAAATGAGATTTTTGGGTGAGAACTGCGTACGGCCCGTGTTGACATTCATCGCTCGCCGCGGCGAGCAGCATGACTCGCCAAGGTGAGTGAGCAATGTTCATAGCTCGCCTCGCGAGCAAAACCACTCGCCACGGCGAGTAGGGCCTTAGGAAATGTGATTTTTTGAAATGTTGTTATAGGGCGTGGGATGGTTAGTTTTGTGTACCTTAATATTTTTAGAGATGACTGGGACAATTTTCATATTAAAAAGATGATTAGTGAGCTTAAAAATGAAGTTTTGGTGAGAAAAATGTCAAAAAGGCCGAGAGCTCCCAGTTCTGCTCGCTCCCAGCTCGCCCCTAGCTCGCCTAAGGCGAGTAGCCCCTTTCTTTGAGCTCGCCATGGCGAGCAGATGTACTCGCCGAGGCGAGTAGCCCTGTACCTGAAGTGAGTTTCTATGTTTGATTACTTGGTTGATTAAATTTGGTTGGTAATAATAATATGGTAGTTGGTGTATTTGTATATGTCTATTATATGCTATTGAACTTAGTTTCAAATGTTGGAGTGTCATTGATTGAGTTAGTTGAAAATGTAAGTCATACCTCGTATATGCATTTGTTGAGTTGTTGTTGTGTCGTCCAAGTTGGGGAGTGTGTCTTAAATGAGTTAGGCACAGTTGTTGTTGTTGTCATAGTAGTTGTTGTTGTTGTTGGTTGTATGCTGATATACACCATTGAGTTCATTTTATACTCATATGCATTTGTTGGGGGCTTATTGCCCTGAAATGTTTATCATTCAACTGTTGAGGGCTCATGCCCTGGAATGCTAGTCATTCACCTGTTGAGGGCTTATGCCCTGGGATGCTTTAACCATCCAATCGTTGAGGGTTCATGCCCTGGAATGCTTGTCATTCAACGCGCGTAAAATGGTACCACATGCATATTGCATTTGTTGTCGTCGTCAGTGCATTGTCGGAGTCGTTGTTGGTGAGTCGTTGTCGTGGTTGTGGTTGGTTTTGTTAGTTGAGTTGAAGGTGATGCTAATGTTGTTGATTTTATTAAATGATGTGTATTTGAATTACTTGTTGATATTTAGGGTGTTAGTTTTATTGATGAGTTATACTTCTATTATTTATTGTTTGAGAATCTCACCCCTTCTGTTGGAATTCCCGCCTTGTGGGCAAGTGCAGGTAATGAAGACTAGTTGGATGTCGGCTCAAGTGTCTAGGGCTCTGATACGTAACGGGATGGGAAACGTTGTCTTGTTCTTTCATTCCTTTATGTATCGAATTTTAAATAATGTTGTTGAACCTTGATTATGTTGGATATCATTTTATTGTTGAGGCCTTTGTGCCAAGATTTTGTTGAAGAAGATTTATTATGTTGAAAAGAATTTTCCGCTGCAATTATTTATGAGATTAAAGTTGTTGAAGTTAAATAGTTTTATTTTCTATTTAATAAATTTTGAAAAGCAGTGTGACATGCCCGTTTGTTGATTACTCTGATCAAATATTATATTATTACGTTGTTTTGGGAAACGGGGTGTTACACTTACGACCTAACTTATTTAAAGCCTAGTCAAGCCAGCTCGTTTAATAAGAAGGCTAGACTCAAACTTTTTATAAAGTTTATTTAAATAAATAGATCAATCTAAGGCTTAAAAAAAACTATTAAGCCCGCTAGGCTAGCCTATTAAGTTTTTTATATATAATATCTCTTCCATTTATGATATTGTTGATTTTTTTTTTATATATATAAACTTAATCATTCATATTATTTGGTTATTTAGTAGCAAGTATATTGATGTGATTAGACCTTCATAATATTTCGTTATTTAGTAACAGACCTATTTGTGTGAGTTAGGCGTTCTTAAGATTTGACCTATTTAGTAATAGGGTTATAGGTGTTGCTAGACATTAGTGTAAAACTAGAACGCCGACCCGTGCGTCGCACGGGTCTTAGGAGTCGGAATAATTTGATACACTATAAAATGAAATATGTTGGAATGGAATTTAAAAAATCAGAATACTTAAACAAAATTTATCGGAGTCACCAAAGCTACCATATTGGAAAGTATCGTATCACAAACCAAACATGCCTATAAACCAATAAATCAACAAATGCCTATTAGAAAGTATTTATATAGATAAGTGTACTCTAAGTGAATGACAACATCAAATGAATCACAACACAAACATGTCTTTAAAACTGCTTTCATGGAGATACAATGAAATTTAAAATTTAAAATGCATAAAACATATCGTTGAAGCAACACAAACATTAAAAAAAATCTTGTTAAAAAAATCCTTAATTAGAAGCATATGATATTGTACAAAAGAAGAAGCAGCATAAGGTATGCTCTAAGGAGGATGACAACCAAAGATATAAAGATTTTTAAGGCAATTAACACCAACTCTAAATAAGAATTACATAGAGTAAACCACTTTAAAGTCATATCAGTGAGGACTATCTCAAGTGCAAATTTCATATATAGCTTTTATATAATCCTGATCCACTTTCATTCATAAATAAGATGTTTGTAGACATTATATCTCTTTGAATGGAGCAAGTTGAAGTTAATTCCTTCAAAAGAGAGGTAAGTTATACCACATGTACATATTGCTTACACATTATCTTCTGTCATAATATTGGGATGACTGATATTTATCAATGCAAATCAGGTGCAGAATTGCAATCTCATTCATTCTAATCTAAAACTAATAGAAAAATTTGGAGTTAAATTTTGTTTATCATTTGTCAAGGATACTATACCAAATATACATCGAAACAAAGTATGCTACATAAAATCACTAATAAATTGGTACTGAATAGGCATTTGAGTAACTAAATCCTCCACCAATTCATCTTAAGTATATTGATGTGATTAGACCTTCATAATATTTCGTTATTTAGTAACAGACCTATTTGTGTGAGTTAGGCGTTCTTAAGATTTGACCTATTTAGTAGTAGAGTTATAGGTGTTGCTAGACATTAGTGTAAAATAGGCTTTTAGTCTTCAAGGGGTCTTTAAAAGCCTTAAAATTGAGCATATGACGGCTAATAGGTCTGACACAAATATATTATTTTTATAGTAGGCCTACGATCTAACCTATTATTTGGTTGGTCCAGATTTTTTACAGATAAATAAATAAATAAAACATGGAAACAAGATTTGTGGTTGATAAATATAAAAAAGAAACATGAAACCAAGATTTATGACTGATTGATATAAAAACTAGAAGACTTGAATTTGTATATAAAAAAAAAGGCTAAAGTGCATGTTTGGCCCCCTATCTTTCAAAAGGTTGCGATTTTGACCCCCTATTTAAAAAATTACAATTTTGGCCCCTTTCGTTCCAAAATTGCTGAGAAGACGCCACGTGTCCCAAAAAAGGGGTCATAATCGCAACTTTTTGAGAATATAAGGGGTCAAAAGATCATATTTCCCTTATGTTAGGGGTCAAAAAAACATATTTCCCTAAACATAGGGGTCACTTTTGTCATTTTTTTTCATAGGGGGCCAAAATCGCAACCTTTTGAAAGATAGGGGGCCAAACATGCACTTTAGCCTAAAAAAAAATGTCAAATTGAAATGAATCGTCAACACCAACGAGTGCAAAGGCACGGGTATGTTACTAGTTTTTACTAGAAAAAAAAAAAAAAACATTGACACATAAGAAGAAGATTGTTTACTAAAGTTTAGAGTGGATGAAATGCAATATACATGGATTTAAATTGTTTGAACTGCCGTTGGGATAATTGTATCCCACTTCTTTCGCACGCACTCATAAACTCATAGTACGCAGCCTCATGATAGAATTTGTCTTTAGCCAAAGTAGAAAGCATTGAACTTGAAGCCAATAGCGGAAACACAATGAACAAGATACTCGCAGTTGTATATAAAGCATCACTGAATGCCTGAAAAATAATGAAGAAAAAAAAAAAAACAATAGAAAAATCAAGAGGATTTCCTTAACTTTAACACCAAAGGCAGTCTCAACAAATTATGTATTTCTTAACTTTTCAAACATAACTTTTCAGTGTCAAAATCACATTTAGAGGCAAAAACTACAAACCCTAGCTTTATGTCGGAATCAATTATAGAGACGGAATCAATTCTAGAGACAAACCCTAGCACCCGTGTTATCACAGGCGTTTGTTATTAACACTACAAGAAAATATGTGATTTGCTACGCCCAATTCTGCAGCTAATTCGCAGCTAATTCCTAGCAAACGTGTTTAGCTAGGGATATGCTACGGAATACCTATTGATTCAACCGTAGCATGGATTGAGAGGCAAATTTGCTAAGGATTCAGTTCATAGTAAATCCGTAAGTACTAAAGCAAAAATCCTAGCAAATATTTAGTTAATCCGCAGCATAAAAGCATTCAAAAAGAATTGTCCGCAGCAAGATAACCATGATTTATGATAGCAATTTCGCAACAAATCTACAGCAACAGAACCATGACTTCTCGTAGCAATTCCATAGCAAATCTACAGCAGAAAATAACCAAAAAGTTCTTTAACCAATCGTAGCAATTAGGACCTTTTAACCTTTTAAAAAAACATTTAAATCACTACCAATCAATTAATAAGAAACTTTAGTTGAACACCACAACAAATGCAAAATAGTATTGATAACAAATTAGGTCTCATACAAGTAATTCAACATCATGAGAGGTTAAACACAATCATATGACATTTCATTACTCAATATAAATCAAAGAGACTTACATCCGTCAAGAGCCTCGTCCGCTCTTGAGGCTTCTGTCTAAACTTCTTCACAAGGGAGGATCTTTGGAGTATGGGCAGGGCTTTGGTATAACGTTGAAGGGATACCAACGAGCAAAGCTAAGTAAAACACAAAAATTTTAAAAATTAGTTATCAAACAGTAATCAATCTGCACATCATGAGAATTTCAGAGAGAAAAGAAAACTGAAAGTTTGTTAATTCATTCATTGGTTCCATAGAAAATGAATTACCAAGCACCTTATCTACATTCAATCCGTCTCGTAGTGTCTTGCCTCTATCACAAAACAAATCGATCAGCCACGGTAATGATTTGGAATGCAATGTGTTTATGCTGATGTAGACGAACAATTAACAGTTAAACACAGAATATTCAGATGTTTAGAGAAACTAAAAAATAATTGAAATTTAATGAAAATGCATTGTCTTGAGCTGTGAGCTTGTGACTTACGTGTGGTTTCTGACTTCAATATCAGCATCAGGATTCAATAGCATCACAATAAGCCAGTCCAGATTTTCACGTATCATTTTTGCTGTTTCAACTGCTATATGGAAAGCATTATCACCATCATCATCCTGCACAATCACCATCATCATCCTGCACAAAAATTACATTAGAATCATAGCCAACAAGGATAAAATTGTAAGCTTCCTTCCGAAAGATAGGGAAAATATTAAATTTCAATTATCACCACTAAGTACTGATATGAGACTGATACGAGACTGTTGTTGCAACTAAATACACACAAATAGAGATAAACCAGTTAGTAATTGAATGTAACAAAGTGAGTTTCGAATCAATTGATTACACAAGAACTAAAGTTTGGTGCATTTGTAAAAGTGGATACCTGGGAAAGGAGAAGGTTGAGGTGAATTGCAACCTCTGGCTCAACCACGTCTAATTAACACAGATTGTCGTGTTAAGATATCTAAAAAAACTATATAATTGAAAATGAACTTAAAATTGCGTGTATAATTGAAAGAGACAAGGTTAGAAACTATTGAAACTACAATTTTAATCTGATTCTAGAGTAGGTGATTATTCATTTTCATCTAAAAACAACAGGAAGCACATTTGGTCATCAAATACTCTATATAAATCATTAATGCCCTTTAAAAATACTTATACATAAAAAGATGTTTTATGAAATGAATAAAAGCATCACAACAAAGAAGGAAAACAAAGAAGGTCAAAAGCAGCATGTACTTGCAAACATATGCACTGTTTAGCAGCATGTTTTATACATAAAGGAACATTAACCTGATATTTATGCAATAAGATTAGCCATTGTAAACAAAACAATAATATTCAAAAAAAACTCTTGCTAAGATACCTTTTTAGCCACTGCAGTTGTATGACTAAGAAGAAAATAATAGGAACATAATATGTATGATGAAGAAAACTTTCAAAGTATGAATATGAGCATCCTGAGCACACCTGTCAACAATGCAAACAAGGAGGATCCACATCAGTGTTACGTAAATGTGTTGCGATGTGTTCTCTGTGGGAAGATGATATAACATAGGTTTAGGAAGATCGGTGATACATGAGCATAAAGAAAACAACATACGAAAAAGGTACCCACCAGAAAAAGGGTGAGAATCACATTCTCCTTACTCTTAGTCTCACCCACCAGAATCACATAACTTTACATCTAGACAGCAACTCTAGCGGCAGCAGATCATGGACATCACCCACTCAATAACTCTAGTACTTTATCCCATCCAAACGCAACAGAAGACGGACCACACAAACTGTCATTTGATGATGCCACAACAGAGCCAATATTGTATCAACTAGAACTTATATACCTTTTGCAATTGAGATCACTAGATCAACTTTCTTTGGAACACTTCCTACAGTTAATTCAAAAACAAGCCAATTTAATCTAAAGCATGGTCAGCCAAACAAATAATTATTGATGAAATTACCTACATAAGCAATTTCCTATGCACCTAACATTGTAGCTTTAATGATTATATGCCTTGGACACATTGAAACAAGTGCTTAAAAGTGGATAACTAAGGAAGTCCTATTTTTCATATCATGAAGGATTGAGCTCATTTATCCACTTAATCAAGATAAGAAAAGTAGTAAAAAACTTTTCATTTTTACTTTTAGGTGCATCTTTGATTCACATAATTTTAGATCAAACTATCTTATAGATCAAATTAAATTAATTCAAATTTCATTATCACATAGTTGTCCTAAATAATAAGTTGTAATAAAGCAAAGAAGAAACAATTAGTTTAAAGATACCGTTTCATTATGAATGTATAAAGCAAGCCTTTGCTTCAGGATTTGAGTGTGAAGTGTCCATCATATAGGAGCATAACTTACATTATTCCATTCCTTAAAAGAAATTATGAATTTCTTGTTTCTGAAGCTCCTTGCTTGTAGGAAGGCCCATATACTTTTGCCTCTGATCAAACTGTAGACAGTGCAGCTTGGAGTAAAAGAGCATTTAAAATATGCTCTTGGACACGAGTTATATATCTGGTCACCTTTTGTCCATATTTCCTCCATTGATATACATCCTTTCAAATAAATAAACGTTGATGCACAGCGAGGCATAGTATCACATTCAACCCCTAAGTAGAAAAAATAGAATAAATCAAATAGATGTGAAACTAGAACTACCAGAAGAGTAGCGAGGCCATAAGAACAACTGAGTCGAACTATATTTTCTATTTCACACCTAAAACCAACAATCTGACTCCACAACAATCTGGCTCTACTTTTGATTTCCTACAAAAATTCAGAAGCAATTAAACATTGAAGATAGTTCATTTTCTAACTACTACAAAAAGATACAACACATATTGATTTGGTGCTTCTGAACAATTGAGTTTATCACAAGCAATGTAACAGCGGAAATAGAGATACGACACATGTTCTTAGAACTAACAAACATTTTTCAATCCGCTATAATACATAACAAAGTAGCAGAAAATAATTGAAGACAAAAATTAGAATTCGCAGCCTGAAAACAACGACGAAAATTAGACAAAGGCATTCTAAGTTATGTATTGTACTAAATGGGGACTAAAAGGACAGAAGACAATAAGTTACTTATAGAGTTACTAAATGGGGAGACATTGGGAGTTCAAGAAACTTTCTTAGAGTCTCACTCAATTCAATGTGGAATGATAGTAGTTCCTAAGGTTCTTCATAAATATAACAGAAATGAATTCCAAGAAAAAAGAAAGAGAGGTAAAAGCGACTAAAAGTCTACAATATTAACCCAAAAAAATAAGTAACTCAGTTGTTTGTCAATTGGTTCAGAGTTATTTTTAATTGATTAAAGTTTTATATTTCTTTTATGCAAAGAGGACTCGGAATTGATTCACACTCCTTCCATAGGTAGGGAACATCAGTTTTGGTAGAAGTTAGAACATCAGTTTGAAGATCTAACTGCCATAGATAGGGAACTACATACCTATATACAGAGTTGGTGTCTGAAATGTACTTTGAGTAACAATTCAAATCCCTAAAGAAGTTTTTCTTGACCTACCATAGCACATGTATCATGCATTATTAGAAGAAATCAATCATGCATAACCTAAGTTATGAATCCATTCATTCCTAATAATAATCAGATTAATAATTCATGTTATACATGTTGATCAGATTTACCTCTGTATAATTTGACAGGCAAGGCCACACCTCAAAACTTGAGAACCATTTACATAGTTCATTTTTCTTATCCATCAAAACTATGTGTGTCATCAGTGTCACTAACCCTTTCTAAACGTAGCCGCTGGTTGCATTTGTGCCCTTCGCATCAAGTATTAACCAGGTAACCTTCAAAGAAACAGAGAAGTTTTAATTTGAACTAAAAAAACTCAAGATTATTCTATATGAAAATAAGGGCCTGTTTGGATTAGCTTATTCAAGCTTATATACTAGCATACGTTTAATAAAACGGTTTGGGAGAACTTTTGAAAACAGCTTATAACATTTCTCATATGCTTTATTCAGCTTATTTTCATAAGTTCACTAAGATAGCTTATAGCATATAGCATGCATATACAAAAATAATTTAACTCTATTTTACCATTTGTTATAAATCTAGCTTATGTAACCTTATACATAAGCGCTTATCATGACAAGTGCTTCAGCTATAAGCCCCAAATAAGTTGTTTATCCAAACAGACCCTCTCAATAGTTCTCTAAAATTTGACAAAGCATAACAACAACTCACACAAACTTCGAAGGCAATTTTAACACTGAATAACAACAAGACAAGTTTCTAGGTTCAGATGAATGAGTTGAATTAGAAACAAAAGTAGATTTCAGTGAATATTACATTAAACAAACACATTTTCCCTGTAATTTGAAGAAATTGATCCTATTCAAATCAATTCGAGTGCAAGCTTGGTTAATGGTGAAGGATTCGAAGAAAGCCACTTAAAAGATGAAATTAAGTACAAAAATTAGGGTTCTTACCAAATAAACACATATCGTAAAATTGATTGTATTGGAGAGGAAAAATTGCGTGAATCGGAAAACTCGCCGGATTGAGGATTGGCTTTGACAATTGGAGCGCGGTAGATCTCAGAGGCGGTGTACATCGGAGAGGAGGTCATGATTGGTGCAAGCTACGGCGGCGACGGTGTCGATCGAGATCGGGAGTGAGAGAGTATGCGATAATGTTTCAGAGTGAATGGGTTTTTTTTTTTTTTCTTTTTAACAATAAAGGTTATTTTACAGATATTTATATAAAGAAAAAAAATCAAAATAAAAGTTTTATTTTCAGTCAAATGGTAGCTACTTATCATGATATTCACTACCATTACATTTCCTAGCATAACCATGGTAGCAAATCTTAGATTCTCTTGTAGTGTAAATATTGTCCAACAAAGATACTATAGCAAAGATAAAGAGAAGCTTAGGGCATTTATTTTCGGTTGGTGTCCTACTAACAGAAGGGGCTTAGCCAACCATATAAGGGGAGATTACAACCAAATAAATGTTTCCTATATTCGAACGTCTCTATTTCACCATCTTTCTCGCACCACTGCTCGGCTATATAATGTGAATGTAAATGTCTCTAGCGAGAATAGGAAGGATTAAACATGAAGCCAGTAGAGGAAATACAATCAATACAAGACTGGCATCATTATATAAAGCATCACTGATACCTACACAGGAGCATGGGTGTCCTTTTATCTTGGAAGCAAGTTTGTTGCATTGATGCACAGAAGTTGCTCTAAACGAAGCAGCAGAGAAGAACCTTCCTTCTGGGTTGCGGAGGAATTTCGAGAGAGCAATGCGGGATTTGAGAATGTGGAAAAGAGACATTGTGACCTGGGAAAAGGAAAAATAATTGGAGAACGATGTTCAAAGTAACAAAAGATGTTCAAAGATGACCCTCTTAATCAAATAAACACAAATAATAAAAATCGCAAACAACAAAAGATGTTCAAAGAAGACCCTCTTAATCAAATAATAAATATTCTCAAACATTGAACAAAATCAAACCACAACCAAAACATGGAGAAAAACAAAAACCGAACATAATCATATCATATAATTGACCAATAAAGAAACATAGATCGAGTCAAAGAGACAATAATTGGAAAATGATGTTACCTAGCAAAAACGAAATCCAGGTAGGTTACGCGTTCGGATGGATCCTCAGCCGCAAAGAGAGAGAGAGAGAGAGAGAGAGAGAGAGAGAGAGAGAGAGAGAGAGAGAGAGAGAGAGAGAGAGAGAGAGAGAGAAAGAAAATGGAAAATTAGGGTTGCAAGATTTTTTACGGTGACCCGTTATTTTTCATATTCCTAAAGTAAAAATAAAATTAGCGTAGAAGACGAATAAAAAAGAAGGATATCAAGTACAAGATAAAAGGTCTAAGAGATAAATATTAATTGGATTTTTAGGTCAAAAATTGGGGTATGACAGATGCCCTTATTTAAGTTTCTTTCTCTCGAAGATGAAATCTTTGATTTGACGGAACGAAAAGACTTAAATATCAAATGCACCATTTTTGACCTAAAAATACCATTTTAAACTCTAGAAATGCTATGAAAGTTATGTATGTTGTGTGATGCTTGTAATTTTTTTTTTTTGGTTACAAAGCTAATAAAAAGAAAAAAGAAGCAACAACAAAAGAAAAGCTTAAGCCCTAAGGAAAACAGTTCCCATGGCGTCAGCTATAATCAAGGGGATGAGGTCTGAAGGAGGAGTAGAATGAATAAAAAATTCAGCATCCGAATTTTCTCTGAGCTTTGCCATGAAGTCAGTACATTGATTTCCTTCTATGAGACAATGATGAAAGGAGAAGTTTCTTGTGGAGAGAATGTCCTTAATGTCATGAATTAAAACATCATAGGCATGGTAGTTAGAAGCATGCTCAGTGAGAAGCTTGATGGAAAGAAGAGAATCTGAGTAATAAACCATTTCCTCAATTCCCTTTTCTACTGCCAGAAGCGAACCTCTGTGAATTTGCAGTAAGCACGGCAAACAAAATGTATGTTGTTGTAGCAATGTAACGGGAGAAGCCTGGAAGGAATAAACCTGCAGAATTCTGAATTATACCACCGTATATCCAGCTCGAATAGGAGAATCCAAGCAGCTGCCATCTACATTCAGGACAATGCAATGACAATTGTTATCATTCCATCGCACCATACGGTCTGTGTGATGGACAGGAGCTGGACGGAATGCTTCATTAATAGTTGATATGATGCAGGGGCCATGTTTCCTGATTAAGACACATTGAATTACGGTGTCTCCACGTCCACCACAAGCCGGCTAAGAAGAGGGAGCAACGTTGTTTTTAATCCAGATGTGAGCAATACCTTTACTGAAAAACTCCTGGGCCGAGAAACCAAGGTTGATCCAAATGTTTGTGGAGAAACGATAGTCATGAAGGCAATGCATGAGAGTTTCATTGTCTTCTCCACATCTTGAACAGGTAGCAGATGCAGCCATGTTTAAGTGATGAAGAAGAGCCAAAATAGGGACAGCTTCATGACAAGCAAGCCATATCAAGAGCTTGAATTTTTCAAGAGTTTTAAGTTTCCATATCCAAGAGTATCCAGACTTTGCGGTGTAGACACCATTCATGTTGTGGTTCCAAATAAGAGCGTCTTCAACCCTTTCATTGAACTTGATGTGGGTATTGTTTACGGAATCTGCAATTGCTGGAGGGAGGCATAGTAGAGTGCCTGAGTGTGTTGCCCGTTATAAGTGAAAACATCACGAACAGTAAGATGGATGTCGTGAATATCAATGATGGGAACCAATGAACCAATAAGACCATGAGAGCTCCAGTTGTGGAACCAAAAGGAGGAGGATCATGAGCCTGCACGCCAAAGATATCTGTTACTAAGGATATTCTTGGTTTTGATAATGGAAGACCAAAAAGGGGAGCAGCTACTGTTGGCGGTGGCATGCAGCATGTTCGGCCCATATGTGTATTTGTGAGAGAGGATGATGACCCACAATTTGTTCGTAGATTGAACCATATCCCAAACTAGTTTACCAAGTAGACAAGTGTTAACATCTATTGCGTTGAGACCCTAACACAATTGCGTTGAAAAGGAAGGCGTGCGCGATTCACTATCTCAATTCTTTCCCTCTCTTAATTCAAAGATAATTCTATATATAATGGGGCGGACCTGGGTCATTAATTAATGGTATCACATTAATAATTGGACAACACATATTTAGAATTAATGTGTTAGAATTAATATGTGGGTTAACTAGGTCCGTCGTTCACTTCCAGCGTGAGTTAACTTGCACTGGTTTCATGTCTGCTAATAGAACAACAATTTTTGACAAAATTGTTGTTTTTTTGTAAGCATTTAAACGTGCATCTTTCACAATACCAATCATCGACTATCACTACATTCATTCACCATGCCCACTCTTTCAATCATTCAATCAAATTGTTTATTCAATAAAAATCAAAATAAAAAATAATTTCAAAATAATGCAAAATCGAAATCAATTCCAAAATAACGCAAATGTCATAGATAAAAATGTGAATACGTAAATGTCATTAATTTACATCAAGATCCAAAATGTCATAAAAACTAAAAATATACAATTAAAACAACACTAAAAAAACAATCAACCATTATCCCACTTCATCTAGACTCTGACTCTCCCTCCTCCTCCGGACAATATCTAGCTCGGACGCTAACTGCATCTCCTCATGGATCCTCATAAACATGTTGTGATACTATAGATATGGTTCACCTTCGAGTAATGCCTCCTATGTAATGTCGTAGATGTTCTGCATAACCTGGAGTGAGTCGGGACGTTATCTCGGATACTCCTCCTCAATAATGATGTCACGACCCTATCTATGGCCATGACAGTCGCACAGACTAACATTTACTAAACAATTTAAGGAGTCTGGCAAGCCTACCATAAAAATATACATACTTTTACTAATACATGATTTACTAAAAATTCCGACAGGGTTTCCTTTGTTTTTCTAACATTTCCAAAATATTTATATATCCCTGTTTCATATCCACATCAAAACATCATCCAAAAATATTTACATTGCTCATATTCCATCGTTTATCACATATTCAAAAGGATGGTAGCTACATACAAGTAGCACTTCACATTAAATTGCGTAGAGCCCAACACACCAAATACATCCTAACCCAAATAGCTGCACCATACTGAAGTCATTACATAACGGCCACTACTAAAGATAGAGGCCTACCAAAAAGGAGCAAAAGCTTGAAATATCTACAGATGTCAAGAGAGGCTTATCCAACAAGTTGTGAATATGGAAAAAAAATGAAAGAATAAGGGGGTGAGTCACATAGACTCAGTGAGAGCGTAAAATACCAAGTAGACAGGAAGGAGAAACAATAATTCGCACGAACATAAAAAAAATAAAGAGGATAAGAAAATTATGTGAAATAAACAAACTTCATAAATTAGTTAGGGTTTTATGTTATACTCTTTGTAAGCTTTGAGATTTTCATTAAAACTATTTCACGTTTCTTGATTTAAAGTTTCATTTGTTACTATGAGTCGTACCTCATAGGCTACATTATCTCTTCGTTGTAGCAAACGGGGATTTTTCATTCGTTACTATGAGTCGTACCTCATAGGCTACATTATCTCTTCGTTGTAGCAAACGGATATATAATTCTCATTAGAACATTAAACAAAATTTAAAATATAGTTTATATCACCAAAGTTAATTCATAGGATTAAAACCCTCGTAACAGGTTACCATATGACAATTTATTTTGAAAAATTTACTTGTTTCTCCCATAGAACAAATTTGTAACTTACAAAAAAAAAAAACATGCCACAAGGTAATTTAGCTACTCACAACTATGAAGATTCAAGTCCGTTCCTAGCAACGCCTTCCGGAACGGCCACCGGAACGATATCCACCGAATCTGAACATTTTACAATCATTATAACTTTTGAGAAAACTTATTTGAGGTTAAATTAACAATAAATAACAGATTCAACAAAAACCCCCAATTTCTACACTTAGGGTTTAAAAGGTACCTATGAAAATCTAAAGTAATACTACCTGTACTAGTTTCTATTACTAATCAAAGCTAGATATCACTTATACATTCTATTAATCATAAAACTTTACCTTAAGGAACACCAAAACTCAAACCCTCCATGATTGGGTATTTCCACTTCTCACTCAAACATGAATTTCATACTAATTATAGCACATTTGATGACAGTTAGATGAATGAGAGTGACGAAAATGGAAAAGAAAGGTGGAACAGGAGATGGAAATGAGTACAAAACAATTTGGAGAGAAGGGAGAATGGGTTACGGGAGAGAGAAAAGAGAGAAAAGGTTTTTTTTTTTTTTGTTGGTAAAATGAGAATACATGTCCTAATAAAACACATATGGCCACCCCTCCCTTTTTATTTTATTTCTATTCTTAAAGAAAATAAAAAATAAAAATAATATTTAATAATACATGTTTTATTAATTAAATAAAATACCATTCATTTCATTCTTCCCCCCTTAAAATAATTCGTCCTCGAATTATTAAGGTCGAACTAACCTTGGACTTCAAACAAGTGAGGATACTTTTCACGCATAATCGATTCTGGTTCCCAAGTCATCTCTTCACCACTTGGCCCTTGCCAAACCACTTTGACTGAAGCAACATCTTTGGAGCGTAATCGTTTCAAACGTCTATCTACTATTGCTCGTGGTTGTTCGGTATAACTAAGATTTTCATCAAGTTGCACTGTTTGATGTTGAATGATATGAGAAGGATCATGGACATACTTCCGAAGCATTGATACATGAAAAACTGGGTGAACGCCCGAGAGATTTGGTGGAAGGGCTAGTCGATAGGCTACTTGACCTATTTTCTCTAAAATCTCAAAAGGTCCAATGAATCGGGGACTTAACTTTCCTTTCTTGCCAAATCTTAAAATACCCTTCATCGGAGAAACACGCAAGAAAACATGTTCTCCAACCCTAAACTCTAAAGGTCGACGTCTTTGATCAGCATAAGATTTTTGTCTACTTTGAGCAGTGACTAAACGATCTTTTATTACTTTAACCTTTTCAATTGCCTCTTGAATTAAATCAGGACCCACAAGTTTAGACTCCCCAACTTCAAACCAACCTATTGGTGATCTACAACGACGTCCATACAAGGCTTCAAATGGTGCCATCTGGATACTAGATTGATAACTGTTATTGTAAGCGAACTCTATCAAGGGTAAATATTGATCCCAGCTTCCTCCAAGGTCTAACACACAAGCCCGAAGCATATCTTCCAGAATTTGTATTGTTCGCTCAGATTGGCCATCTGTCTGAGGGTGAAAAGCAGTGCTTAAATCCAACCGAGTTCCTAGAGCTTCTTGAAAAGATCTCCAAAAATGAGCTGTGAATTGGGGTCCTCGATCAGATATTATAGAGAACGGTACACCATGCAAAGACACTATCCTCTCCACATAAAGCTTGGCATACTGAGCTGCTGAATAGGTAGTTTTCACTGGTAAGAAATGTGCAGACTTTGTTAATCGGTCTACAATCACCCAAGTTGAATCAAAACCTCTTAAGGTTCTAGGTAACCCCGTCACAAAATCCATAGTGATCCTTTCCCATTTCCATTCCGGTATCTCTATCCTTTGAAAGAGTCCTGCAGGTTTTTGATGCTCTGCTTTAACTTGTTGACATATTAAACACTTCGATACAAATTCAGCTATATCTCTCTTCATCCCTTCCCACCAATAAACATCTTTTAAGTCTTTATACATTTTTGTGGAACCTGGATGGACAGTGTAAGAAGAGTTATGGGCTTCCTCCAAAATTCTCTTCTTTAAATCATCAATATTAGGTATGCACAAACGGGTGTCAAGACGTAAAATTCCTTCTGAATCAATCTTGAATTCAGAAACTTTTCCTACTTTGATATCCTCAATAACCTTTTTCAAATGAGGATCTTTATCTTGAGTCTCCTTAATGTAGTCCACCAAAGAAGAACGAGCTTGAACATTTGCTAGTAGTGACATTGCATTAGTGGTTTCAAACCTGACTCCACTAGCGACAAGATTATGAAGTTCCCTCACTATTGGTCTCTTGGTTTCAGCTATGTGCGCAAGGCTTCCCATAGATTTTCTACTCAAGGCATCCGCAACCACATTTGCCTTTCTGGGATGATACAAAATTGTACAATCATAATCTTTCAAAAGCTCCATCCAACGCCTCTGCCTCAAATTCAAATCTTTCTGTTCAAAAATATACTTAAGGCTCTTATGATCAGTGTAAATTTCACATGTCTCACCATATAAGTAATGCCTCCAAATTTTAAGAGCAAAGATCACCGCTGCCATCTCAAGGTCATGTGTAGGATAATTTTGTTCATGTTTCTTAAGTTGTCTTGAAGCATATGCAATTACCTTCCCATGTTGCATCAACACACAACCAAGACCAACTCTAGAAGCATCACAATAAACTATGTAACCACCACCACTTGCAGGCAAAGCTAACACCGGAGCAGATGACAAACATTCCTTTAGTTGTTGGAAACTCTGTTCGCATAAGTCATTCCATTGAAATGCAACATGCTTTTGTGTCAATCTAGTTAAAGGGGATGCAATCTTAGAAAAATCCTTGATGAACCGACGATAATATCCAGCAAGGCCAAGAAAACTACGAATCTCTGTTACAGATGCAGGTCTAGGCCAATTTTGAATTGCTTCCACCTTTTGTGGGTCCACACTTATCCCATCTTTAGACACGACATGACCCAAGAAAGCCACACTGTCTAACCAAAACTCACATTTAGAAAACTTTGCATATAATTTATGTTCTCTTAAGGTTTGCAAAGTTAGCCTTAAGTGTTGCTCATGCTCCGATTTACTCTTAGAATACACTAAGATATCATCAATGAAAACCACCACAAATTTGTCCAAGAATGGCTTGAAGACTCGATTCATCATATCCATGAAGGCTGCAGGAGCATTGGTAAGTCCAAACGACATGACCAAAAACTCATAATGACCATAACGAGTGCGGAATGCTGTTTTTGAAATATCTTCACTCTTAATCTTCAATTGATGGTAGCCCGATCGCAAATCAATCTTTGAGAAACATTGAGATCCTTGGAGTTGATCAAATAAGTCATCTATACGAGGTAAAGGGTATTTGTTTTTCACTGTCACCTTATTCAATTGTCGGTAATCAATACACAATCGGAATGAACCATCTTTCTTCTTTACAAATAACACTGGTGCACCCCACGGGGAGCAACTAGGGCGAATAAAACCTTTGTCAAGAAGATCTTGTAATTGTTCCTTCAATTCTTTAAGCTCAGCTGGAGCCATCCGATATGGGGGTATAGATATTGGTTGAGTTCCAGGAATCAATTCAATGTTGAATTCTATCTCCCTATCAGGTGGTAAACCATGTAATTCTTCAGGAAAGACATCAGGATATTCACATACTACGGGAACATCTTCAAGCTTTATAGGAGGGCTAGTTACATCTCTTATCACGGCTAGATATGAACAACAGCCCTTTCTCAACAACCTTTGAGCTGCTATTGCTGAAATTAAGTTAGATGGTGACAAATTTTGATTACCCTGATAAATGAAAGTTGGTTCCCCAGGTATCTCAAACTTTATCATCTTATTGTGGCAATCTACATTAGCATGATTAGAAGACAACCAATCCATGCCTAATATCACATCAAAATCCATCATATTAAACTCAACTAAGTCTGCTGGCAAAGAATGGCCTTCTATTAGTATCTCACATGATCTATATACTGTTTTAGCTAACAAACAATCACCCATAGGAGTGCCCACCATCAGAGGCACGTCTAACAATGATGGATCACTCCCTAAACAAGAAGCGAAAATGGGAGATACGAAGGAATGTGTAGCAGCAGGGTCAAATAAAACGCATGCATCTTGAGAACATATAGAAAGCATACCCGTCACAACAGCATTGGATGCCTGAGCATCTTGACGTGTCAAAGCAAACACACGAGCCTGTCCTCCACCAGCCTGACCTTGACCTCTACCTCCTGATCCTTTGCCACCACGATTAACGTTGTTAGATCCTTGCACTTTAGAACCTCCAGGTTGTTTCTCTATAGTTGTTGATGGTGTCATTCTGTTAAAAGAAGGATGACCGGATACCTCAGGACAACTTCTTGCATAGTGCCCCTTCTGACCACATTGAAAACACGTGGTTGACAAAAGTCTGCAAGGTCCCGTGTGAGACTTTCCACATGTGGCACAAGAATTTGGAGCCGTAATAAAAGGCACTTGACGTTGTGTAGTTCCTCGACTATGAGCAGAGCTAGCTGTGTGACTACCTTGAGTATTTTGTGGATGTCGTTGTCCTTGTTGACCCCGACGTCCTTGACCAAAATCATCTCTAGAACCTTCACCAACAAGGCCTTGACAGACACCGCGAGATGGCTCAGAATGAGACCTCTTTCGTGTATCACGAGAAGTCCCGCTTCTATCTCTATTGCTGCGCTCAATAGTCAACGCCCTATTCAATGCTTGCTCATATGTCATATCTCCATGTCCTGCAATGGCCCTGAACAAATAGCCCTTCAAACCGTCTACAAATCTTTGAACTCGCATTTGCTCAGTGGCAACCAAATGTGGTGCGTATCTAGAAAGTCGCATAAATTGTATGTTGTACTCCATTACCGTCATCTGATCAAGTTGCACAAGTGTCTCAAACTCTCTTGCTCTGCTGTCCCGGACACTTTGAGGTAGAAAATGAGCCAAGAACCGTTGAGTAAATTCATCCCATTCTGGTGAAGGTGAACCCGTTGGTCTAGTAAAGATCATGGTTTCATACCAACCTCTTGCTACATCACGTAAGCGAAATGCAGCCAATTCCACCATTCGAACTGAAGTACAACCCAAACCTTTACATATCCATGACACCTCATCTAGGAAGGCTTGTGGATCCTCCTGAACATCTGAACCACTAAACATTGGAGGATTCAACTTCATGAAACTTGTTAAAGAAACTTCAGTTATTCTAGGTTGAACAAGAGGTTGCTCTTCTTGCGCTACTTCTTGACTATGCTCGGAATCTACTTGGTTTTGTTCAACTTGTGGTTGCCTTTGTTCTCCAAATCTATTTGCTATTTGTTGTACAACATGTTGAACATTTTGCACATCAGCCGCTAATTGAACTAGTGTGGGGTTTCCACGTCTAGCTCTAGGGACCTCAACCTCAGGAACAACACCAGGACCTCCACGTCTCACTTGACCGCGGCGCCGACCACGCCCGCGAGTTCTAGAGGCTTCTGGTTGAGGTTGAGTGGGTACCTCATTAGGAGCTGCCCTTCTAGAAGACCTGTTACGAGGCGGCATCCCAACCTGAGGCAAAAATAGAATTAAGAGACAAAACATGATTGCAAGTACCTAAATAAATGACTTCAATATTGTATCGGACTGTCATAGCTTCTTAGTTGTAAGTTGTGCCCGGGTACACAATTTACAAACAAGATTCAATAACAAATCCCACAAAATGCAGCTATAGGACCGACTAACCGGGCTCTGATACCAACTTTGTCACGACCCTATCTATGGCCATGACAGGCGCACAGACTAACATTTACTAAACAATTTAAGGAGTCTGGCAAGCCTACCATAAAAATATACATACTTTTACTAATACATGATTTACTAAAAATTCCGACAGGGTTTCCTTTGTTTTTCTAACATTTCCAAAATATTTATATATCCCTGTTTCATATCCACATCAAAACATCATCCAAAAATATTTACATTGCTCATATTCCATCGTTTATCACATATTCAAAAGGATGGTAGCTACATACAAGTAGCACTTCACATTAAATTGCGTAGAGCCCAACACACCAAATACATCCTAACCCAAATAGCTGCACCATACTGAAGTCATTACATAACGGCCACTACTAAAGATAGAGGCCTACCAAAAAGGAGCAAAAGCTTGAAATATCTACAGATGTCAAGAGAGGCTTATCCAACAAGTTGTGAATTTGGAAAAAAAAATGAAAGAATAGGGGGGTGAGTCACATAGACTCAGTGAGAGCGTAAAATACCAAGTAGACAGGAAGGAGAAACAATAATTCGCACGAACATAAAAAAAATAAAGAGGATAAGAAAATTATGTGAAATAAACAAACTTCATAAATTAGTTAGGGTTTTATGTTATACTCTTTGTAAGCTTTGAGATTTTCATTAAAACTATTTCACGTTTCTTGATTTAAAGTTTCATTTGTTACTATGAGCCGTACCTCATAAGCTACATTATCTCTTCGTTGTAGCAAACGGGGATTTTTCATTCGTTACTATGAGCCGTACCTCATAGGCTACATTATCTCTTCGTTGTAGCAAACGGATATATAATTCTCATTAGAACATTAAACAAAATTTAAAATATAGTTTATATCACCAAAGTTAATTCATAGGATTAAAACCCTCGTAACAGGTTACCATATGACAATTTATTTTGAAAAATTTACTTGTTTCTCCCATAGAACAAATTTGTAACTTACAAAAAAAAAAAAACATGCCACAAGGTAATTTAGCTACTCACAACTATGAAGATTCAAGTCCGTTCCTAGCAACGCCTTCCGGAACGGCCACCGGAACGATATCCACCGAATCTGAACATTTTACAATCATTATAACTTTTGAGAAAACTTATTTGAGGTTAAATTAACAATAAATAACAGATTCAACAAAAACCCCCAATTTCTACACTTAGGGTTTAAAAGGTACCTATGAAAATCTAAAGTAATACTACCTGTACTAGTTTCTATTACTAATCAAAGCTAGATATCACTTATACATTCTATTAATCATAAAACTTTACCTTAAGGAACACCAAAACTCAAACCCTCCATGATTGGGTATTTCCACTTCTCACTCAAACATGAATTTCATACTAATTATAGCACATTTGATGACAGTTAGATGAATGAGAGTGACGAAAATGGAAAAGAAAGGTGGAACAGGAGATGGAAATGAGTACAAAACAATTTGGAGAGAAGGGAGAATGGGTTACGGGAGAGAGAAAAGAGAGAAAAGGTTTTTTTTTTTTTTGTTGGTAAAATGAGAATACATGTCCTAATAAAACACATATGGCCACCCCTCCCTTTTTATTTTATTTCTATTCTTAAAGAAAATAAAAAATAAAAATAATATTTAATAATACATGTTTTATTAATTAAATAAAATACCATTCATTTCAAATGACCTCCTAATTATGAGGCCTAGGAGGTGGCTTATCAAGGATGAGAGACACGATACAACCAATAAATGTACCTCCCTCTAGTCCACCACGCATCCCTTGGCACTGAACCCCGATCAACCAAAGGTATGACATGAATCATAAAATCTCTGAAGGCCTGGGCTATCTCCTCATATTCAAAAGGTGCCACGTTCGTACAAGGCCTTAAAATGTTCTGTACACGCCTGTATTGTCTCATTACTCGCTTCGGCAAGTGACGGTACTTCGCCCTAGTGATGGCCATGATCCAACCGGAGTACCAAAATATATCCTGAAAAGGAACAACGTCTTGGTGATCACCGTTTGGGATGAATATGACATCCTCCATCGACAACTGATCTAGACAGCCTTGGTAGTGACTCGTTGAAGCATGGCCACTTGTCGGAACAAAGTGGTTGGCACGTGGGTAATGATGTTCAAACTTTGGATTAGGGTTCCATGAATATAATTTTGTAAAGTGCTCCAGATCCATGCATACAAATACAAACAAATATTTCATCATCACATCTATATACAAATCCAATTATATCAACACTTTTTAATATGTTATACAACAGATTAAATTACTACCTCAAGTAGAGACAAGTATCCGGCAATGGAGCCAACCGTAGGGATCATAACCTCAAAAACCTGGATGTAGATATAAGTCAATATCATCCCACCCCAAGACCACTCGTGCTCCATGTACATATTTCTCATCCCTTTCGGCCATATCAAACTAATGTGTTTGTTCCTCTTGTTGACGAAAATGGTGACGCCAACCAAGAATTAAAAAACCCTCAACACAATATCCCGAGTCTGCTCTCTCTTGGCCTCCTCCTTGGGATCCATCGGGTCCTCCAACTCATTGCACCTACTAAGCAGGGCCGAACCTTGGGGTGTGCAAACAACTCAATGGAACTGGGTCTCCCCAAGGTATGGACCTCCAATTAGGCCTATTTGAATTGGGCCCTCTTGCTTTTGGTGTTAGATGAGTGTTTTTTTAGGAGGATGGTTTGATGTTCCTCATGTATACGGTAGTGATTTTCACCTTTGGGTGTATCGCATATATACGACACATTGTATTTATCTTTTAAATTTTTTGAATAGAACATTGTTCTTTTTTAAAAAAAAAAAAAATACATTTTTATTTTATTATGGGTCTCTTTTCACTTACAGAGCCGAACCTCTGGATTCGTAGGAATGGCCCTGCTACTAAGGTATCTCTCGGACAACTTCTTCAGCCAAGGAATACCCACATTTCCACCTCATTGTGCACCGGTCTCCACAACAACCTCGTCATTGCTATGTTTTTGTTTAAGTTATGTTTGATAATAGATATTCGTTTGAACTTATAACTAATAGTTTATACGCTCGTATGATTAAAAATACTGATTTGATTTTTTTAAAAGAAAAATACTCATTTGATAATTGGCATTTACTCATAGCATATCTTTCCGAGCTTATAGTATTTTTATAAGCTGATTCAAGTTTTTAATTTTTTGAATAATAAACTAATTCAAATTGTTTATAGCTTAAAGCTTAAAATTTATTACTTTTTATTTCAATTATGCTCTTACTAAATAGGACTAACTTATAAATCATTCTTTACAAGTTTATCAAATATAGCTTATCAACAATCCATACTATAGAATTTTCTTTGTTTCAAAAAAAAAAAAAACAAATCCATTCTATAGAATAGAAAAGAGCCTTAGTCCATTTCCTTTCTTTTTGGTGCAAAAACAGAGTGTTGAGTTCGTTCACTAGTTAGTGCAAAAACAAAAAAAATCACTTCACTTTTCTCATCTTCTTCTTCGATTTTTCTTTCCATTTTCATGCTTCTTCTTCAACGAGACATGAACAAATGAAACAGCATTCCACATTCTTCTTTCACATTGCCATTTCTCTCCTCTCATCAAAGTAACGTTCTTTCTCTTTCCCTTCTTTCTTTATTGCAAAGAATCAAGCTTTTTTTATTGAGGTGTTTTTATTATTGCATTTTTCATCTAAAAATTATAAATTTTTTGGTGGGTTTTGATTATTCTTCATAAAACAATAATGAGTTCTTGAGAAAACTTGTAAAAATCAAATTTTTTATATTGGGGTGTTTCTGTTTAATGCATTTTTATTCAAAAACGTTGGTAGGTTTTGATTATTCGTCATGAACAATCATGGGTTCTAGAGAAAAGTTGTAAAAATCAAATTTTTATACTATGTTGATGATGCCTTGTGAATGAAGTTTCTTGATGTTGGTTTCTATTTTTATCTTTTGTGGAATTGAAACTTTATGAATTTCAAGACTTTTTTTAATTTGGGATTTTCTAAGTTGGATCACAATCACATTATGTATTGTTGATTGTGTCTGAAATTGGTCTCTTGAATATGATTTCATTATCTGGATTGAATATTGAATGCAACAATAGGTGATTGAGAATTTGAGATTATGTTATTTTAGAACTTTTTTTTAATGATTATTTGATATGGTAATTCACTGTGTTTATAATGCAATAGGAGGAGGTTAAGATTCTGTTGTTTCAGAATTTTTTAATGATTATTAGATATTAGTAATTGATTATGTTTAGTGGAATTTTTAGGTGTGTTTTGGGAGATTGATATTATGTTATTTCTGAATTTTTTGAATGATTGTTACATTTTGGTAATTTACCGTGTTCAGTTGGCTTTTTAGGTTTGAGATTATGCTATTTCAGAACTTTTTTTAATGATTATTAGATATTGGTAATTAACTTTGTTTGGTTGAATTTTTAGGTGTGTTTAGATATATCTGTCATGGAGTCTCCTATGACTGCAGTTGAAACTGTATCAGAGGTTCAGAATTCAGTTTCTGAGGTACCGATACGCCACAGTCTTCCTATAACATCAGGGATTCCCCGTTCTTCGCGGCCTCCCTTACATAGAAATAATCAAGGAGCTTCTTCTTCTTCCAGATCTTTTTTGGAACAAAGACATTATCATCATAATTATGGAACAAAGAAGATTCACCATCTAAACAGCTATGTAGTTAATCAAAAGCATTCATATCACGAAAGAAACAATGGAAGGTTGCCAACAAAAGTATGCAGCAAGCAACTGTTTGATGATGATTCCGAGAATTTTGAATCAAGTTCTGAAGTATCAGAATCTGACAATTGTATCTTAGTTCCATCGAAACGGGCCGTTGTTAATCAACCGAAGAATTACTATTCTCAGTCAGAGACTAGTTTTTGTCTTAGTCCTCAGAACAGTTACTATTCAGCCACTGTCTATTCGGAAGCGAAACAAAGTTTCAGCAATACTGAAGTCAGTGAGTGTGTGAGTGTTGATGATAAGTCGTGTGAGAGCGGAGAAGTTCCAAATTTTTGTGATTTTAATGAGAGTAGGAAAACCAGTATCTGTAGAGCGAGTTCCGGAAGTGATGTTAGCGATGAAAGCAACACGAGTAGTTTGAGCAGTGTTTTGTATAAACCTCATAAGGCAAATGATATAAGATGGGAAGCGATTCAAGCTGTCCGAGCTCGCGAGGGAATGTTGGAAATGAGGCATTTTAGAATATTGAAGAGATTGGGAAGTGGAGATATAGGAAATGTATATCTAGCTGAACTTAGTGGCACAAGGACTTCTTTTGCTATGAAACTCATGAACAAAACCGAGCTTGCAACTCGTAAGAAGCTACTGAGGGCTCAGACGGAAAGAGAGATATTGCAGTCTTTAGATCATCCTTTTTTACCTACCTTATATACACACTTTGAGACTGAGACACTCTCTTGCTTGGTAATGGAGTTTTGTCCCGGTGGCGACCTTCATGCAATCAGGCAAAGACAACCTGGGAAGTATTTTTCAGAGCACGCTGTCAGGTTAGCTATTCCTGTTCAATGTGATTTGTATATGTAGTTAAACATGACACTTTGTAATTTATCAGCCCTGTTTGGATAACCAGATTAGTTAAGCACTTATCACGGAAATCTTTATACCAACTGAGCTTTTCATAAGATAAACACATGACACCTGAGATTTGTACCTAGTAGTCGATATAATTTCTTTTCTGCTATGTTCGAAGTCTGAAAGCTTAGTGAGCTTAGGAGTAGTTATTTTCTTGGTTCTTTTCACTCAAAGCATCGTGAACACTATAAATAGCTTCTCTTTCACTCGGTTCTTTTTTTTCTTCTTATATATATAATGGATTTTACAAGTGTTGACTTGATTTATGTTTGAGTTGAAAATTTATGCTTTTCATACTTTTCTTCTGCAAATAACCAGTATATGTTCGTTCTCATCAATACTTTCTGTACTTAATCAACAGCCACGGAGAAACAGATATCAATTAATTTGGCCTCTCATAGCTTTCTTGATATGAAACCACACTAATGAAAGCATATAGCTTATAGAAATAGCTTATACTTGTATAATAAACACTAATGTTATAAGCACTTAAGTAAGATGTTTATCCTAACAGGGTCTAAGTATATTAACATTTCTCTAATTTCCATTTTTGGGTTTTTACAGGTTTTATGTTGCAGAAGTTCTCCTTGCTTTGGAGTACTTGCACATGCTTGGAATAATCTATAGAGACCTTAAACCAGAGAATGTGTTGGTGAGAGAAGATGGTCATATCATGCTCTCAGATTTCGATCTCTCTCTAAGGTGCACCGTTAGTCCAACTCTAGTGAAGTCATCAAACCCGACCACTGAAACTAAGAAAAGCTCCGGATACTGCATTCAGCCAGCATGTGCAATGCAGCCAGACTGCATCCAACATGCATGCTTTTCGCCACGGTTTCTATCCGGAAAATCCAAAGAGAAAAAATTCAGACTAAAGAATGACATGCATCACCAAATGACACCTCTCCCTGAGCTAGTCGCAGAGCCAACAAGTGCACGGTCAATGTCCTTTGTAGGCACACACGAGTACTTGGCGCCTGAAATTATTAAAGGTGAAGGGCATGGAAGTGCTGTGGATTGGTGGACGTTCGGGATATTCTTATACGAACTCTTGTTTGGCCGAACACCGTTCAAAGGTTCTGGGAATCGAACCACGATGTTTAATGTTGTTGGGCAGCCTTTAAGGTTTCCAGAATCTCCTACTGTCAGCTTTGCTGCAAGGGACTTGATCAGAGGTTTACTTGTGAAAGAGCCCCAACACCGTCTTGCCTATAGACGTGGAGCTACCGAAATCAAACAACATCCGTTCTTTCACAATGTGAACTGGGCACTGATCCGCTGCGCTAATCCTCCAGAGGTACCAAGGCAGACCATGATGATGAAACCAAACTCAACTGAAAATGAAGTTGAAATGAACCCTTCTGGTAATTATTTAGATTTCTTTTGATCCTAAAAATGTGATGTGTAGTGTTTGTGGACCATGATTCCTTCCTTTATTGCATAAAAGAATGCAATGCAATTTTTTTGTTCAATTACAATGATCACCGATTGATGAACTGTTGTAAGAAATTCCAAGTTCTTTGACTTGAGGAACAAAGTTTATATTCTTTGATACACCTCTATTCCCATTTTCCCATATAACAACATACTTTCTCTATAGTAGCTCAAATTTTGGGGTATTGCTCTATAGTGTATGCGGAACTCTGGAGTTTGGATACATGTGGTTCGTGAAACTGATCAAGTCATTGATACTCTCGTCAAACACACATGAACTTAGTTTAGACTCTCATTTTTATGTTGTTCCAGGTTTCTTGGCTGATTGTATTGGGGGCGATTTTTTGGATGTTGTTTTTCCTAAGTTGTCTTAGTTTGTTTTGACACTTTAACTCCTTTTTTCACTCAAAAAAGCTTGCGGCAGAGATATTTAACGTGTTAAAGTGCAAGCTCAAACATGCAATTCTCCATTTCTCTCTATTAAATGTGTGATTTTTTGCGCTAAATTATTTGACTAAAAAGAATCAATTTTTGTCATCAAAACTAAACAAAACATAGTGAAAAGAGGCATGTATGTGCAACTATTCTCTCTGACCGTGAGCACGAGCATGAAGGAAAATTGAAAAGTAGTTATATAAGTAGGCAACAAATTATTATTTCATTAGATCAACCTCTCATTTTAAGTTCAAAAACAATTCTCACTTTCTTCTCCTTCCTTCCACTAAAAAGGTATCGTTCATCTCATATCTCAAAGCGCTTACACCGGATCCCGGTTATAATGTAAAAAAAACTGACATAATTGAATGTAACCACATGTATTATGTTAGATAGTGACACTTATCAGAAGTGTCCGGTACTATAGAGATTTTTATTTAATTCAATTATTCTTTTGTACATGGTCTGTATTTAAATTTATGACGGGTAAGAAAAGTATACATGTATTTGAATTCATAAAACTCCTCTTCGGACCATTCAGTCCCACTATTCTGACAAATACTCACATACTTGTTGTAGGAAATTTCATAGAAAAATTTGTCCTTGCCAAAGCATGATGGGTTAAAGATGAAGCCACAAGCGGAAACACAATCAATACAACAGCCGCAGTATGATACAAGGCATCACTCAATGACTGGAAAAACAAAACAAATATATAAAACACTAGAAAAATTGAGACGGAAACCAAATTGAGATCGGCAGAGAGAGACGGAATGAGAGTGAACAAAAGAATCATGGTTGCTTCATTTTATAGTGAAATGTATTTTTCATATGAAAAATAGAGCTAAGGGTACTTTTGGAATATGAAAAACATATATTTCACTATTAAAATGAAGAAACCCTAATTCTTTTTTTCATTCTCGTTCCGTCTTTCTCCTTGCCTGCCGATCTCAATCTGGTTTCCGTCTCCGATCTCAATTTGGTTTCTGCTTAGGTAAATATGTTTCTTTCCTACCTTCTCAAATCCCGCCTTGGTCTCACGACACTCATCCGCAATCAGCAAGGCAACCAGCTTGGCCTTGCTCCCAAGATAGGAGGAAACCCTTCCACCAAACTATTCAGTGATGCCTTGTATAATGATGCGAGTATTGCGTTGATTATGTTTCCATTATTGGCTTCAAGTGTAACCCTTGCTACTTTGGCTAGAGACAAATACATTCATGAGAGGGTCGTGGCTTGGTGCGTGGCAGATGGTGTAGAATGTTCAGGAGAGGTGTGCAAAAGTAGGAAAAAGTTATATCATGAGTGTATCTCCTTGTTCCCTTATTAGGTTAGGTCACCTACAGAAAAGGAACACCTAAGCTTCTCTATAATGTATTGCTTTATTTTGTGTTCATGCACTCTTCACAGTCACCACTGTTCATAAATCACTACCTTAGAGTAATTATAAACCCATCTTAGTGTATCTTTGTTGGATATTATTTACCTACATTATGTTTGTTTATGTAGTAATTTAATTTTATTTTGTAGTACTTTTCTTGTGTATTCAGATGTTATAGGTCCAAAAAATACAGAATAACAATCCGATCGGGATTTCAAAACTCTTGACAGGATTATGCAGTAGAAAATGCTTGATTTAGAAGGTCATGCCTAGAATAATACAAATCATCCAAAAAATGAGACAATTTAGAGCTGACTACCAAAGATGAAAGGACCGAAAAATTGTATCTTAGTTCCATCGAAACGAACTGTTTGATAATGATTTCAAGAATTGTGACTCAAGTTCTGAAGTATTAGAATCCGACAATTGTATCTTAGTTCCATCGAAAACGAGCTGTTGTTAATCAACTGAAGAAGCGAAACAAAGTTTCACCAATACTGAAGTCAGTGCGTGTGTGAGTGTTGATGATAAGTCGTGTGAGAGCGGAGAAGTTCTGAATTTTTGTGATTTTAATGAGTAGGAAAGCCAGTATCTGTAGAGCGAGTACCGGAAGTGATGTTAGCGATGAAAGCAACACGAGTAGTTTGAGCAGTGTTTTGTATAAACCTCATAAGGAAAATGATATAAGATGGGAAGCGATTCAAGCTGTCCGAGCTCGTGAGGGGATGTTGGAAATGAGGCATTTTAGAATATTGAAGAGATTGGGAAGTGGAGATATAGGAAATGTATATCTAGCTGAACTTAGTGGCACAAGGACTTCTTTTGCTATGAAACTCATGAACAAAACCGAGCTTGCAACTCGTAAGAAGCTACTGAGGGCTCAGACGTGGAGCTACCGAAATCAAACAACATCCGTTCTTTCACAATGTGAACTGGTCGCTGATCCATTGCGCCAATCCGCTAGAGGTACTAAACAGACCATGATGTTGGAATGAACCCTTCTGGTAATTATTTAAATTTTGATTCCTTTTGATCCTAAAAATGTGATGTGTAGTGTTTGTGGACCATGATTCCTTCCTTTATTGCATAAAAGAATGCAATTCAATTTTTTTGTTCACTTACATTGATCACCAATTGATGAATTGTTGTAAGAAAATTCCAAATGCCTTAATTTGAGGAACAAAGTTTATAGTCTTTCATGTATACCTATATATATTCCTAATATCCTATAATACTGTTTTTTGGATGTTATTATGATCAAGTAATCATATAGTTTATAGTTTACTTACTAGTCTAAAAATTTAAGGAGTCATCTTGAGTATAATAAAATTTTACAATTTATTTAACCATGATAATATTTTTATCTATATAGTGGTTTCAAAAATAAATCTAAAATATTTTTTAGATGTAATATTTAATTAGAAGTATGTGAAGTATATAGAACAAACAAGTACATGTTTCATTAACCGTATATTATTTATTTCAGATTTTTAAAGAGTAGTGCTAGGCATACCACCATAGGTGGCAAAACAACTTATACCACTCATATGTGGCAGTTTGAATAATAATAAAAAAATGTGCCAAATCCAGGTCAAAAAAAAAAATTAAAAAAGGCAAAAATTGAAAAACCCTCTATTCTCTTTTCTCACGGGTTGGTTTCTCTCTGAGTCCTAGGTTCTCTCTTTCACTCACCCGCTAGCTCTCAATCCTTGCCCTATCTGATCAATCAGTTTCTCTCCTCTCAAATCCTATTCTAAGTTCCTTATTCCGGCTGTGAAGCACCGCCGGATCTGTTTCGATCAATCTGCTTCGTAATCAGTTTCTCTCCTTATTCCGGATCTCTCGAACTGTCACAGAGTGCCGGATTTAGCGGCTTCTCTCTTTCTCAATCACCGCCGGACACCACAGCCTTGCCGGACGCCGTTGTTTTCGTCTCAGCCTTGCCGGACGCCGTCGTCTCCGTCTAGAGGTGCGACAATCTCTTCTCTTTCTCGATTTCTTTGTTCAAGTCTGGTATTTTATTCCATATTCCTCTTGGCTGTTATTTGATTTCCTTTTCTGAATTACATTTTATGATTGATTTAATGTCTTAACTTTTTTGGTGATGTAATGTTCTCTGTTCCTCATATCAATGTAATTTGAATTAAATTTAAGTATTTTTTTGAATGCTGTAAAGATTAATTTGCTTCATCCATAACATTACACAGTTAAGTGATTTTTTTTAGAAATATATATCAATTTATCTTAGATTATGGAAGATCCAAAGTTAATGGTGGTTGGAGTTTGATACTATGAGTGTTTTATTGAGTGATAAAGTATGTTTGACAATCTTTGAAGCTTGAGTTAGTTTCTAGGTAAATTCATATTTTGCATAATGAGTTTGTTAGACTCTAAAGTTTGTTATGAGTGTTGTATTAAGTAAATATGAAACAAGTTGAAGTCCAATTTTAAAAAATCTGAATCTCAAATGCAGCAATTAAAATTTCATAGACATTTGAAGCAAGTGATTCATTGATATTCATAAGTCAATTCTTAAACAAAATTATATGGTCATTCATTCGGATAAAAGCTAGACATTTGTTGGGACTAAGTGTGATAAAATTAGAAGAGTTTTTGAACCTTTTTTATGCAGGAAAATTAGCAAAATTCTGCAGATGCAAGTGGGAGTTTTTGTACTTGTTTAAAATGAACTTTTACATGTTTTATACAGAATATCTGCAGCTGCAACTGGGAGTATTTGTAATTTTTAGAAATGAGTTTTTACATGTTTATATGAAATTAAAAAAAACAACTATGCAGAAATTTATGTTTGATATTGAGAACCGTTTGTGTTTGTTTTAATTGAGATTATAGTTGTTTTTATGCATAAAAATTAGTAGCTGCAAATGAGATTGATTGTGTGTATCCGTTTGCTGGCCTTGTGTTTATTGTTTTGCGTGTTTGCTATTTATGATGTATGCCCCTGGTGGTTTAGTTTTGGAGGTGGTGCTGTTGCATTGAATTAGGTTGCCTTTAGCCTGGTTGCTTATTGGTTTTGTTTAGGTGTTTTGCTGTCGTGCGCACCAGCAGGTATCTCATTTGTTTGTAGTGTGTTAGGCACTTGATTTCGGCTCGTGTTGAGCTGTTTGGGTAGGGTTTTTATGACTAATATTTGAACAAGATCTAATTAGTTGAGAAAGGATTCTAGAAAATTATGCACTAGTCACATCTGCAGATGTTTCTAAATTTCATGAAGTCTTATCTTCTTAAGAGAATCCTTGTTAGGCCAAGTCAACAATGAGGTTAGATCTTGTGTATGATGCAATGAGCTGAATATCTGTTATAGTCCACTTGTTTTTGTTGTCTCTTAGCCATTAGATTGTTATCCTATATGTAAACACTACTTATAAGATAATATTAGGAACAAAACAATTCATGTTCTATTGGATTGGTAATTAGTTATATTGGCAATTTAATTTATGTAATATGGCACACTAGTTCAATAGTGTGATAGAAATTTTATTTTTTTCATGCCTCCATGAAGATGACACGCCTTTATATATATTTTTTGTTTTGACATTAAAAATTCACTTGATTGACAATAACAATTGCATCTCTTGTAGTCTTCTCAACCAGTGATAACAATTGCATCAGTTTCGGTGGTAATTCTAGCATTGTCTAGCCAACAAAATGGTATGTGTATGCGATGAATGTCAATTAGTTAGTTTGATTTCATTAGTGTTTTTTGTTTTTGTTAATGCCTTTCCATATATGCCGCCTTTGGAATTCTTGTTTATTACAGTTACGTCTCAGGCATGAATGTAAGTCGAAGTATATTACTAAAGTCAACGAGAAGCTTACGGAACTTCAAAGGTCTGAAATTCAGAAAACACCATTTAAATGGTTATTGTGTTTGCCGAAGAAATTAAAAATATCCGAAAATTTACTTGAAGAATTGGTAGAAAGATGGGATTATAGGAGTGGGGGGTTTGCTATACAAGGTCGGATAATACGATTTACACCCTTAGATGTATGTTTTGCATTAGGACTTCGTATAATAGGTGAAAAGGTGAACTTCAAAAAAAAACCTACATCCACTACGAATGCAATGTTTGAAAATGAAGTCATCAATGTAAAAACCATTTATGCTAAAATTATGAATATGGAAGGGGACGAAGACGTTGAGAAGTTTTGCCAACTATATATACTTCTTGGTTTTGCGGAGTTCTACTTTCCAAATTCAAGTGGTAATGTGAGTGGTTGGTGCCTAAAAATGTTAGACGACCTGAACTCCATTGGGAGATACAATTGGGGTGTCGCTGTTTATGAAACTCTTGCTCGTAGTTTAAATCGAGTAGCGCCTTTGTTATGTGAAGGCAAAAATTCTTCAAGATTACAAATTAAGGGATGCGCTCTTGTATTACAGGTATGTGTTATTGTATGATAATTTTATACGTTTATAGGCCACTGTTTGTCATCATAAATAAATGGCAGTGAAGAGTATAATATATATGTAAAGTATGAAATCTAACATAGTTTATATATTACTAGAGTTTGTTGAGTTTGAGTTTTTGGATTCTAAGGTTGATATATCCTCATAATGCCGCTTGTTTTTCTTCATGATTTATTGACTTGATGTTTAAGCTTTTTTTATGATAGTGGGAATTGCTATTGAATATGAAATTAAGAGATGTGGGCTTGGTTGTTTTCAGAATGAAAAGAAATTGCTATGAATTGTATGTTGGTTGTTACTAATTCTGCTATATATTTGTTGTGTTATTTATGTACAAAAGTTTTGCATCTACTTACTATTGTATTATGATTGTGACCTTGAGTATTGATTTCAAGTTATGTAGGGTTACATAAAAAATTGTGAAATTTAACTTTAATTTGATGTTTACTATTTGTCTTCATGCCATATTGTGACATGATTATAATTGATCTTTAATTTCATATCTTGTTTGTAACTGTGACTGAAGCAAGTGTAAATGACAGTATAATTTAGTAATAATGTGTAAGCACTTTTAAATACTAATGATTGCTGTCATATTATATATGTATATATAGGTATGGGCTATAGAGCATGTACTAGGATACAAACAAACCGATCATGATTCTCCATTGACGGTTCCACGATTTATCAAGGCTTGTGGTGTTAGTTTTGTTGGCAAAAATATATCACACTTGCTCGAGAATTGTTTGGTAAGGTTGAATTAATATTATTTATATTTAACTTTATGAATTTTGTAGATATATTGATATTTAGGGGTGTGAATAGTTCATTACTGTTTATAATGTATCAATCTTGACAGGTTATTGAAGAGTTAAGTCCAACTAGAGAAGAGCTCGCAAATGAAGTTGTGAGGGAGGCGTTAGATCGAGCTCCAAGTGGATATTTAAAATGGAGAGCAGATCCTCTGATTAGTCAGTTAATTGCTAACAATCGGTGGTTAGGTGAAGCAAACGAAGGACTTGCGGCAAGGATATCTCTTCTTGAATCTGAAACTGTAGAGATGAAGAAGTTAAACGGTATTGCAGAATCAAGTCATGTGGAAGAAGGTGTATTCAATGATGAAGGTGTGGAGGAGGACGTCTCCACGGATGAGATTGAACGAGTTATTGAAAGGGAGGTGGCAAATGTATCATATGATGATGCACATAATGCATCAAATATGTTTACTAGAATTAAGGAGAAGCCAAGAAACCGTGTAAAAAGTGGGGTTCTGCTTTCCCCTTGGTTGAAGGATGGACGCATGAAGAAGAAGATTTAAACTAGTGTAGTGTTTTGATATGATTGCAATGTAAATGGTTTTTGTTGATGTGTTTTATTTATTAGGATAATGTTGCACCTATAATAGTAATGGAGACACTGTGACAGTAATGTAAACTATTTAGTTGGGAGGTTTTTTGTTATGTTTCGGTCTTTGATATACAAAATGTTTATCTTTATTAACAGGTGAAATATTACCATGTATATATTTTGCATGAGTCATAGGGCGAGTAATCCCCAAATTGGACATGATTTGGTGAGATGTTACCAAACTTCAGTTTTAAAAGTCATCAAGTTCTATTTTTGTGTTCGATTCCCATAAACCATATCATTTACACCAGGGAAAGAAAAACTAGCCAAATATATTGACCGTATGACCACAATTTATTAAATGCGTGACCACTAATTTTTCTGAAATTGGAACTTGTCCGTCTTTAGTCCTGACAAACGAGTAGATTTTGAAACAAGTTATTTGTGGTTGGAAAGGCTTCTAGTGCAGTGATCAAATGATATTGCGCGTTCGATTCCCATAAAACGATATTATTTAAAACTGGGAAAGAAAAACTAGCCAAATATATTGACTGTATAACCACAATTTATAACATGCGTGACCACTAATTTTTCTGAAATTGGAACTTGTCCGTCTTTAGTCCTGACAAACGAGTAGATTTTGAAACAAGTTATTTGTGCACGGAAAGGCTTCTAGTGCAGTGATCAAATGAGATTGCGCGTTCGATTCCCATAAAACGTTATTATTTAAAAGTGGGAAATAAAAACTAGCCAAATATAGTGACTGTATGACCACAATTTATAACATGCGTGACCACAAATTTTTCTGAAATTGGAACTTTTCCGTCTTTAGTCCTGACAAACGAGTAGATTTTGAAACAAGTTATTTGTGGTTGGAAAGGCTTCTAGTTCAGTGATCAAATGATATTGCGCGTTCGATTCCCATAAAACGATATTATTTAAAACTGGGAAAGAAAAACTAGCCAAATATATTGACTGTATGACCACAATTTATAACATGCGTGACCACTAATTTTTCTGAAATTGGAACTTGTCCGTCTTTAGTCCTGACAAACGAGTAGATTTTGAAACAAGTTATTTGTGCACGGAAAGGCTTCTAGTGCAGTGATCAAATGAGATTGCGCGTTCGATTCCCATAAAACGTTATTATTTAAAAGTGGGAAATAAAAACTAGCCAAATATAGTGACTGTATGACCACAATTTATAACATGCGTGACCACAAATTTTTCTGAAATTGGAACTTGTCCGTCTTTAGTCCTGACAAACGAGTAGATTTTGAAACAAGTTATTTGTGGTTGGAAAGGCTTCTAGTTCAGTGATCAAATGAGATTGCGCGTTCGATTCCCATAAAACGATATTATTTAAAACTGGGAAATTAAAACTAGCCAAATATATTGACTGTATGACCACAATTTATAACATGCGTGACCACTAATTTTCCTGAAAATTCTACTGCAACTAAAGCTTGATTGTTGTGATATTGTTTACGCTTTTTGTATAATATTCCTAGGTGTATCTTGGTATTACATTGCCTTTATCTTGATACCCCTTTATCTGGAAATGTATTTCTATGATGTACATTTGACGAAGACATAAATTAATATGTATTGAGTTTATGTACATAACTATTGTCCCTATTATAATTTATTCAATTTTTACAAGAAGTTGGTTGGCCATCTAGAAAAGAAATCTGGTTGCATTTCTGTTTAAATTACATGGTCTATGAAAGTTAGTGAACAATATGGTGTGTTTGTCCACATTTTTTATTTACGTGACCACTATTTTTCTTGAAATGAGAATTTGTCAGCCCGTAGGCGTGAAATATATGAAGCTTATACAAAGTTGTTTATTGTTTGACATGTTTTGAGTGCAGTAATAAAATGTTAACTACAATGTTCGATTTCCCTAAAATGAGATCATGGTTACCCAGCAAAGTAAAGTTAGGCAACAATTTCCTTTGGCTGACCACATTTTTTCATTATCATGACCATTATTTTTCTATAATATTTGAATGTGTTCGTCTTTAGATGTAAAATACTATCAGCCCATAAAAAGAACTTTTATATTGTTTGACATGCTATTAGTGCAGAATGCTACTAAACTAGTAAAGGTGGAGAAAAAAGTGAGTCACTCAATAACAAACAAATCCAGATGCAATTACATGAAAGGGTAAACACAATTTATAGCCCTTGCAGCAGTCACATGGCCACAATGTTATAAGACTGAAACAAAATGACAAAAAGCAATCACAAAAAGAAACAAAATTAAACAATTAAGTACTGCAGTAAGGGACGCATAATCACTGATCAAACGGATCCTGCTGCTCAAGCCCATCTTGCTGCGGTGGTGGGTCAGACAATATGCCCGCGAGCTCTACACCCTCCCCATACGTGTAGTCTTCTTCAATATCCCGCTCCCTCTGAGCAGCTCTATCCCTTGTCGCCTGGAAGTAGTCCCTCATTTGCTCTCGAGAACTAAACCTCTGAAACGAACCCCTCGGGTTCCTCTTATAGTTGAGTGTCATTGCAGCGAACTGCTCTGAAAACCTTGGGGGCTCAATGTACATCTGTGAAGATGCTTCCTCCATCCAATTAGCCGAGGAATATATATATTCAGCCAGTGCTGGGTGCATGGGTGGGTATTCCGCCTCAGGTTCTCCTTGCACGTTTGGGCGTTCCTCTTGCTCCTGTTGGACTCCACCCTCCTCCCTCAGCTTCTTCTCGTAACTTTCCAACGAGGTGTCAGTAATAGGCAGCTTGGACCTAAAGTACACATCTAAGGGCTCCGTTGGGACTTGAGCTTTCTCACACAGCAGATTAATCAAACAACTATGACCCAGAGTAGAATTGTTGGTGGTCACCATATTCTTAATGCTATAAGCAATCAGCCTCCCCACATTCATCTGCTCTTGCTCCGATAGGAGAACTAAAAGAGTAAAGACTCTATTCACTATCATTTCTGCAGCCGCCGAAGTACCTTCAATTGTGGCGTTAATGAATGACGCCCAAGCCCTGTAAACTGGTAACAAATGTGCAGTATTTATCCTTTGAGGATTGCTAGTCGGACTTCTCCTCCTCCACCCTTTTCCTTCTTTCATTAACCCCTCAAGCAACGCATCCCATGCCTCGTGAGATGTAGGATAGTTTAACGGCTTCCTTCTCCTTTCGACATCACAAGCTTGCGGTGCAGGCAGCCCCAACACGCTGTTAATGTCGCGGGGTGCATATCTCACCACCTTCCCCCTCACCTTCGCAACAAAACTTTTCTCCGGCTCGTCAAAAGCGTTGGCAAAGAATTCCAACGCGATAGACTTGTTGCTTGTTTTTGTCACCATATTGTTTAGACCTTCCCACCCTTTCGCTCTCAAAGTTGACTCAAACGTGGGATGCTCAGTTAGGTTTTTGACATCAAAAGCTCTTTCTCCCACAAAGTCTCGCTCCTTAATCTCATGAAACCTTTTTTCCGCCTCCTCCGACTTAAACCTTTGGTAAGTGGATGATTGGGTTGGTTCCGGCTGTGGGTTAGATGTTGAAGCTTGTTGTGTTTGGCGTCTGGTTCGTTTCTTAGTTAAAGGGTCGGTGTTCAGAGAAGTTTTGGGTGGCATTATGTGATGCCTGCAAGGTGTTTGATAAAATGGTTGTGAGAGTGTGGAAAAATTTGTGGGTTGTTGATGGGTGATTTTGTGTTGTCAATGTTTGGGTAATGTTTAAAGTCAAGAGAAATGGAGGTTGGGTGTGTAATTGGGTTGTAGGTTGTAGAATGACGGTTTAGGGGAAGAAATCCGGTAGGGGTTCGATAAGGTTGGAAAATAATGGGTTGAGGATGGCAGTTGCAGGATATAAATAGTACGCAAAATCGTAGTCCGATGGTAATATCGTACTACGATGTCAGTTGTAACGGCGAAAAATTTGAAAATTTTATGTAAATCGTAGTACGGTTTACCGTATCGTAGTACGATTTAACCAGAATGGGCAATTTTTCTGGCACTTTTCATCGTACTCCGATGTATTGCATCGTAGTACGATGCAATGAGATGTTATTTTTGTAATATGTCGTAGTACGATTTGTTGGTATCGTACTACGATTTATCCAGAATGGACAAATATTTTTACCCAATTAATCGTACTCCGATGTAACGAATCGTAGTACGATGAAATGAGAGGTTTTTTTTTTTTGGATTTCAATATGTCGTAGTACGATTTGTTGGTATCGTACTACGATTTATCCAGAATGGACAAATTTTTTTCCCCACTTAATCGTACTCCGATGTATGGAATCGTAGTACGATGAAATGAGAGGTTTTTTTTTGGGTTTCAATATGTCGTAGTACGATTTATGGATATCGTACTACGATTTATACATAATCGTTCTACGATGAAATGTGTTTTTTTTCCCTACCCTTTCGGAATTTTTTTTGGCACAATAAAATTAAAATTAGTACGATTAAACTGGGCGTTTAAATTTGAAATAATTAATGATATTAATAAATAAAAAAATATTAGGTTATATAATAATGAAAACATAACCTCAATACGTGTGATGCTTCTTTAACCCTAAATTCGAACTCTTCACACCATGCCTAGAGAGTAAATTGTAATCCCTCCTTTTCAATACTTTTCAGTTATGTTCGATGGGTGATACTCTTCCTATCTCGATCGATCATACTTTACTACCCCATAATGAAGAGCTTGAAGACGGTGCTGCCCCTGTTGGCGTTACGGAATCCGGCACATTTGAAACAACGATAGATGTCGCAATGGATGAATTCACGCCTACTATCGGTATGTCTTTTCAATCGGCTGCGGATTGTAAGTCTTTTTATCGTGAATACGGAATCAAACAAGGGTTTGAGGTTAAAACTAGAAACTCTAAGAAAGGGTCAGATGGCATGCTTAGATATTTCATTTTAACATGTGCAAGAGAAGGTCACCATGAATCAAACATACCCCCAATTTTGAAGACGAATCCAACAAAGAAGGTTGATTGCTCAGCTAAGATATCAGTTGCTTTAAAGGAGGGTCTATGGACTATTTTGTCGTTTAATTCATCTCATAATCATGAGATAAGTCCAAGTAAATCACGGTTGTTTGCTGCCAATAAGAAGCTTGATATGCATGCACAGCGGACAATTTTGATAAACGATGAGGCTGGCGTAAGGGTGAACAAAAGTTTCCGTTCCATGGTATGTGATGCCGGTGGTTACGAAAATCTATCATTTGTGGAGAAAGATGTCAGAAACTTTGTGGCTAAAGAAAGACGCCTTCTTGGGAAGGAAGGAGACGGAAGGGCACTTTTAAATTACTTTGCAAGAATGAGGGAATGCAACAAAGACTTTTTCTATGAGATTGACTTGGACGAGGAGTTTCATGTGCAGAATGTTTTCTGGGCTGATGCACGTAGTAGGTCTGCCTATGACTACTTTGGTGATGTTGTCACGTTCGATACCACCTACTTGACTAACAAATATGACATGCCATTTGCCCCATTTGTTGGTGTAAATCATCATGGGCAATCCATTTTACTAGGATGTGGTCTTTTATCAGCTGAAGATACTAAGTCCTTTATCTGGTTGTTTGAAACATGGCTAAGGTGTATGTCTTCGAGGGCTCCATTGGGAATTGTAACCGATCAGTGCAAATCAATGCAGAATGCAATCAATGTTGTGTTCCCTAATACTAGGCATAGGTGGTGTTTATGGCATATAATGAGGAAAATTGCTGAAAAATTGAAAGGATACGCTGAGTACAAAGGAATAAAAAATGCTATGAAATATGTTGTCTATGATTCTCTGCTGGTTGATGAGTTTGTTGTTGGGTGGACAAAATTCATTGATAAATATGGTTTGGGTGACAATGTTTGGTTGAGTACCATTTTCAAACAGCGGGAAAAGTGGGTACCATGTTATTTAAAACGTGATTTCTGGGCTGGAATGTCGACAACACAGAGGAGTGAAAGTATGAATGCTTTTTTCGACGGTTACATTACTGCTAGTACTTCTCTCAGTCAATTTGTAAGGCAATACGACAACGCACTCCAAGACAAAGCTGAAAAGGAATACGAGGCAGATTTTCGGTCTTCAAGCACAATCATTCCGTGCGGATCAAATTCCACAATCGAGAGACAATTTCAAGTTGAGTACACTCATGCAAAGTATATGGAGATACAAGTTGAATTTCGTGGGAAATGCAACTGTTATTTCGGAGGGGTGACTACATCGGGTTTTACATCAACGTACACAGTTTTAGAGGAGCGTATTGTATGTGGGAAACCGATCGAAAGTAAGTATTTTGTTGATTTCAATTGCGAAGATAATAATGTTATGTGTTCTTGTTTGCTGTTTGAGTTCAGAGGCGTTTTGTGTAGACATTCGCTTTTCGTATTTGGTCAGGCTAGGGTGAAAGAGGTTCCGTCTAGATATATCTTGCGAAGATGGAGTAAAAATGTGAAGAGACAATATGCACACATAAAGACAAGTTACAATGCCAAAAACCTGCAACCACACATCGAAAGATTTGAAGGTCTTTGCAAGAAATTTTATGAAATTGCACAATATGCTGCTGAGACACCAAGCCAAACCACAAATTTGTATGAACAAATGCAGAGATGGTCTATCAAGAGCTTGGACAATATTACTTCACATGCAGATTGTGGTGTGGGAAGGGAAGATAGGTTAAACACGATGGAGGAATCATTATCTCAGCAATCTGAACAACCAATTCTCAATCCATTAAAAGTTCCACGTAAGGGACGTCCTCGAACTAATCGTCGGTTGTCCACCACTGAAAATATTGCGAAACGAAAAAGTAAACTAAAAAGGAAAAAAATAGATGGTTTGTTCGTGGAAGTAAGTTGGTGTTAACCTATTACTAATGTGATGAAATTTGTTTTTTTAATAGTATTACACTGTTAATTATGTTAAATGCAATTTATTTTTTACTTTCTAATACAGCCTACAACACATACTATGTCTATTAATGATGGGTTTCAAGCGTTCGGTGATGCGGGTAACTACTTCTCATCCCAACAGTCAACCACAGGTTTTATGTCGTTACTTGCATCGGTGGGCAAAGATGTGCCAATAGATGAATTTTAAGGTGCATATTTGACTTTAAGCATCGCGCAATTTTCTATTACATGCAATTTTTAGTAGACTAATTGTTTATGATTTACTTTTGCAGGACGTACATTGTAATTAGTCATACTTCTATGTTTTGGATAGATATGGTCTTTTTTTGGACACAAACTCAACCAATGCTTGTTCATATGAATGGATGGACCCTTTTTGTGTATAATTCGTACAACTATCGTACTTTTTATAAGATAGATACTATGTTTTTCTTTTGTAGGCCTGTTAATATAATCACGGCCATGTTGACCTTTGAATAATTAAGGGCATCATATTTTGAAAGGTGTGGTTGGTACACATAGACACAACCAATTATGTAGTCAGTAAAAATATTTGTGGTCACGCCTTTGACAAATTATGGTTATATTGTTCATTTTCCTGGATATATGGCATTAACGTGTATGAAATATAGACTATACCTAAGTTCTTGTTGATATAATTACAATGTTGGCACCAAATTTGCACCTTTGAATTATTAAGGTAATTATATTTAGATAGGTGAGGTCGATACTCATTGAGACGACCAATTTTGAATTCAGGAAAAAAATACGGTTACACCTATTACAGATTACGGTTATATTGTTGAATTTTCTGTTTATATGTAATTCATGTATGGATAAAAACTCAAATCCACCTGAATTCTCTATATGGTAATGACATAGTTGCCTAAATATTTGCACCAGAATAGTAGTTAAACATAAAAACTTACCAACATACACACGTACACACGCACATTTAGATAAATCCAACATTTTGGTCACCCAAACAAGAAAGGAATCATAGAGTAATATTTTCCATAAGTGGAAATATTTTAACAAAAGTCCTAAAGTTGAAAAAGTTATTCGTCATCAGAATTTGATAAATACTCATCTGTGGATAAGATGACCTCTTCCTCAACTGCGGAGAGACACTTTCTATTTGCATATAGAAAGCGTTTGCACACTTCCAGCATCCCATATCGTACCCTCCTTATAGCCATAATATTGTTCTCCAATCTTATGCGAAGTAAGGCTTTCTCCATAATGTCGAACTGAGGGGGGTCATGTTGCCACATCTGAATAGCAAGCAAATCAGGAATTGGTGCCTCTAACTCATTTAGATCGGCCTGAAGATTAGTAGACTCTTTCGAACGAAGTCTCCATTCCTTTCTAATTGCTTTCTTTGCTAAAATTTGGTTAGTTTGATTCTCGTAGCACCATTCTAGATCACGAAGAAGGTATCTATAGTCTCTCATTGTAGTAAGATGAATAAACTAGAAATAGAGAGCATTAAACTCATAGAGCAGTGAAGTATGGGATCACATGAGATTATAATGTGGACAAGTAGTGGCAAAGTGACTCATGGTAATGCCCAGGCAAGGGAAGGATCTACATTATAGATACACGTGGACCCAATATTATCCATTAATGTATCAAATTGTATATTGTATTGTTGTATAATTTGTAAGTCAAAAGATTCCGTATAATTTTCGTAGTTTATTACTAATGTCATATTAGGTATTTAATAAATATACTTATCGTCACTTAAGCGACTACTATAACCAACAAAGTACAAAATTAGGAACTATTTTAGGAATTTAATACATAGAGAGACTATTATAACTATTTGTTACGCATATAGGGACCAAAATGGCTATTAATATTGTCACTGATGTTCATTATTCAATGTCTATAGGTACTGTAATATATTCCTTCCTTTTACAGATACATAGCATGTGAACATACAGTGGCAAATAGCAGTGGTTCACAAATTTTTCCCTCTTATTTCACATCACATACAAGCACATCAGTCAACTGCACACTTTATCTGATAAATTTTCAAGAGTCCTTCCAAAAATTACCATTGTCCAACATAAAACTCATTCAGTCAAGATTCTCATGATTCCATTCAACGATATCACGTGGTTATATATTCAAGGGTTAAATGTGTTTTTGGTCCTTATATAATTGGAGAGTTCTAAGTTTAATACTCAGTTAAATTATTTTTTATAGATACTACAGGTTAAGTAAGGACTAAATTTAAAAACTCGTAAATTATGTTATACAAACCGAACACATATTTAACCCTAAAGTCAATACGAAGCAAATTAGGGAAAAAAAAACTAACATTGTATCACAATTTCCAACGATAAAGACAAACTTTTATCCTATTTAGTTTTGATTTTTAAAAAAAACTAGTATCCAAGAATGTTTTTTGTTTATCTTCATAAAAATGCAAATTACATTCAATTTTCGCTCTCTTTGATTTTTTCTATAAACAATAGCCAATGAAAAGTGTTTTTACATCTTCCTATAAAACTTTTTTCAAAGATAACAAAAAAAAACCCTTCACCAAATTGTTATGTTTAAGTTTTTTTAATAAATGTGATCTTTTTTTTTTCTTTTAATTTGAGACGGATGGGAATATGATACATAACTACACAACTGGACTTGTACCATCTAACAAGATTCCCTAGATTGCCTCAAATGTAGAAATTGCACAGATAGGATGTGTATAAACAGTGAAAACTAAAATAATTGAAATTAAAAAGGTTGACAAAGAAAGAAAATTACTAACCGTATAACCCATGCTATAATAACCATAAGCTTCTGCTTTAACATAGCTCAGTTTTCATTTTCATACAATGGATGAAGATTGGTTTGCAATTGAATGGGAGTTTCATGCTTTCTCTAAGTATCATGGAACAACGTACTCTCCAGCAGAAATGGTAGAATGTATGGGCCGAGTGTGGGCATTGGAGCGAAATATGTTTCAATATTGTCTATGCCCACAAGAACGATTCTCAGTCCCTAACATGAATCAATATCGTAGAGAATGGGAATACCGAATGGATGAGTCTGCACGTCTTAGGCAATCTTTACGTCAACTAGGCCAAAGAAGACCAAAACAACGTTCATCAGAAATACCAAGAGACAGTAATGAGTCACTCGAACTAGCCATTAACATCATACGCAACGAGAACAATCAGATGCAAATTCGTCTCAACAGATGTGTGAATTCAAGAGAAGTTGAATTACGTGGAATAGAGCATCTCCGTCAATACTGGACAGATGGTGATTTATCCGATGAGTAATAATTTATATTTATGGTTCTCAATGTTATGACTATCTCCATCTATTGTTAGGACTATCTCCATTAAACCACATGTAATGTTTCATGGTTTTTGTATTTCCTCATTAGACGGACAAGTTCCAATTTCAGGAAAATTAGTGGTCACGCATGTTATAAATTGTGGTCATACAGTCAATATATTTGGCTAGTTTTTCTTTCCCAGTTTTAAATAATATCGTTTTATGGGAATCGAACGCGCAATATCATATGATCACTGCACTAGAAGCCTTTCCAAGCACAAATAACTTGTTTCAAAATCTTCTCGTTTGTCAGGACTAAAGACGGACAAGTTCCAATTTCAGAAAAATTCGTGGTCACGCATGTTATAAATTGTGGTCATACGGTCAATATATTTGGCTAGTTTTTCTTTCCCAGTTTTAAATAATTTCGTTTTATGGGAATCGAACGCGCAATATCATACGATCACTGCACTAGAAGCCTTTCCATGCACAAATAACTTGTTTCAAAATCTTCTCGTTTGTCAGGACTAAAGACGGACAAGTTCCAATTTCAGGAAAATTAGTGGTCACGCATGTTATAAATTGTGGTCATACGGTCAACATATTTGGCTAGTTTTTATTTCCCAGTTTTAAATAATTTCGTTTTATGGGAATCGAACGCGCAATATCATACGATCACTGCACTAGAAGCCTTTCCAAGCACAAATAACTTGTTTCAAAATCTTCTCGTTTGTCAGGACTAAAGACGGACAAGTTCCAATTTCAGAAAAATTAGTGGTCACGCATGTTATAAATTGTGGTCATACGGTCAATATATTTGGCTAGTTTTTCTTTCCCAGTTTTAAATAATATCGTTTTATGGGAATCGAACGCGCAATATCATACGATCACTGCACTAGAAGCCTTTCCAAGCACAAATAACTTGTTTCAAAATCTTCTCGTTTGTCAGGACTAAAGACGGACAAGTTCCAATTTCAGAAAAATTAGTGGTCACGCATGTTATAAATTGTGGTCATACGGTCAATATATTTGGCTAGTTTTTCTTTCCCAGTTTTAAATAATATCGTTTTATGGGAATCGAACGCGCAATATCATACGATCACTGCACTAGAAGCCTTTCCAAGCACAAATAACTTGTTTCAAAATCTTCTCGTTTGTCAGGACTAAAGACGGACAAGTTCCAATTTCAGAAAAATTCGTGGTCACGCATGTTATAAATTGTGGTCATACGGTCAACATATTTGGCTAGTTTTTCTTTCCCAGTTTTAAATAATTTCGTTTTATGGGAATCGAACGCGCAATATCATGCGATCACTGCACTAGAAGCCTTTCCATGCACAAATAACTTGTTTCAAAATCTTCTCGTTTGTCAGGACTAAAGACGGACAAGTTCCAATTTCAGAAAAATTAGTGGTCACGCATGTTATAAATTGTGGTCATACGGTCAATATATTTGGCTAGTTTTTCTTTCCCAGTTTTAAATAATTTCGTTTTATGGGAATCGAACGCGCAATATCATACGATCACTGCACTAGAAGCCTTTCCATGCACAAATAACTTGTTTCAAAATCTTCTCGTTTGTCAGGACTAAAGACGGACAAGTTCCAATTTCAGAAAAATTAGTGGTCACGCATGTTATAAATTGTGGTCATACGGTCAATATATTTGGCTAGTTTTTCTTTCCCAGTTTTAAATAATTTCGTTTTATGGGAATCGAACGCGCAATATCATATGATCACTGCACTAGAAGCCTTTCCAAGCACAAATAACTTGTTTCAAAATCTTCTCGTTTGTCAGGACTAAAGACGGACAAGTTCCAATTTCAGAAAAATTAGTGGTTACGCATGTTATAAATTGTGGTCATACAGTCAATATATTTGGCTAGTTTTTCTTTCCCAGTTTTAAATAATGTTTTATGGGAATCGAACGCGCAATCTCATATGATCACTGCACTAGAAGCCTTTCCAAGCACAAATAACTTGTTTCAAAATCTACTTGTTTGTCAGGACTAAAGACGGACAAGTTCCAATATCAGAAAAATTAGTGGTCACGCATGTTATAAATTGTGGTCATACGGTCAATATATTTGGCTAGTTTTTCTTTCCCTGGTGTAAATGATATGGTTTATGGGAATCGAACACATAAATAGAACTTCATCACTCCACTAAAAGCCTTTTAAAACTTAAGTATGGCAACATTTCACCAAATCATGTCCAATTTGGGGATTACTCGCCCTATGACTCAAGCAAAATATATACATGGTAATATTTCACCTGTCAACAAAGACAAACATTTTGTATATCAAACAACGAAACATAACAAAAAACCTCCCAACAAATTAGTTTATGTACACTAACTTTCATAGACCATGTAATTTAAACAGAAATGCAACCAGATTTCTTTTCTAGATGGCCAACCAACTTCTTGTAAAAATTGAATAAATTATAATAGGGACAATAGTTATGTACATAAACTCAATACATATTAATTTATGTCTTCGTCAAATGTACATCATAGAAATACATTTCCAGATATAGGGGTATCAAGATAAAGGAAAGTAATACCATGATACACCTAGGAATATTATACAAAAGGCGTACATAATATCACAACAATCAAGCTTTAGTTGCAGAAATGTATGTTTATCTGATCAATAACTTCGCGGGCAACTTAGCACTATCTAATACAAAACTACACAGCTTATTTTCTTCATGAAGCACCAGACGACAAACAATGTCCATGCGAATCCGAAGTATATCCTCCTGTAGATAAGTGAATGCATTTATTTGGATATATATCAATATTTACATATTACCAATTAATCAACATGAAACTAATAAAACACAATGTTTAAGAAGATTTAAAGCATTACCAATGAATAGTCGGGCATACTATTCTGCCCCCATTTTGCTTCACCATCCCACAACTCCAAGTACTTGAGGACATAAACCCCACAATCATGGCTGCAAATTTAACATATTTTGCATTACATCAATAAACCCTAAACACAAGTAATATATCAATGAGTCTGAGCATGTTTTTCCATATCACTAACCAATTTTTTTGCTTTGGTAAATCCACCACTACAACCTCCAACGAAGATTCCAACATATTTGCTTTATTCTTCGAACCTTTATTCATAAATTCCACTACCCCTTCAAACCTGACTTTCTGTAAAAACAAATGTTCTCATTAAATCAACATTAATTACACTAACCATTAATTTAACCAAAACAGTTTAATTAAGAATAACATATACCATAGCATTATCCAAACGTTGCCGTGGGACATTTCTTTCATTGTATAACGAGTCCAGAACATACATTTTCCTCTTCCTATGGTCCAAGACGTAACAAGTCCAGTGGTCTTCGAATTGGGTTGGTGCAAATACCTAATTTTAATGATAAAAATGACTCACATGCATAAACCAAATTCGTCGCACATATTCATTTTTCCTGTTTCATTCTAATTTTTTAGGCAGATTTTTCCCAAGTTTAAAACAAAACTCGCAAATTCACAAGTTACAGTAGACACCAAATATAACCTGAGACCCCACATCAAAAACCACACAAAACCCACCCCCCACCGAACTCATACAACAAAAACCCGTACATAGAAAACCTCAATGCCAAATCCGCTCCCACTACAAACATTACATGGATAAATTGTTTGACACTACTATTTCGGCCACAATAAACATCTAATATTGGATCCGCCCATGACTATTAAAGACAAATTCATCACCTACCATCTACACCTAAAACAACATAATGATTGCTCAAAAGTAAAAATTTAAACTTACCAAGTCAGATAACCACAACGCCTCAATTGCCTTGGTCCAACGAGGCATATATGTGTTGAATTTCCGCTCAGTCCATTGGAGTTTACGTCCTTCGGGATGTGCCTTTAAATCTTCAACCACTTCATACTGCAATTATAATTAATGCTAGACATGGAATAATAAAAGTTGTATACACTTCAGGGTTGTTTGCCTTTATACAAGATACAATTCCATACCGAAAAATAATCATTCAAAATTAAGCGCTTCACACAACGATGTTTTCGAACTTCATCATACATCATAGTCCTGGCAGCAATATTAATAACCTGAGGCATTACATAAATCAATTTAAGTAATGGTTAACATACATATATTGTAAAATCTAAATTAACACAAAAACAGTTGTCGCGTCATTTTTCGGGAGACCATCGCCGTTTGACCGGCTTTGACTCACTATTTTTTATTCACGACTGAACTTTTTAATTTTTTGGGGGAAGGGGAAAAAAGTTCGAATTACCCATTTGAAAGAGATCAGGGTTCGGGGGTTAGTTATATTTAGGGAAGGTATTAGCACCCTAAATATTCGTAGTACTCTACGGGAACCTTTTGACTTTACTTTACTTTTTGTGCTATGACTTGCTTAATTTTGTTTAAAAGAAGGAATTTGAGAATAACGATAAAAATAAAATAAAATGAAGAAAAGCCTATTATCTATATTTTTTATTGATTTGAAAGGACGAACGTCCTTTGCCTACGTACCCGTGAGGGATCAAAACCTCGTAGTTCGGGGGCAAGAAATGTTTTTTTTTGTGTTTTTGTTAGTCGCGCTTGGCGACAAATTTGTTTAAAAAAGAAAAGGGGACGGACTCGCATTAGAGCGATGGCGATCCGTTTGAGAAAAAAGTAAACGCGCATGGCGTTAAAAGAAGGTTTGCTTAAAAAAGGACGGACTCGCATTTGAGCGATAGCGATCCGTTTGAGATAAAATTAAACGCGCATGGCGTGAGAAGAGATTTTTTGGTTTTTTGTGTTGTTAGTTTAACAAAATAAATAGTATTATATATATATATATATATATATATATATATATATATGTATGTATAGGACCAGAGCATTCTGGAGAAATATAAAATAAAATGCAGAATAATATTACTAGTAAATACCGGACCAGAGAACTCTGGAATAATTATTAATTAGGACCAGATTACTCTGGAGAGTAAATATAATATTGATAGTTAGTTAGGACCAGAACACTCTGGAAATAAATAAAATAAAAAAGAAAATTAAATATGCATATGATAATAATAGTAATAATAGAATATAATGCCGAATAAAAATGCATGGGGATGATAATAAACATGACATATAAAAAATGGAATGCAAAAAGAAAAGGAAAGATGCAAGAGAAATAAAATGCATGAAGATAATAATAAACCAAAATGGAATGCAAAAGAAAAATAAAATAAAAAAAATGTATGAGAAATAAAATATGTGAAGATGATAATAAATGCAAAGTAAAAGAAATGTGATGCAAAAAGGAGAGAAAAAAAATGCAAGAGAAAATGAAAATGCATGAAAGAAATAAAAATAAAATGCAGGGGGGTGCAGACAGTAATATGGGGGGTGCAGGAATTAAAAAAAGATGATTGGGCCAAAAGAGAGAGAGGAGGCGCTGCTGGGCCTGTGGAAAGAAAAATCGAACCGGTTTGGTTCAAGTGAACCGGACCGGTTCAGGATTGTCTATATAAAGGGATTTCCGGTTTTTTTTCTCATTTTTTCTTTCCTTTCTCTTTCTTCTCTCATTTCTAGAGAGAGAGGCTCTGCCTTCTCTCTAGATTTCCGGCAGCGGCGCTGCCTTCTTCTCCGGCGAGTGGCCGGTTCCGGCGCGGTGGCCGGCGAGCCGTCGCGGCTGCGCCGCCGCGCCGGAGTTAAAAATTGCTCCTTTTTTTATTTTTTTTCGTGCTTTCTTCTTATCTTTCCTCCCTCTTTCCGTTTCTTCACTCAAAAGTTCCGAACAAAACACCCAAATCCCTAGATCTAGAATTTTTTTAAAAAAAGAAAAAAAACTACCTTTTGGATACAAATTGGTGCGGTTTTGGACCGGTTGTGTGGCTGTGATTTACGTGGTGGCGGGTTTGTGTTGGAAATGGTTTGTGGTGTTGGGTTTTTTATGGTTCGGATTGGTTATGGATTGAAATTGGGGCTGTTTTGTTTGTGGATTATGAACTGAGTTTATGCGATTTGTGGCTGGATTTGCGGTGTGAAAACGGAAATTGTTTGGATACTCCCTTTTTTTTTGGGGCTGTTTTGTTTGTGCTAAATCCGTCAAAGGAAAATCCACCCCCTTTTCATGTGTGCAGTCGTGGCCTCTTATAGGTGTGAATTGAGACATAGGGTCTGTTAAAGCAGTGACACAAATTTGCCTTGGCTTGGATCAAGGGGACATGGCAGACTGTAAAGCTTTTGATATTTTGGACAATTTTTGACATTAAAATGAAAATAGAAAGACTAAAATAAAAATAAAAATAAGATTGGGATAAACATACAGGAAAAATGAATATGAAATTAATCAAAAGTTTTTAAACAAAAGATGGAAAATAAATAATTAAATACATAAATAGAAATTGAAAAAATTGAGCGAAGAGGGCCCGACTCGGAACCAATTTATGAGGTATTTTAAAATACCTCTCTGCCGAATTTTTTTGAAAAATGGCCGAGATTGGTCGAGATTAAAAGGCACGTGTTAGTGATTGTCGGTGGTATCTTGGGTCAAAAATTGGGGTATGACAACAGTTAACAGAAAATTCAAACATTTGAGTTCACCCAATGCCTCGGCTTCATGCATTGGAAAAACACCCCGGCAACACGCAATTCATCTACCTCACATAACACACTAAAAATAGATAAACAAAATGTTAATCGATTATGTTAAAGCTTCGATTGAAAAACCACGACATGAAATTAAGTAGTTAAAATACATTAAAAAAATTATACACTTACGTATCTTTAGCCTTTTGATGTGTGCAGAACAAATACAACTTTTTCAAATGTGACTTAACCCTTACTTCCTTATTTTTTTCCTCTTCAGCCATATCTTCATTACCCAACTTCTTCCCATCATCATTTTTTCCTTCCCTTTTTTTGTTCTCTCCAACGAGATCTTCATCATTCAACTTCATTCCATCATCATTATCTTCTTCCATTTTGTTTTCCTCTACAACCACATCTTCATTGTCCATCTTCATCCCTTCAACATTTTCTTCCCCTTTTCCCGCCTCACTTTTCATCCCAACATTTTCCCCATCAATCTTACCACATTTTAATCCTACGTCTTTTGACCCACTACCTACTTCCACGCTTCTTGCCTTCGACAAATTTTCCCTATCGTGAACACTATTTGCTTTTAAAATCCTCATTTCAACCTCAAGGATTGAAACCCGAGAAAGCATATCTTTGTGTTCACCTACCAACCTTTGATGTTCAACCAAATAAGCTTGCACATCAAATATAGGGTATGCACCATCTCTAATACCAACTTGAGAATGGTTAACGGCTTGAACAAAGACTTCATTTTTCATGTCTTCTTCTGTTGGAACCAAATCCTCAACCAACTAATGACATTAATTAAGTTATATTAACATAATTGTATGTGAAAATTTTAACTATAAATCCCAAATACCGAGTTAATATACTAAAGACAATTACTAACCTTCGCATTTGAAAAAATGTTTGACATTACAACATTTGCACCCTTCACTTTGGTCCAATTGTTAATGCGTGGAAAATGCTTATTTGGTCCACTACATAGGCTTAAATGTTCAACCGCCCATATCTAATCAAATGACAAATTAATTTAAAGTAAACAACATTTGACATAACTATCGATATAATTAAAAATACATAACCCATTCAATATTACATACCTGCAATACGGCTGAGCAACCAGAAATGTGTACAACTGTATCATTCTTTTGTTGATGGTATTTTGCCGCCGCACTACTTAGATTTTCCATTAAATCGTCGTAAACAGCGACACCCCAATTATAGGTACAAAGACCATCTAAATCATCAACAAGCTTCAAGAATTCCTTTCTAATATTGCCGTGTGATTTCGGAAAATATAAGACACACAAGGCATATAGGATGTAAACTCTACAAAAATCATCTACGTTATCCCCTTCTTGAAGAACTTTCAGCTTTGAATACACACTGTTAATATCAATACCTTCATCCCCGTGAAACAATAATCTTACATGACAATCACTATCACTATCAATCGATTCTGGCAAAGATTCTCCTAAAATAGGCAAACCTAGCGCCAAACAAAGGTCTAGATGTTTAAAGGCCACAGTCCTAACGCCTACTCTAAATCCTAAGCTACTTGCATCCCACCTATGCAATAATTCCTTCAATAAACTACCATTCATTCCTATATACGTCTTCATTTCCACTAAATATCTAAACGGAGTTTTCATTATTCTACTCCTTTGCGCATCAGACAATTCCTGGTTAATATCTACCAACTTATTGGTCCGGGGCATTTGAGTCTTTATCTGTGGCTGAAAAATTAACATTAATCATTCATTAAAGGCATAAAACACAAACGATTTCATACACAGACAACGTCTAATTAATTAAATTGTACTTACACCAACACCATCATCCCTTTTTCGTTTGTTTTGGTTCATGATGTTTACCTTATCTGTTGTATACACAAACAATTTCTATCAACAACAATTAAAACACACACAAACACCTATTCTCAACACACGTTACAAGAACATTTTTTATAAAATTCATCTTATAACTATAAAACAAACACATTTTATAATCACACGTTTTCCACAAAATTTGAAGAACGTTACGGAAATAATAATGTCACAAGTTCATGTTTTCCTATCTTTGTTATCATAGACATACTGACAAAAAAAACTGCAATTAACCATATTTTAACATAGACGTAACCACATATATTTCCATCAAAATTCTAACACTTTGACCATTTTATAACAAAAGTGTGACCACAATTCTTTTGATTAACAATTTTACACTTAACTCTACGGTGATTTCTTTTAGAGGAACAACCACAGTCAAACCACAAGAATTGGGGAAAACTTGTACTTTTTTACAAACAATAATACAATGATAATCGACAACAACACAAAAATGCAACAATCAGACAATAGCAAATAACATAGATTTTCGCTCAATTATGCACTAGACATCTAAATACTGTCAACCAACATTTAACCCTAAATAATCACTAACTCAGTATCATACCCAACAACTAAAAGTACAAGGTAGTCCATCAATTCCATTTTCATACTCTCAATTTTGAAACCCTAAAATGTTCAGAATCATGACAAAAGCATCAATACCATTTTTTATTTCTCAATTTTGAAACCCAAAAATACTCGGAATCATAACATAAGCATCAATTCCTTTTTCAATTTTGAAACCCTAAAAGAAACAATTGGAGAATAAAGGATAAATTGAAGAATCAATTGCTTGCCTTAAAGTGAGTGAGAAGTGAGAGTTGAGTGAAAGTGAGTGGTAGAGAGAGGATCGCCCGGTGAGAAGAGAAGCAGAGAGAGACGGTCGGTTCACTTAAAGAAGAAGAACCCGTTGGCCGGTCAGAAGAGAAGAAGAACCCGTTGCGAATGTTGAGAAGAAGAAGAAGGCGGCGGCTTGGTTGCTGCTTTTTCTTTAAATTTTTTTTGTTGAGAAGAAGAAGAAGAAGGCGGCTTTGCTTGCTGCTTTTTCTTTTAATTTTTTTTTTATATGTTTTATAACACAATTGTTTTCCATGTCACACCTTTTCTTTTGTTTATATTTTTTATTTTGCCAACTAGGAGTGGTATGAGAAGGTGTACCCAAAAAAGTGGTACATGAATCATTTTCCTTTTTAAATGAATGGTTCACTTTGGTCATTCCTTGGATACATAAACTTTTTTTCAATGATAAACTATGTAATTATTTTTGAAAAATGGTAACGTGTGTTTTAAGACACTCCTAAAATGATAAAAAATTAAAATATTTATTAGAAAATTTGTGTTTGATTTTTTTTTTATATATTTAAGGAAACCTTGAATATTATTATTTGTAATATTTTAACATAGATAGTCAAAGATTTGGAATTGAAACAATCATTCTAAATCCTAATAATCATCCAGAAGCCATTGACATTCTGCCATGACCTTGTACAGGACATTTTTCATGTTAATACATAAACTTATATAGAACAAATAAACAAACATAATAAATATGTCATAATAATTTGAAGAATAATAATATAATAAAATAAAATTGTTGAAAATTGGTTGGGTTCGCGCCGTATTTTCCAACTGTATCCATCACCCCCACGCGCACCTTATTCTTCACTCGCGGGTTATCTTTTCTTTATGATACATTTTAAAATTCAACTAATTAATATTCAAATTAATTAACTCAAAATTATCGTTTGTAATTTGCATAATCAAAAGCATAGTTTACAAAATTACTTTATTTAAAATCAATAAGTACACACAGAGCTCTTGAGCTTTCTTTTAATGATAAATGTGAGTATTTAGGTATTAAATTGATATTTACTCATTCATTGAAGTTTTTGAGCATTTATAGTGGACCGACGCTCGAAATGAATCAAGGGCTGAGACAAGTGATTGTTGAGAGTGATGATCTTAAGGGCTATCAACATTCAAGGTGGTGTTTTTTCGTCGAGTACCAATTACCAGATTGTTTGTTAGATCGTTGACATTGGTTGTGTAATTCGTGACGTCAAATAAAAATGAAACTAATCAAGTAGTTGCCAAACATACATGAGCTTAGTTTAGACTCTCGTTGGTTTTTTTTTTTATGTTGTTACGGATTGTTTGACCGATTGTCTTGGACGATTTGTTGGATGTTGTTTTTCCAAAGGTGTCTCGGTTTGTTTTGAGTCTTTGCCTTCTTATGTCATAAAAACAATTTATCTCAAAAGACATTTGATATATTAGAGTATATGTTCAAACACGCAATTCTCCATTTCCCTATATTAAATTTGTGATTTTTGTCACTAAATTATTTAATAAAAAAAATCAATTTTTGTTGTTCAAAAAGTTAGTAAAAGGAGCACGTTGAGTCATTTTTCTTCTTATCTAGGCATGTACGTGCGACTATTCTCTCTGACTCTGACTGTGAGCTCGAGCATGAAGGAAAATTGAAAAGTAGTTGAATAAGTAGGCAACAAATAATTAATTATAATGCCATAAATAAATAATGTTGTTAACTCATTTCATTAGATCAATCTCTCATTCCAAGTTCAAAAACAACTCTCACTTTCTTCTCCTTGACACTACTATGTCTTCCTCCAAAGTTGTCAACACAGCCAAATACGGTTTCTCCCGTTATGAGATGTACAAGCAAAACCTCGCGGGAACGGTTGAATCCTATGATCGTCATGTCTTTCTATGTTACAAGAACCACCAAACTTGGCCTCCGCGTCTTGAAGCCTCCAACGATCATCCCCTTCCTAAAAGTGTTGCAACCGCTTTCAAAGCGTGCAAAAATGATATTGTCGTCAAGGTAACTACTACTAATCCATCGCTTCACTTTCCTAATTTGCAGAGTCGGTCCAACATGTTTAAAGACTTAGTTTTGTTGAGTCCAAAATGTGGAGGATATGAGAACATGTTTAAAGACTTAAATTTATAACTAATTTATGGTACTATATGTTTATAACTAAATTTATTTTTTGAGGCATGTTTTTTATCCAAAAGTTTGAGGCTTAAACCCTAGCATTTGTTGCTTGGCCTTTAAGTCGACCCTGTTGATTTGTATCCAATTTGATGTTATCTCAGATTCATTTTGGATTTTACAATTTGTTGGTTTGGTTATTTGTAGACGAAAATCACAGTTTGTGAGACGCTTGAAGAGGACGGCTTCTCTGACGGCGATGTCTTGATTTTCCCAGAAATGATCAAATATAGGTAAGTTATTACAAAGTAAACCATTATTAAGTAAGAAATGTTTTTTTTAAGGATGATAGAGTTTGTTAAGGATGTTTGTTACAGTTCGAAAGTCACAAATATTTAAATCTATAATTTTAATCTGAAGAAAATAGTTTTAATCAAAATTGAATTTTAGAAAAAAAATTATTTTTATAATTTACATTCGTTAACGTAATAAAAAAAACAGACACACATCTGAATTGATTTTTATTTTATTGTGATTTAAGAGTTCAGTTTTTTTTTACTAAATGATTTTATATTGAGAATGGTGTCTTGTTGTTTGATTAAAAAGGGGTTTGAAGGAATCAAATGTTGATACCTTCTTCAATGATGTAATGGTGAGTTGTAAATCATGGGATGGTGGAGTACAAGATGTGATAGCAGGTTCATATATTTTTGTGTGTGCTCATGGAAGTCGTGATGTGAGGTGTGGTGTTTGTGGACCTGTACTCATTGACAAGCTCAATGAAGAAATTCAGCTCAGAGGATTGAAAGATCAGATTTCTGTTATGGCATGTTCTCATATTGGTGGCCATAAATATGCTGGCAATTTAATCACATTTAGTCCTGGACCAGATGGAAAAATTATGGGTCATTGGTAAGCTCTCACACTTGTTTTATTCATCCTCTTATTTGTTTTGAACTATGAAGCAGTCACGAACACGGACATCGGACACGACACAGATACATCAACACCAGTAAAAAAATGACTAATTGAACGTAATTACACGTGTTGATATCGTGTGGTGTCCGACACATATCAAACATCAGACATGTCTTTCATCAGAAGTGTCAGTGTTATAGAGGTTTTGAAGGATTTTATTGATTTTATTGATGTTGGTTAAATTGTAGTACCTACCTAATATTTAATTACAGGTATGGCTATGTTACTCCTAATGATGTGCCTGCCTTGCTAGACCAACACATTGCCAAGGGAGAGGTCATACAAAAACTATGGAGGTGACCACCTATTTTTTATTCTGCATTTTCTACCGTTAATCATGTGTTAATTTAAAGGATATATTGTTCTTAAATCAAAATAAAGCATTAGAATTTGTTTATTTGGCCATCATATATTTAATGGACTTATCAAGATGATCAATGTTAAATTTAATTGTATGAATTGTTTCAGAGGCCAAATGGGGCCACCTATTGCTGAAGTTAAGGGAGAAAATGACCAGAAGCTTGCTAATGGAAAGAATATTAATGTAGAAAGCAACAATGAAAACGTTGTTGGTTGTTGCCAAGGTGTTGATGGGGTTTCTTGTTGCAAAAGTGAAAGTTTTGAGCAAAACAAAGTGGTTGATGAAACTTATAAAAAGCATGAGAGCAATGTAAGCAAGGGAACAAAGTGGTTCATGAATCTCCTACCATAAGCTTTGTCAGGGGGGTTTGATTAGTGGTTTACTTGTGAAAGAGCATTAATATTGTAAAAAAAATGTTTGTAACATGATTCAATATTAATGCAACTTTCCTGCTGATTTGAAGCTTAAAGAGAAGTTAATTATGATTGTTGTATGTTTATTTTTAATGTGTTTAACATGATTATGTGATGTTCTTTTAGAGGTGATTATATGATGTTATACAAGCATGATTATTTGTGAAGTATTTTCTTCTGTTATTTAATTTCTCTGAATCTTATGCAGCATTGCGAAAATTTAAAGTCAAGTGGGAACATGTACAAATTGATTTGTGATTACAATTTGTGTGGACTCTTATGGTCGTCAAAATTTAATTAGAGATTTTGTATATTGTCTATAGCGTTATTTTTAAGTCGTTACATTTTTAAGAGTTCTTGAATGAGAATTTCACTGACCAAATTAATTGACCAGTCATTAACATAAACTAATCCAATGGCTCTCATCTCTCAAATTAAGTAAAGCACACCAATTCCTTGTTGTTTTCTCCTATTTCATTGATTAATTAAATGATAACTTTGTACATTTGTTTTTGTTGAAACTTTGAGTTTCTGTTTGACCCCGTCTTTGATGAGCTCGGACTCGTTCGTTGATTATTTTGGACGAAACCATGGGCTTATTGGACGTCCACGAGGATGCAAAACCCGGGCTTTTAAGATCTTGCGATATTTTGGAGAAAATTTATAAGTTATGACATGATGTTTGTAACATCTGCTAGTAATATCGTAACATTCATGAATATTTGAAGCTTATAGAGATATGTGATAAAATGCCTCAAACAAACACATGTTTGGACCCTCCTAAATCAAAGCATCATTGAGAGCTTGACATGGTGTTGGTCTCGTGAAAAACCTAAAATGGGTCATGGTGTTATCTAACCGTTGACGAAAATTGGCAGAGTTAAAAGAATGCGAGAGTGACGAGTTATTCTGAAAAATTTGTAACCTTTTCTGATATCTTATAACTTCTTAATGATTGTTTATAACTTCTTAGGTAATAGTCGTAAATTTTCATAAAATATTTGTAGCTTTTTGAAGAGTTACAAATATTTATTCCTAAGAAGAATTGGAATCAATATGTATTCCTCCTAGTGTTAGTTTTATTTCTTGAATAATGCTACAGCATCAATGTCTACCTAATGTTTCCATTAATTTTCCTATTTTCATTTCATAAAATCTGTGTTAATTTTACTAGCTTAAAGGTGATAATATCTTTCTTTCATAAATCAGGTTTTGTGATTCACCCTAGTAGGTTCAACCAGAAACCAAAGATGCTGCTCCTTCCTCGTGATGATAATGCTGACCCTTCTTCTTCTTATGACTACAACCATGATGATGCTGATGATGATGGTGGAGAAGAAGAAGAAGAAGAAGATGAAGAAGATGAAGAAGACTTCTGGACTGTGCTGCAACATATTGGTCACCATCAGACTGGCTTAATTAATGTTAGTATTCTCAATAAAGTCATACATATTTGTCAAGGTTGGGACGAAAAGGAAAAGGTTGCAGAGGCTGCACTTGAAGTTTTTCATAAATTTGAGGTCTTTCAATGTGTTCCAAATTAAGATACATACATCTTTACACTGGAAGCTCTTTTTAAAACAACAAGTTGCAGTACTTATATGCTCAAGCAAGCGGCTTCTATCTGTCAAAAGACGCTGCTTCATCCAGAAACCCTCCTTCCCGATGACCATGAGATGCTTGATTACATGTTATTTTGGTTTTCTCAAAACAATATGATCAAAGAAGCCCATGATCTCTATTTGGCTGCTATCTGTCAAAAGTCACTGGAGTTCAATATGAAGTTACATTCTGATATGATCGAAAGACTTTGCTCAAAAAAAGAAACTGTACATTTGGCTTTGAAGATGGGGGTGGAAGAAATTCACTTTCGGAATGTTGTCGAGTCCTTGTGTGCGGTTAAACATCTCGATGCAGCCAAGCAGTTAATCTTTAAAATGGTTTCTGACGGACCAATACCGTATCCTGAAAAAGTTTTCAGTGCAATTATTATTGCCTATGTTGAAGCTGGGGAAGTCGAACAAGCTTTGGAGATGGTGGTACTAATGGAAAGTAATGGTTTATGCACTTGTTGTGATAGTCTTATGCCTTCTGATTCATGTTCAATTACTATGCTAAAAAATATTAGGGAGATCTTGGAAGAAGCCAAAAGGAAGGATTATAAGTTAATTATTGCTATATTGCACCATACGCTTACCGTTGGATATTGCATCCTAGAGAAATTTGATGAGGCTCTCAAGCTATTGACTCAAATGAAGGACTTGGGTGTTTCCTGCACCAATCATGATAAGTTGATACACTCTCTTCACTTGAAGGCTATGGATAGGAAAATGTCAAGAGAGCAACTAGAGGAAATGCAGGAGCCCATGGATAGGGCAATGGCAGAAGCGCAGCTAGACAAAATGGACTATATGGATATGAAAATGAAGAAAGATATCTTAGAGCAGCTACTAGAGGAAATGCATCTTAATATCAGGGAAACATTTTGATATTACGATGACTGCGTAGAAGTTTGAATGAATAACCTCCTGCATCAACTTTTTTTTCTAACTTTCTTTACATGTATGTCCACATTTTTTTTATCTGAAGATTAAATTTATTCTCTTTAATGATAGGGATGTGTAGCCAAGCCACTTCAATCTGTTTTAAATTTATGACATTATAATTTGAGGAGTTGAAAATAAGCAGAAAGGCTATTATTGGCATTACATTTTCACATGTGAGCATCGCGATTTAAGCAAGTCTCTTTGATCTCTCTAACTCATTTGGAACAATTTGTATTCAGGACATTTCTCATGTGGAAAATTCTGATATTACTCAATAGACTAGTATCCAGTCGAACCTTCATATTCTGCCACTGTTTTGCACGGTCCAACGGACACTAGGGATATGTTTAGTTTAACTGTTGACGTCGCAATCAGATTATCTCAGAAAGGAAATGAAAATAACCAGCAGGACAGCACGACGAAGCAAATAAGACGAACTGAAATTGTCAACCTTGCTTGTATATTCAAGAAAAGGGTATGCACATAAATTAGAAGATTACTTGCTATGAAATTATGAATCTCCTTCTATATTCTCTTGTTCATTATTTTTGTACATATATGCATGCATGTATCATTCTACTTTGGTAGGAACTGGTTCCTAAATAGTGTGATGTAGATAGGTAGCAAAAGTACGGTAGTCTTGTTAGAGGAGTAGAAATCTTCATTTCTTTAAAGTTCGATTTTTTTACGAAAAGAAATGAAGTTCTTCGTTCCTATAGTCTTAGGTGTTTAGTTATGTTTTGTAAAAATGCGTTCTTTTACTAATGAAAAATTTTGTTTCTTTTGAAAAATAAAGAAAGTTTCTACTATTTTTGGAGGACTACGTTCACTGCACTTCAAATTTTGACTGGTTTCAGAACTTATTCTTGGTTTGTAAGTGTCACTTAAATTGATGTCATTAAACATTAGTAGCATGTGTATGTTTTAAATTTTAGGAATCGTATTCTTAAAATATAATCTTGAGATTAATAAGTTGGATAGAAATATACTATATGATAGAAGATTATGGTGTCATTTGATCAATGTAGTCGACTCTGCTTAGTGGGATAAAGCTTTGTTGTTGTTGCTGCTGCTGCATAAGCTTCAACTATAATCTCTCTTTACCTTACATGAAAGATTGGTTCTGATTTCCAAGATATTGAATAAATTGCATGTTTGTAATGATAGAAATTGAAATTGCATTGTAGAATTGGATGGACATTTGTAATGAACACATGATTTTCAAGGGCTATATATTGTAAGTGATTCTTTAAACATGTATGCATGGTCTATTGGTCTTTAGTCTGCACATATATATTTAGAGGCCTATGTTCATCTAAGTTTCTTGTTTAATTTAACTTGAACATATTTCTAGGTACTTGAACAAAATACTTCATAAATTTCTATTATTTTAAAAATTATTTAAATTATCATGCAAACAATGAAATTCACATCAAAGTATTTATATTCCCCAAAATATTACATTACCACAAAACATTATCCATCCAAATACACTCTAAAGAAAGGCCATGAGCTCCTTTTTCTCGAGTTTTATTTCATATTGCTTGTAATTTCTTACGAGCTTTGTTTTTGTTGTATTGTAGGGGTTATCCCGTTCTTCATCTTGTTCGTTAATAAATCCCTCTTATTGTAAAAACTAGTATAGTGACCCGTGCCAAGCACGGGAAATAAAAAACTTTTTTTTTTATTAAATGTATAGATTTTATACTATGTTATAGTGTTGTTATAATTTAAATTTAACATGGAAAAAAATATCATCTTAATTTTGTATATATTTTGAAATATCTAAACATTGTACATAATGATTAAATTATTTGGATTTATACTTATACTAATTATTTGTAGTATAAGATGTACTCATTGTTAAACTTAGCATATGTAATATTTTTGCAAAAATACGCCGACGTACTGTATATTATTATTTGTTGACATAATGTATTTTATTAATCATAAAAACTAAAAAATTTGTATTTTTTTATATAATAGTCAATGTGAGATGTATATACCTAGTCTGTGAATGCAAACATTAAATTTTGTACGGGTGTGTATAAATATAGTTTGGGCTACAGAAATGCTCATTGTTGTTTCTTTTTATTTTTTACAAAAGTAATGGTCTAATGTAAATATTGTATTTTAGGGTAACAACGATGTCAAAAAAAAAAATAACGTTTCGTGTATTGTTATACCTGAAAAGTGCATGAATTAAAAGTCAATGATAGGAGGATCGGCTTATATAGAAATTGCATGTCCTGTAATGACCAGTATGCCTTACAAAGAAATTAAAAAAAAACGACTTACAAACAATACGCAACTTTAGTTTTCTAAATTATACCAACAACAATTCTAAAACATAACCAATGATCATACATTTTTGAAAAACTTCACGATACACAACATTTGGGGTCTCCCTACAAACATTATTATCTTAATCCAAGATGAGCAATTTCAAACCTTTTCTAGAATATATAAAGATATCTTAATCCAAGATGGGCAGTAAAATGTTCTTTAATATGGTAACAACTTTAAGTAATAAGATAAAATATATAAAGATATTTTAGTAATTTACTTAATTTATTATCAGGTATGGGTACATGTGGGTATGGATACAATCAAATCCGTGTATGTGTCCATATAATAATGGGTAGTCAAATACCCGTTTATTATACCCGTGGATACCCGTTTAGTTACCCGCCCCGTGTCCGTGACGGATTTTACCCACGGGTACCCATGGGTATGGGTATTTTCGCCACCCCTACTTAGCAAGAATATATTTTTTGAGATTCTTAGCAATAATATATATAACATTTTATTGATGTATGTCCTCTCTCCTTGTTTATCCAGAAAAATATATAACCTTTTCTCTGTCGTTGGTGTGTAAAAATTGATATAACCCATCAAAAACTTGTGTTCTTGCTGCGTTCAATGCCTTCTTGGCCCCTTTCTTAGCTCTCTTATAATTTTCCTAAATATTTGCCCTTGTACACCTATACCACACTTTAAAACATCCCCTTTTGATTCTAACTTTAATTTAAACATGTTATTGCTACCAAGATTCTTTACTCCTAGCTAGGTCCAAAACCTATTAATTCCCCTAGTGTCTTTTTTGCTACTTTTCTAATCTCTTATGCCATCTTGTTCCACACACCATTTTCGATTCTATGTAGCTTGATACAACCTTCCTTTAAAATATTTTGTAGGAAAACACTTTGTTTTTCATCCTTTAAATGCCACCATTTGATCCTTGTATCCCAATTGCGGCATCTCCTCTTCTCTCTTCTCGTAACCCTTGCATCCTTAACCAATAATATATGTTGGATAGTCAAACTCTCTCCAGGTATAACTTTAAGTTCATTCGTGTCTTCGTATCTTCTCTCTCCTCTTAAACCTTACATTTGTAGCCAATAATCTATGTTGGATAGTCAAACTCTCTCTAGGTAAGACTTTATAACGCAAACAAATATTTCTGTTAGATTTCATAGTAGGAATTTTTTTTATTTAAGAACATGACATCCCACTTTTGTATGTGATAAGGTACTTCTTTATTTTCCTAAAGCACATATTAGCTATAGTAAGATAAAAAGTAAACATACAGTCCATGATGGATTTACCGTTCACATTTAACTCCCAGGGCCATACCACCCATGCACGCCTTGAAAACTTCTTGAAACACTCTCGGCTCTACACGCCCATTTAGATCCCCTCCTAGGAATTTTTTTTTTATCCTAGTGGTATATCCTAAATGAAGTATTCTAAATCCTCTCAAAAATTAACTTTCAGATATTCTTTCAACACTACAAAAGGTGCGCAAGCACTAATAACATTAAAGATGTATTGTACTGCAAATATTAGGGTTATGATAAGATCTCATATCCATTTTACATTCATAATATCATTCTTCCACTCATTATCCACGATAATTATTACCTCATTTCTCGATCTAAATTTCTGAGTGTACCAACGTTTAAATCTTGAACATCTAATTCTTTCGCTGTTTCACTCACCCACTTAGTTTTTTGTAGGCACATAAAATTAATCTTCGCCTAGTCATAATGTCAATGATTTCCATATGTTTTGAAGTAGACTAAATTATATATTCAAATATAATTCTACTCTCATGATATAACTTTTACATGTTCATAAAGATAAGGAAGCCCTTACTTATTTTTCACTGCATCCAGGCAGCAATATAAAGAACTTTGCTCATTTGACAACATACTTGAGCTAAAAAAATGTGTTGCATATAAGCATCAGTGGAGTTGTCTAATGTAGACCCAGTCTAACGTGCATCCTCCTATTATTAGTAATGTTTTATATAATTTTTTTTTATTTTTCAATTTTGATTATTATAAAATTTATTTTTTTTAGAGCATTTTTTAGAGGATCGTATTAGAGACACCTCAAAATGAATGTGATGCGAAGAGTTCACATCTTTCCCAAGAAGACTCATAATTTGAGAATTGAGACGGAGGGTGTACATAATAAGACTAATTAAAATGGGATTTAGAATCTTCTTAATTAATGACATTTAAAACGTTTTACTCTATCGTAATCATCTGAGATATCTCAATACTTTGAGAAATTGTGAATTAATTAATACTAAAACTAACTTTATTATTACTTATTTGTCGCATTTACATTTGTTTTTTTTCTTTTCTGCATTTCAATATCAATCGAATATTCTATAATAAATAACTAAAAAATATATAAAATTAATATAATCAGTTATCAACAAAATTGAAATTCTAGACTCGAGGTATTTTATATTTGTTATATAATCATTTTAGACTTGGTGTAAATGATTATATATTGTTTTTTATTTCAAATTCATGCTTTTTGAAACTTAATCTCGAAATGATAATCAACTATTTTGCATTAAATCGTTGGGAAGTTTTCAAAGAAACACATTTAAGTTTGCAAATAAATACTTTAAAGTAACAAATTATTTTGAAAGAAATTATTCATTTAAATCATCATAAAGACGTTTGTCTTTAATTTGACTACTCCTTTTAGTGTAGAAATTCCATGAAGGTAAAAAAAAATATTATTCCCCTAAATATAAGAGAGATAAATTTGTTTGTAATTACTATTGCTTTTACAATTTTATCTTTTAATAAAGATAATTAGTTTATATTTACAACATAAAATTTATTGTTGATTAAAGAAAAAGATGGAAAATAAATAGGAATATGTTGGTAAAGAAATAATTAATGAACTTGGAAATACCAAAATGGTCTTATAAAAAGGAACAATTTTTTTTCTTTCAAAAGGGTCTTATAATTTGGGACGGATTGAATTAATCAACTGGTAGAGTTTTTGTCATGAAATCATATATGGTAAACAAAAAAAAAATATCTTTGTTAAAATAGATTGGAGTGGAATGCTTAGACAAATTAATATCTCGAGCGATTTGCCAAAAATAAAAAATAAAACTTCAACGACGTGGGCTGACCATCTTTACCTATGAGTGGGACGCTTTGACGCAGTAACATCTTGCATAGCCAGAGTAACAATATCTTCATCTTTATTTAGATTCATAACATTTTGCACTAAACGCATACCATTGTAGCTTTTATAAAGTTTTTTTTTTTTTATTCTAATCATTATAAGATATTCCAATCTTTTAGTACCTAAAAATTTGTAATGTATTGAGGGACCTTACTTTCAAAATTTTATAATATATGGAATTGTGTTTGATTTCTAAATTTTATTATCGATATAAAATTATTAATTATAAAAAAATTGTAATAAAAATGTATTAACGTAACCTGATTATAGCCATAAAAAAAAATGGTTGTCCTAAATAAAGTATGTCTTATTGCACTCATAAAAATTTATATTTTAGATGGAATTGATGTACTTAACAAAAAATCTTCACTCAGTTAAATAGAAAATATTATCTTAAAACTAATGGAAAATATTAGGATATTGTAATAATATGAGTTGAAATTCTATCAAAAGTACAATCCAATTGGAAAAAAATATACCATGAGGTTTCATTCATAAAATGAATATGGTGCAGTTTCCATTCTTAAAATCAGTATGGTGACTGGTGAGGTTTAGATTGTTAGTATCAATATGATGAGGTTTGCATTTACTGTACATTTGAGGAATGAGCCCCAAGATTCAGAAAGAAAAAAAAATCTCCCACAAATCATAGACAAATGATTCGAACAATGATGCCCTAAATAATTTTTGAATTGTAGATATCATAAACGAAATCAATAATTTGAATGTAATGTGATTGTACGAAACAACGAAAAAACAAACAACATAAATATATAAATACAAATAAAATGTAAAATTCATAATTTTGATAATTTTAACGCATTAAACATTGTAAAACAGTCTTGCTATCTTTCAGAACTATTTTCAATGAGTAAGAGAGTTTATCTTTATTTGTATCTCTCACAAACCACATGTGAACAATTTCAATCATGGTATTTCAATTGTTTTTCGAAAGAGATAGAGCAAAGAATAGTCAACTAAAAAAAAGAGAAAAAAGTGTGAGAGGAGTTGTGATAAGTGATGTTACCCATAAGTCTAATTTATAGACGTATTTCATAGGATAATTTTGTAAAATAATATTTTTATTAATATACTAAAAAAAATAAAGAATTGGACGTGTACTACTTTCATCAATGCAATTGTAAGTGTATTAAGGCAATTTTGGATTGATAAGGTTCTATTTTTTTTTTGTATATATTAAAGTAATTTCAATGTATAATTAAACTCGAATGTATTTATTTGAAATTTGAAGGTTTTTTAGTTAGAAACTTATGCAAATCATTGACCAAATTAAAAGCAAGATTAATGCATATTCAATTAATGCATTTAAAAGATTCTTTTTTTTTTTTTGGTTTATATCAAATTTCAGTTATTATTTAAATGTCAGTTATAAGTAAGAATATTCTTTTCGTTTAAAAAAAGAAGTAAGAATATTATTTATTTATGTAATACTACTGCATTTGTAACAAAAAAAGTAATACTGCATTAGAAAAAATTTCGTTACTATTTTTTATTTTTTTTTATAAAATTTCGGTTACCATCTAAATGTCAATTTTGGTGGCTATCACATTAAAATTCTTTTTTAAAAAATTAATACTGCATTTATTTATCATACCAAAAATTTAAACAGTTACATAAAATCATTTTTTAAATCCCATAAAAAATAGAAATTCAATTTGAAATAGTATTAATGACTAAATGCATGAGAAAGCTTGATTCATTTTAAGATACCACATGTCATAATTTTAGTGAGTTTTTCATTTACCATATATACATTTAAGGAAAACCTCAAATTTCCAATACAGTTGGGTCCATGATTATGAGAAATCATGTTTGATTTACAATATGTGTTTTACTATACAAAGCAAATTATTGTCAATAAAAAGATACTATTCAATGCTAATTACTCAATAGATAACTTGAGGAGGAAAAAGGATTAGAACAAATATGTACAATACAATTATTATTGAATTTTAGGTGTACAATATTGAGGTGAAAAAAGTAGGATGTGAAACAAAATAACGTTTTGAGGTAATACCGTCCTTAATCATTAATCTTCAAATCAATTCGATTCATAATTAAAAGAATAACAATTGATGAATTTTAATCGAAAATTAAATTGTTAAATTTTGCATTGTTTGAATTGTAATGTAATTAAGTCATTTATCAGCAAACATATGAGAAAAGAGATGTGTTTATAGAATTCTGTGTCAAGAGAGAGCTTTTCAAATCGGTCTCAAATAATAATAATAATAATAATAATATTATATATTTGAATTTTTCTTGTACATGTAATATACAATAAATTAATAATTTCACATCATGAAAAAAAGCTGCATTCACAATCCACAACACTAAGATTTCCAACAGAATAAAACAATATTCACTCAATTCTGTCATACTCGTACATGGAAAAAAAATTACAAAATAGTTTAATTGTTATTTCTTATACACTTAATCCAAATGTATTATTATCTCAGAGTCTTTTGTATTGCTCCATGTTATGACTCTTCTTTCTCATAAGCGGCTTTCTATGAGTCACCATTTCTAATCACTTGTCTCCCCATCTGAAATAAAAAACAATAAAAGATATAAAATATAAAAAGCTTTATGTAATCTAATGAAAGAAACTAAAAATGAAAAAAAAAAATATGTTAATGATAGATTATCAATTTCCAATCATGTGCAAACAAAAATCTAAAAACATGAACAATGGAAATTGAATTGATTTTTTAAAATATGACTCGTGGAAAATAAGATGAACCTAAGAAAACACAAAAAAATGCAACAAACAAAGAAAATAGGGGTTTAGAAAAACTTTCAATAATTTGGATTATATGTTGAAAGTGATGTGAAAATTGTGAGTATCATAAGCAATATTTATAGAAAAAAACATCAAGTAATCACAATAATTACTCTTTCTTTTTTGTTGAAAGAGAACAATAGTTACTCCCTTGATTTATGGATAAAATGAATGTAAAGAAATATACATCAATTTGAAAAGAAAAAAACTACACATTTGAAAATAGAAAAAAAAAAATCATATTTTTGTCCGATTCATCTTGATCTAATTTTTTTTATTCCTTAGACCAAGAATTTTTTTAACTTACTTTTTCACATGCTCATATTTATAGGGATAACACTTATGTACCATTGAGATAAAACCTACGTGTCAATTGAAGTTTTTTTTTTATAATATTTTTAATGAAAATTTAAACTCAAATATATTTTTGAAAAAGTTTTTTACTATCATGGTCATCGACTAAGGAATTACCATTAATATTCCTTGAGAGGCACCTTGAAAGGTAATTAATATTCCTTACTTTAATATTCCTTAGTTCTTTACTAAAAAGGTAATTTTTTGGCATATTCATAGTCAACTCTTGTATTTGGCATCCTTAGTAGTTAAGGCAAATAAATATTCCTTAAAAAACATTATTGTGACTATCAAATATCGTTGCTTCAAATTATAAACTCGAACACTACAATTTTTTAAACAATGAAACAACAATTTTATAAATACTTTTGTAAAGTTGATTATAATTGTCAATAGAATTTTTAAAGTTGATAGTCACAATAAGGTCACAATTTTTTTTTTTTGAGGAAGGTCACAATGTTTCTAATCTGTATGATTTTTTAGTCGTAGATCAAAAAATAATTAAAACAACCAAAAAAAATTAATAATATATTTTCAATTATGTAATATGTAAATTTCAAATATTAAACCCGTAACATGTATGAAATTAAGCTATATGATTTTTTTTCGTAAAGAATAAGGTAGAATTAAAAACAATAATTAGGTAATTAAAGTAGCAAATTAATAGATATTGACTTGCAATATGAACATGTAAATTTTCGATTGCAATCCCGGTACATTAATTACTCCTCCAAATTTTAGCACATCATCATAGTAGTTTCATATGCAAATTTTCTCCAAATGCATGAGAAGTTAGGAAAAGCTTAAAGTGCCACATGTCATAAAAATATAGAGAAGAGCTAGGATAATAGTGCCATATGTCACAAGCAAAGGGAGAAGAAAACATTTCTATAAAAAGAACTTAGAAAAACCCTTAAATTTATATTATATAGATGTGATATGAGATGTTGAATTTAGTCCAGACGAATATTTTTAAAACTTTTTATAATTTGTTTCTAATAATTAATTAAATATATTAAAAATCTAAATTATTCATTGTCACATGTGATCTAATAAATTAATTTAATTAATTACTTTTAAAAGGGGGAGGACTTCCTTAAAAAAAAAAAAAAAAAAAAAAAAAAGGAGGAGGACTAATGATTTTCTAGAAGCCGTTGCTTTTCTGCCATTTCTCCGGGATATCCATCTTTCTTGTTCAAAAAGTAAGTTGTTATAATACTTAAATGGAAAATAATTTATTGTATATATTGACCAAATAAATAATAAATAATTAAATAAATGATGTTGACCGACAAGTGGAGGATGACCATGAAAGTTGAAAGTTAGTTGGGTTCTTCCAATTGCATCCCTCAGATTACCTCCACGCGCGTTTCCAAGCTTTCACTCCTAACAAAATGATTTACTTTGTTTTTTTTTTTTGGTGAAGAAATGATTTACTTTGTTTACTTTCAATAATTTAATTTAACAATAATGTAGTACTTTCATAATTTGGTTAATTTGGAATCAATAATATTAAAAAATATTCTCCCTGTCTTAAATTGTACGTCGCTTTAGGGAAAAAAATTGTCTCAAATTATATGTCACTTTACAATATCAATGCAACATTAATGTTATTTTTCCTATTATAACCTTAATTATTTACTACTCTCTCTTTTCAATTCTTTCATTTATCTTTTTCATATTATTTATCAATGACAATTTTGTAAAACAACTCATAATATCTTTTTTCCACACAATATTAATTACATTTCTTAATATGTATGAAATGCCCAAAACGTCGTACAGTTTAGGACGGAGGGAATATTTATTATCGAAGTCAAGTTATTTGATTGTATCAAGCTTGATTCTATATAGTTAATATCATACACTAAACCTGAATATGCGGTCTTTCACGCGATCTTAAATTATTGAGTGCAATTAACTTTATGTAGTCATACACATCTTGGTTATTCGATTAAGTCAGATACATCTTGGTTATTCGATTAAAAAATTTTAAGTTTAAGTTTTAACTATTTCTAAATATAAAAATCGAGTTTAAAATAATCACATCTTTGTGACTGCACAGACTCGGTCCCATACATTAGGCAAGTTTTCATAAAAAATCTTTTTTAAAAAATACAATGTAAAATCACTTTTTCTAAAAATCTGAAAACAAAGTGCTTTTACTAAAACTTCAAAAAAAATTAGTTTATAGTTAGTGAATGAAAAGAGGCGCGTGGTTGTGAAAGTAACGCGCGCAGTAGCGGTAAGTCGTTTTCTTCCTCAACACGCAAAATGTAACTCATTCTATTTCTGTGACTATGAACAAAAATTGAAAACTAGTTTAACAAAGCATAATTAATTAAATTTAATTAATTATAATTATCCCATATAAATGCTCTCAATTCGTTTCATTACATCATTCTCTCATTTCAATTTCAAATCTAACTTTCTTCTCTTTTCTTCCGCCGCAACCATGTCATCCACCACCGCAACCGCCGCCGTCTCCGCCGCTGATGATGCGAAAAACGGTTTCTCTCGTCCTGAGATGTACAAAGAAAACCTCGCCGGAACCGTAGCTTCTTACGATCGTCACGTTTTTCTCTGTTACAAGAATCGTCAAACTTGGCCTCCGCGTCTTGAAGCTTCTGATGATGATCCTCTTGTTAAACGTGTTGCTTCTCAGTTTAAATCTCGCAAAAACGATATCGCCGTTAAGGTAATTCATACTTAATTACTTACTAATTCTTCTCTTTAATTTCTTTATTTGTATAACTGATGAAGTTGTGTCTGGTACATGTCATTTAATTTATTTATTTTTTCTCAGCTATGAAGCACGGACACAGACGTGTCTCGGTGTCCGACATGACACCTATAATTACACTGAATTATGTGATTTTCTTGAATTATCAGCTGTGTCGGTGTGTGTCCGTGTCCCCGTACCCGTGCTTCATAGTTTCTCAGCATATTACAGTGTTAGTACTGACACGTTTGATCAAAGACATGTCTAGTGCCTGACACGTGTTAGTGTGTGATTACATTAAATTGATTCAGTTTTTCAAATTATTACCGGTTTCTGTGACGGTGTTGGTGCTTCATAGTTCATATACAGTTTTGATGTAGTAGTTTTGTTTTGGATTTGATGATTTGATTGTTTGGTTGAATCATTTTTCTTAAGTTATTATTGATTTTGTAGTGTCAGTGCGGTGACGTGTCTGGTACCAGTGTTTGTGCCAGTGTTTCGTAGTTTGTATCCAGTTTTTGTGGAGTTTTGTTTTGGATTTGATAATTTGATTTGACTGGTTTGGTTGTTTGTTTGTTTGTTTGTAGACGATGATTACAGTTTGTGAGGCACGTGAGGAGGATGGATTTTCCGAAGGTGATGTCTTGATTTTTCCTGAAATGATTAAATACAGGTATGTTATTACAAAACTAAACCATTGTTGTAATCTACGAAGCATTGACACATGTATTGACGTGCAGCCACAGATAACTATTTGAAAAAAATGATATATTTGAATGTAATAGCATGTGTTTGTGACACATGTCGGACCCCGAACACGCTTTCGATCAAAAGTGTTGGTGCTACATATGTTATGCTTCTCTATCTAATTGGATGTAGGCTGATAAATAGATTAATTTGCAACTTATAGCATACGTGTTTATCAAATAAGTTCATATGAATAAGTTATTTCTATTATGCAAAATAAAATAAAGTTAAATTGTTTTCATATAAGCTATAAGTTGTTTTTATAAGCTATAATGAATAATTTATGGAAATAAGCTGAAAACAGCTTATGAACATGTCATATATAAGCTGTTATCATAAGTTCTCCGGAACAGTCTCACAAGTGCTTATACTAGTATATAAGCTCAAATAAGTCAATCTATATAAGTCTATTTATTAATTGATTCTAAGAGTTTCACAAATGAGAGTTTAACTATTGTTCAAGGGTAAATACTCCTATGGTGGTCTTTTTTGGTGTTATTTTGACAGAAAAGAAAGAAAAGGAAAACAAATCTGAGTTTTATTTTTATGTACATATTTGTTTTATTTGATTTTGTTAAACTGACATGGATCGGGTCAGTGTCTTAGACGTTGCAAAATTCTGATCCGAGGGCCGATTTCAGCAAGTTTTGGACGATTTTCTAGTAATGGTTCATGATGGACTACTACCAAGATGTCTGACCATATACTTTAGTTCAACTAATATAAACTTTTCAATACCTTGTCATCCAATTATAATCCATTATAATGATATTTGATATTTCACTTTCTAAAATTGGAGTTCTAATTGAACTTAGACTGTTAATGCATAGTTTTTATACTCCAATTCAAATTGCAGTTTAAACAAGGATTATTAATGTGTTTAACAAGTGTTGTTTGCGAATTAGTTTTTTAAGCAGAGTACTTTAAACAATAATGAAGTATAGTAGACACCAACAAGATCTTGTGTTTTAATAAGCATTGGACAATAGATTTTGTTAAAATTGAATTTGTTGTTAAGTTTTTATGTTTTTTACTGTAAAAATAACTTTTTCATATGAAACTTGGGGCAGTAGTTTCATTCAAATGCAAACGTTCTCACTTAGGGATGGCAATGGGTACTCAATGGGTAGGGTACTAGAGTGCCCATTCCCATACCCGCATTTGTAAAAAATACCCGTACCCGTGCCCATACCCTCGTGGACAACAACTTTAGTGCCCTTCCCCATACCCTATGGGTATCTAAGTGCCCATACACGTACCCATTACCCGCACTTTAACTATGAAAAGACAATAAAAACATCACTATTGAAATAAAACTATGGTCCACATTTTTAAAAATTAACTTATAAAATAATACGAATCGTAGTATTTAGTCAAATAAAAAACATCTAAAATATCCTTAAGAAATTGTACACCGGCAGGATGAAGCTGCTATTGTATTAAGTAGTTTTTTTTAGTTTAGGTTTAGGTTTTGGCTTAAATATCTAAATTAATTAATTAATTATGCACCAAAAATAAATAAATTATTTATGATATTATATAAATATGTATATGCGGGGTTGCGGGGCTAGGCACTATAGTACCCTTACTCGTGCTCATACCCATTAATATGTGTGGGTATTACCCGGACCCGTGCCCAAACCCATGAAAGCGGGGTTTTACCTTACCCATTGTGGGTATTTTTTGCGGGTACCCATAGGGCCTGGGTCCAATTGCCATCCCTACTCACTTACCAAACTATGATAATTTTAGTCAAAGTTAAGACATGTGTCTATTTAGTTTTTACTAAACTCTGGTCATTTTCAAAGTGATGCCAATACACGCACATACACATTGCAGAAGTGAGAATGAAATCTTACTGAATGAACTGTGCAAGTGACTTTGTACTATGACATCCTGAGGGACTGACTGTAACTAAATTTGGTAAGTGGAAGAACTAACTAAATAATCATCTAATCAAATTAATTAATCACAAGCCTGAAACAAATTTGACTATAAAAGATCATATGTATTTTATTTCGATTTAAAATTTCAAGTTTTTTTACTTAATCTCATTATATTGAGAAATGAGAATAGTGTGTTGTTGTTTGATTGAAAGTTTGACTATTTGAAAAATATGATATATTTGAATGTAATCACGTGTTTGTGACATATGTCGGACACCGAACACTCTTTCGATCAAAAGTGTCGGTGCTACATGGTTTATGCTTCTCTATCTAATTGGATTTAGGCAGATAAATAAATTAATTTGCAGTTTAAAGCATATGTTTTTATCAAATAAGTTCATATAAATAAAATATTTCTATTATGCGAGATAAAATAAAGTTAAATTGTTTTTGTATAACCTATAAGTTATTTTTATAAGCTATAATGGAGAATTTATGGAATTAAGCTGACAACAGCTTATGAACATGTCATATATAAGCTGTTATCGTAAGTTATCTGAAACGGTTAGAAGTGCTTATACTAGTATATAATTCAAATATGTCAATCTATATAAGTCTATTTGTTATAGGATAATATTTTTTTCGTCCTCACGGCCATTGAGTTTAAGGATAATACTCCTATTGGCAGTCTTTTTCGTCCTCACGGCCGAGACAATGATGTGTTTGGTGTTATTTTGACAGAAAAGATAGAAAAAGGAAAACAAATTTGAGTTAACTATTGATGTACATATTTGTTTTATTTGATTTTGTTAAACTTAAACGGATCGAGTCAGAGTCTCAGATGTTACAAACTTCTGATTTTGAGGGCCGATTTCAGTAACTGTTGAAGTTTTTGATATTTTCAAGTAATGGTTCATGATGGACTACTATCAAGATGTCTCACCATATAATTTAGTTTAACTAATATAACTTCTCAATACCTTGTCATCGAATTATAATATATTATATTGATATTTGATATCTTACTTTCTAAAATTGAAGATCTAATTGAGCTTAGACTGTTAATGCATAGTTTTTATACTCCAATTCAAATTGCAGTTTAAACTAGGATTATTAATGCGTTTAACAAGTGTTGTTTGCAAATTAGTTTCTTAAGCAGAGTACTTTAAACAATAATGAAGTATAGTAGACACCAACAGATTGTATGTTTCAATAAGCATTGGACAATAGATTTTGTTGTTAATTTTTTTGTTTTTACTGTAAAAATAACCTTTTATATGAAACTTGGTGCAATTGCTTCAATCAAATGCAGATGTTTTCATCTACTAAACTCTAATAATTATAGTCAAAGTTAAGAATTGTGTCTTTTTTTTTTAGTTTTTACTAAACTCTGATCATTTTCAAAGTGATGCCAAATATACACACATACCCATTGCAAAAGAGTGAATGAAATCTTACTGAATGAACTGTCCAAGTGACTTTGCCGTATATATTATATATAGACATCCTGAGTGACTGACTGTAACTAAATTTGAGAAGTGGAAAAACTAACTCAATGATCAATTAATCAAATTAATTAATCACGAGCATGAAACAAATTTGACTATAAAAGATTATATGTATTTTATTTCGATTTTTTTACTTAATCTCTTTATATTGAGAATAGTGTGTTGTTGTTTGATTGTAAAGGGGCTTGGAGGAATCAAATGTGGATAGCTTTTTCGATGATGTTATGGTGAGCTGTAAATCATGGGGTGGTGGAGTGCAAGATGTCATAGCAGGTTCATATATTTTTGTGTGTGCTCATGGAAGTCGCGACGTGAGGTGTGGTGTTTGTGGGCCTGTTCTCATTGACAAGCTCAATGAAGAAATTCAGCTCCGAGAATTGAAAGATCAGATATCAGTTTTGGCATGTTCTCATATCGGTGGTCATAAGTATGCTGGCAATTTAATCACATTTAGTCCTGGACCAGATGGAAAAACTATGGGTCATTGGTCAGCTCTCACACCTCTATTATAGATCCTCTTATTTGTTATGTAGGATTTTGTTGTTACTTGTTAAATTGTAACCCCTAACATTTAATTGCAGGTATGGCTATGTTACTCCTAATGATGTGCCTGCCTTGCTAGACCAACACATTGCCAAGGGAGAGGTCATACAAAAACTATGGAGGTGACCACTTATTTTTTATTCTGCTTTTTCTATCCTTTAATATGTGATTTTTTTAAATGGCAACACACACACAAGCACGAGAAAGAAACACCCTTGCTATCTAGATGAGAAACACCCTTGCTGTCTAGATGACACTAATTCTTGGAACTTGCTGCTGTTATGTGATTCATATTGTTGCAGCAGCAGATCAATTGTTCCTCTTGATACCAACACAACACTTAGTCCTTTTTTTGTCACACTTATTCCGCCTGCTACTTCTATATTGTTTCTTGTTAAGTTGTCATTTCAATTGCCTTGAGTGCTGTTGTTTTTTCCACTCCACTAGTAATACATTACATGTCCATCATCCCTCTCCTTGTTTCGTTTTTCACATGAACTTGTTTCCCTACACAACGTCATTTGGGAGTCCATAGGTTGCCACATTACTCTAATGTTACACAAAATATACCACTGTGGTCTTAAAATGGTGAAACTATTTGTCCATGAAGATATTGCACTGCTGAATCATACAGCTTGCAAACGGACAAGCTGACTGCAAACAATACTTTCCATTCTCCTTTGTAACAGTAATTTTCTCTCAAGTTTTAATTATCACATTACTAATCTATTTTCATCACAAACAAATATATTCAGCTACCTACAGTACGCTTATTTCACATGCTCAGAACATGCTATATTCCCTTTTTTAACCAAGCCTTTTCCCTCAATTCTTCAACGCTACTCCGGTCCAAATTCACCTTCACTCTATATGACGTTCTCGGATATGCCCTATTTTCTTGTCAACCTGCTTCACACTGGTACAGTAAGGTTCAAACACTTATACAACTTACCCACCACCATTCAACCCCATGCAAATCAAAGGATTATAACACCATTGTGCAATGAAATATCCAAAACCTTTGATCTTTGCATTTAGCCACAACACACACTTACTTCCGCTCTTTCCACTATTGAATCTGCTCAGTTCAATATTATAAAAATGGACTTATCAAACTACTCTTCCACATGGATATATACATTAGTTGATTTAAGGAGTGTTTGGCATCATTCTAGTATGGGTTGCATTATATTATGTAGCTTACAGCTTTATACTAAACTGAGTCTCCATTTTGTTTGTTACATGGGAATTAGTTTTTGTGCAAACAACATTGTGAATGAATTTTCAATTATTTAAATTTTGCTTCGAAGTGAGGATTATTAAATTGTGCTGTATGAAATTGTTTCAGAGGTCAAATGGGGCAACCTGTTGCTGAACTTAAGGCAGCAGATGAACAGAACAAACTTGCTAATGGAAATGATACCAAGAAGAATAATGGAGCAGTAGAAAGTAACTCTCTGAACAACAATGAAAATATGGTTGGCTGTTGCCAAGGTGTTAATGGGGTTTCTTGTTGCCAAACTGCAAGTTTTGAGCAAAACAAAGTGGAAACCGATAAAAAGCAGGGGAGCAAAGTATGTGGGAGTTGGCCTAAATTACAAAAACGCGATATTCTTACAGCTACTGGTATTATTGGCGCTTTAGCAGTTGTTGCCATTGGTTACAGATTTTATAGAAGGTCAGGCTGAGAGCTTGAGGGTTCTATAGTTTTAAAATTTTCATCAAGAAATAATAATAATGGAACCATTCTAAGAAAGTTATATTTTTTTGGTAAAAATTCTATGTTATATGTACAAGCTTCTATATATTGGAATTGAGGAGATATTAAAAGCTTGCTAGAGATGTAATGATGAAATTTTATATGTATTTTTTTATTTTTAAAATTTTCAATACAAAATTTAGTGTGCTAATTGAACTTCAAAGCTGTTTGTTTCATTTTTGCTCTTATGTTACCTACCAGTTTTCTGGTGAATCAGATTTTGTTTGCTGGTGGTGACTTCTAAAACTCATACTAGTTTAGTTGTCTTGATTTTGTTAAAAACTTCAGTCTTCACATATTTCATTTCGAGAATGGCTCGCCTGATGAAGTAAATATCCAAGTTCAATACACATAGAATGGGTTTCACCCAATAAGAGAGTGGGTGAGTGTTAGAAACGAGTGTCCAGAACACTCCTCTACACGATAATTGAACTTTAGTTTTGATTTTTTTTAAAAGCTTTTGGTGATGTAATATTTCAAGAATCAAACTAGAAGATCCAGAACCAATCATATATACATAGAATACATAGAAATGTAAACAATTCTACATCGTGTCGCTGAAATATACCTACTTGTAGTTAAATCCTAAACTAGAAGTCATTATCATTAAAAACATAATTGATGCCAGAAAAATGCAGAGAAAACCAAGAGATGCATGAATACTTTATGATCCGAACCTATTTTGAAAACCTTATTTACTTGAAAGATTATGTATTGAGCTTTGCAATCATCTCCTCTACTAATCTCAAAGTAGTATCTGTCAATTTCTCTCCTTCTGCATCAATTTCTTCCATTATCTGTTCTATAAGCTCATGGTTAATTTGTGTACGTCTTGAGCTATAACTAGAGCAGTCTCTCAGAAGCAACAACAATTCTCTAGCCATGGATTTGGCCCTCCACGTTCCATCGACGCTTAACTGAAGCAATCCTGGCATTACTCCCTCTGTCAAAATCAGTACTCTATATTTTTCTCTGCATTTTTGACATATAAGGAGAAGTATACCAACTGCATTCTCTTTTCCTAGTGATGACCCATCTTCAATAGTCTCAACCAGTATCTGAATCGCTCCTCTGGTACTAGCAGCGTCACAAAGTGCACTCTCTGATGAAGAAACAATATTTTCTAGCAACTCTATCGCTTTCTCAACCAATAGAGATGATTTTACCGAATCGTGGATAAGTTCAAGCAAGGAGAATATAACACCAGAAGATGCAATCAATGGAATTATCTCTTGGCAGGTTGTGAGGTTGTGGAGAGTAGCTATAGTGTCTAGTTGAGACTGAGTTTCAATGTTACTGTTATTGATAAGTTCAACCAAAATTTGAACCGCACCAGATGAAGCTATTGCTACCTTATTTCTCTTGCAAGAAGAAAGTGTTAACATGGCTGCTACCGACAATTGTATCACCGTTTGACTTTCACAATGGAGGAGGTTCAGCAAAATTGGCAAAACTCCATACCTTACAATCCGAATCTTGTTTCTGCAAAAGTTGTGAAAAAGTTTCTGTAAGATTTCATCAACTTCTAAGGGAAGTTTTAAAAGTATTCTTACAATAGAAGAAATTTTAATTCTCCCTTGTGTTATATACATTCATTACTTTTTGGTAAAGAATCATAGGATCCACAATTAACCAATGAAAAACATTTATTACCTAAAACATATTCCTTTAGACCCAATAGCAAAAAAACCAATCATGAGGTGCTAAAAAGTTCAAACTTTTTAATCACTCCAATACAGTGCTTGGTTGAGTATGCTTTAAACTCAATTTCTCTAATCATGTTATTGAGGAAAAATTTCTTATGTACTCTTGATAATTGAGGTTTTCGACAGTGTTATCAAATAACATAGCAGAATTTGAAAAACCGTTATTTTTCGCGATCACAATTATAAGACTGATCTGTGAACTACATGCAATTTGAGACCTGAACTAAGAAGGAATGCACTAACCTTTCACTGCCAAAGGAGAGGCTGAGAAAAGCACAAAGAGAAGCTTCTATGGCTTCATAGTTTTGAGAATGAAGCATGGAAACAAGAGGAACCATAACTCCACTTTCTGCCAAATTATGCTTTTGCTTATTGGACAATCTACTAAGTTTCATTGCTGCTTGAATTTGAGCTTCACTATCACCATTCCAAAGATTTTCCAAAATCTCTTTCTCCATTGAAGCTCTTTCTATCTAGTTTCTTCTTTGTTAGGGAATAGTAAATGTAGCATTGAGATTGGTTGCTTGAAGAGGTAACTTTGAGATTTTGAGGGTATTCCAATCCATTGTTTCAACTAGAAGCAACATACAATTCTTTTTATCACCTTTATTACCTCTTTGGTGTGTGTGTTGGTATTTTTTTAATATATTCTCAAAAAACAATATTGATTCCTAAGAATGAATCTTTAAATTTCTTTATATAGAAGCAAACAATATCAGCTTTTGTTGGCCGCAATTTTCTGCTTTAATGTTAGGTTAGCTGATAGTGTAGGAGCTTCAAAATAACAGTTTTTTTAGTAATCAATCACTGTTGTTTATCACATTGAAAACATTTATCATTCTTTTCTTCAATAATGCCAATTCTCTTTTGTCCAATGTTCCTAGAGGCTAGAGCCACCTTATAGGATTATATATATTTGTTTTCCTATAAAATACATAGAGATGTTTCTTTAACACAAAAATGGTCCAAAAATTAGACAACATTTGCATTCTTAAAACAGTTCAAATACATTATTAATTATGTTTAGTGGATCATTCTTAAAACAGGTAAGGCTGCGTACAATACACTAAATGGTGAAACTCCTTCCCGGACCCTGTGTATGCAGGAGCTTTAGCGCACTGGATTGCCTTTAGTGGATCATTCTTAGTGGTTAGTTTATTCGAGGGATGGAGAAATTGTTAGCAATAGTGATTGAATTTTGAATCTCCTATTTAATAATTCTTTCATGTTACAAATCCATACCATGAATTACACCTTTTGTGAACATACTCAGTGAAAGAAAGATTAATGAATATAATAAGATATCGCAACTAATTAGTGATCTATTAGACAAAACCACAATAATATTTTAGTTAGATGTCAATCACTGTTGTTTATCACATTGACAACATTTATCATTCTTTTCATCAATAATGCCATTCTCTTTTGTCCAATGGACCCCAAAATTAGACATTTAGATTGTTAAAACAGTTCAAATACATAATTAATTATGTATAGTGGATCATTCTTAGTCGTTAGTTTATTAGAGTTTTGGAGAAATTGTTAGCAATAGAGATTGAATTTTGAAACTCCATTCTAATACTTCTTTCATGTCCCAAATCCATACCACTGGGTTACACCTTTTGTGGACATACTTGGTGAAAGATTAATGAATATAATAAGGTATCACAACTAATTACCGATCCACTAGATAAAACTACAATTTTGAATGTCGTTAACCACATTTGTAAAGTTTATTTTTCAGGGATATCATATTTATTCTTGAAAAATCATGTGTACCTTAACGACTAATTGTTATATACTCGAAGCAAAAGTAATCAGCACATTAGAATCCAACACACAATTTGTAAGACAATCGACATAATTTGCGGTGGCTATGGATAATCTCAAGCCTTTTAGACAATCCTTCAAAACATTTATACTAAATTTTTGGTAACATATTTTCTTTTAAATTTACGATTTGGTTTTTCACCAATATATTACTTAATTTTTTTAATAATTAGATAAAATTCTACAACTATGATCATTTTATCGATAAAAGCGGAAAAATGGATAGGTTAGTGCCTAACGAGATGCTAGAAAAATCGATAAAAGTATTTTACAAGTCATGTTAAATTAAAAGTTATGAAAAGCCTTATTTTACCTCATATAGGTTAGAGTTTCACTAATTGGGTGTATTTCAAATTTAATTCATTCATTTCTTTGTGTTTCACTATTTGGGTTTGAGGGAAAAAAAATTGAGGTAACGTTATTGGTGTTGTTTCTTGCTTTCCTTGACATTATAACTTTGTTTTATATATTGCAATTATAACTTTATTTTGCACAACCATCATATGTTATATGCAAAATTTCAACTCACTTTTGCATGATTGCATAGCGTAGGATTAAAAGAAATGAAGGAAGTGTATATTTTGTTATGGTTTAACATGTTTATGTTTTGGGGTTTCCATCACCGGCCAACCCCAAAGTGTATGTACGGATAAATGTTACGGAACAGTCAATTTAAATATGTAATAACTTGAAGATGAAGTTTGTTAAAATAAATCTAAACGAAAGATCGATGTTAAGATGAAATAAAGAATATAAATAATAAAAAAGATTATGGAAACCGTACAAACCGGTATGAACCGGTGACCCATCCAACCCGATGAGATTTCATCCCCTATTCTTCTCCCAACTTACACTACACATTAACACAAATTTACGCAAATTTCCTTGTTTGCAAACGGGCAAGAAAGACACACTAGAATACCTACCTCTCCACACAGGTATGTGTACAATTCAATGGGGCAACGGAACCATTGCAAACTAAATGATGAATTTGTTGATATTTGTGAAATCTAGGTGTATGGTTCTTGCGTAAGGTAGAGCAAGTTCAACCAAATTAAGTTAGAGACAGAATTACTTACTGCCGGAACGCCTCTTGAAATAGTTAGCTAAGTATGTGGTTCATCTGATATAATGATAGTTTATAACAAGATCAATTGTACTGAAAATTCAACATGGATATTGCAACCAACTTATACGAGTTTGGTGACTTTGGTAAATTTATGTCTCTATCTCTCTTCTTATTATCAATTGTCTCTTATTAAAATAATATATTTTTATCACTCATCAATTTTTTATCACTCATCAATTAATCAATTAAATAGACTAAAGTCACCGATGTCACCTGATAATTATATTGCAGCCTCAAAATACCCAAAAATATCGTGTGTGCCTAATGTTTATATGTGATTTTTGCTATATAAAAAAAGATCAAATAAAAAATGTTTATGTAAGTAAACACAAAACAAACTTTCCTTATAAAAGGTTTATTTGCTCTAAATTATTATATACATTGGTTTTCATTGGTTTTCATTTATTTGTTTAGGGGAAATTAGTTTTTATTTATTGTAAGCGATTTATCAACATTTAACATATTATAATTTAATTTTTTTCCCTAAATATTTATACTAGAAAAGGAAAATAATAGGTCCTATCAAATTTTATTGTAAGGAATCAATTTAATTATCATTTAACATTTTATTTTTTAAAGGAGTTATTATCTAACAAAATAAATATGATTAAAATATACAAGTTCATCAACCTAAACTGTAAAATATTGGTAAGGGTAGACTTAAATTACAATTTGGATGAACAACCTCATTCTTAAGGGTACAAATTATTCTTAGTCACTTAATTTTTTTTTTATAAAAAAAATATATTTTAATATTGGAGGAGTAGCAATTTTTGTTTTATCAATAACAGGGTATTCGTGTGTTTAAACATCATTTATTTTTACACGTGCAAAAACAAGAGAGAAAAAAAAAAGGAAAAGGAGAAAATACAAAATAATAGAAGAGTACAAATGATAGATCAAACAAATAATTAATGTTGATGATGCACTTGTCTAAGTTCAAAGTGGTATTTGTCTAATAATAGAAAGCTTAAAGTGATATCTAATGCAGTCTATATCTATACTATATAAAGATAATACATAGTTTTGTGTTGACTTTTCACTTCCAATTATACTTTAAACATATCTGTTAATAAGAATGTTATTTTGCTGGTCTTATTAAAAATGATGAGAATTTATATTACACTACAAGAAAGCATGAGGATTACAACCAAAAATTTCCGAGGAACCATTGTTGCTCGCTAAAATTAAGGTTTTCTGAGGAACTTTTTTCTCGGTATTTACATGTCAGAGTCTCTGCCCATTCGACTGCAAAGTGAGGGGCGGCGCGCTTTTCCAAGTTAAATACCGAGGAAAATGTTCCTCGGAATACATGTTGTCATTATTAAATACTACTCAAAACGTGTATGACCGTTGTAATGAATTAAACAAGTCTTTGACAAAGCATGGCAGCTAACTTGTAATAATTTTCTTCAGTAATTTTTACAGCAAACTTTTAATTATATTACATACCTCCCTTTTCAAGAATTTCAACATTCTCTAAATGCTCGTAGCTTCTAAAAAAATACTGATATCTCTTCTAAACATTTTCAAGAACTTCTACATTCTCTAAAAATGATTTTCACTTAAATCTTCTGCAATTTAGCATCAAATCATTATTGGTAAGTTTTACAAATGTATTTTTATTTTTTGTATATTGTTGATTTAGTATTTTTACTATAATCTGAGATATCATTAATTAGTTATATAATTTTGATCATAGTTATTTATAATCTCACAGTCAATTTCTTGTTGATGCTTAATTTTTTCTATTCACTGCTCTTTTTTTTTAATTATTCAAACGTAAGGTTAATTAGTAGTAAAAATGTTAATTTGTAAAAAGAATCTGTGCTGGTAAAAATATGTTAGTAAAAAGTTAAGTAGTTTTAAAATATTAGCTTCTTTAAAAAAATTAATAAAAAATTAGTTAGTAAAAATGTTAGTTAGTAATAAAAACGTTACTTAATTATAAAAATTGTTAGTTGGTAAATAGGTAGTAATAAAAATGCTAGTTGGTAAAAATCTTGGTAACAAAAATTTTAGTATATAAATTTTAGTATACATACATGTGATATATAATATGTGTAATTCATGTAAATTGTAAATAACTAATTTGTTAGTTTTTTTTGTAGTTAGACGTGCATGTTGCGGTTGTTGTTGCTGTTGATTTTCCTGAATATTTTTCATCAGATTAGAACTTGATCAGGTTAGTTTCTTAAATTAATTTAATATTATTACATATGTATTGTTAATTATATATTTATTTATATATAACTTTATTGATTGAATATGCATGGATATTGGTATAAAAAATATAATATGTGTAAATATTAGTTTTGTTTTAAGAAATACATAAATAGTATTTTTATTTTAAAGAATTTAACCAAATGTCAACAATGCAGAAGATGGATCAATATTATTACTATCGAAGTTGGATGTACGATAGAACATTTTCGGGGAGAACCAAACTTAAACTGCAATTTGAGGAAGGAATTCATGGATTTGTTGCTTTCGCCATGTCATAAAACATTTATGAGATGGAGGGAGGGATAAGATGTTTGTGTATTAATTGTACGTGTAGATTGATACAAAGCGGAGAAGATGTCATCAAACATTTAAAAAATGTTGGCTTTATGGATTCCTATTGGGTGTGGACTAATCATGGTGAACAAATGCCGCCTATTAATACTGGGTTTGATGTGAATACACGTGCTTCATGCAGTGGAACACATACAGAAAATGTTGAACAATTTGACATGATGGATGATATGATTGGTGAAGCTCTTGGAGTGAACATGTCTTATGATGAGCCTGTTGAAGAGGAGCTACCCCCGAATAAGAAAGCACAAGACTTTTACAACCTGTTGGAAAAGACAAAAAGGGTGTCACAGAAGAAGTGTATGTCAAGCAACCTCCTGGTTTTGAGGATCTTAAGCATCCTGACCATGTTTATAAACTTAAGAAATCACTATATGGCTTGAAACAAGCTCCCAGAGCTTGGTATGATAGACTAAGTAATTTCCTGATTAAAAATGATTTTAAAAGAGGTCAAGTTGACACAACACTCTTCAGAATGACCCTTGAGAAAGACATTTTTGTTGTGCAGATATATGTTGATGATATAATATTTGGTTCTACTAATGCATCTCTTTACAAGGAACTCTCTAAGTTAATGCATAATGAATTTGAAATGAGCATAATCGGAGAATTGAAGTTCTTCCTTGGCATTCAAATCAATCAATGTAAAGATGGAGTATATGTTCATCAAACAAAGTATACAAAGGAGCTTCTGAGAAAGTTCAACTAGAAGATTGTAAAGTGATGAACACTCCAATGCATCCAACCTGCACCTTAAGCAAAGAAGATACTGGATCAAAAGTAGATCAGAAGTTGTATAGAGGTATGATTGGTTCTTTGTTATACCTCACTGCATCTAGGCAAGATATTTTATTCAGTGTATGCTTGTGTGCAAGATTCCAGTCAGATCCTAGGGAATCTCATTTAACAACTGTTAAGAGAATCTTCAGGTATCTGAAAGGAACAACTAATCTTGGACTCCTTTATAGGAAATCCTTAGATTACAAGTTGATTGGATTCTGTGATGCTGATTATGTTGGTGACAAGATTGAAAGAAAATCAACCAGTGGTAACTGTCAGTTCCTGAGAGAGAATCTGATATCCTGGGCTAGCAAAAGACAAGCAACTATTGTTATGTCTACAGCAGAAGCAGAACTGCTCTGGATGTTGTACACAACTACAAGTTGTTGTACACAACTACTCTGGATGAAACATCAGTTGGAAGACTATCAGATTAATGTTAACAATATTCCCATCCTTTGTGATAATACTGTTGTTATTTGTTTGTCAAAGAATACAATTCTACATTCAAGAGCCAAACACATTGAAATCAAACACCATTTTATTAGAGATTATGTTCAAAAAGGAATTATGGATATACAATTCATTGATACTGAACATCAGTGGGCTGATATATTCACTAAACCTTTAACTGTTGAAAGATTTGATTTTATTAAGAAAAATTTGAACATGCACTTTGTGTCTGATTGAAATTGTTTGCTCCTGAACTAGAAGTTAGGTTTTGAAGTCAGTTCAGAAGCTATGGTCCATCAGAAGCTCTTAACTGAAGTTCTGAGGAAAATGTGCCTATGAAGGTGACATCAGCACCTTAACTTCAGTAGCTGGACTTTGTGCTTCTGAATAGTAGAAGTTAATGGGTTGTCTGGCATTCGAACATCGACCGACCTCTGCATATATTATACATTGTCCCTACCAGCTGAGCTAAACTCACGATTTTTGTTATTTTAGTTCGCAAATGAATTTTCAAACTTCAAAACAATGATTTTCTTTTCTTATGATCTTTTAATATTCAAATACATAGTATTTTATCTATGTTTGTATTTTAATATCATATATAAAATTTGATAATCCATATGAAAATGAATCTAATATTCTAAATTACAATTTTTTGAGGGAAATATTCTAAATTACAATTAAAAATATATTATAAAAGATCATTAAATTACGTGTAACATTTTTTTTAAGAAAAATTGCGTGTAACTTTTTTACAAATTTAAAGTTTCAAATGTAATGTTTATTCGTTGAAAATGATTATCACTCTCTTACACTGATCTTCTTCTTCACAATCCCCAAATCTTCAAACCCTAATAATCTGCAACTACAATGTTCCGCAAATTGTGTTCTTCCTTCATCCATAGCCGTCAATCTCTTCTTTCTGCAACCGAATCCACTCTTCAATCTCACACTACCTTCTTCCAAGGTAACACTTTCACAATTTCATTACTAAAAATCATAGCTTTTTATGTTTTTTATCATTATTTTTTTATTGGGTCGTTTCAATTATTAGTTGTAGTGATTTTTTTTAGATGTTTGCACTTTTGGGTTAAATTTCAATTTTTTTTACTTTTTTTCTTTAATTGTTATTGGTAGAAATTGAGTGCTAATGAAATTGTGTCCTATTGAAATTCCATGCTTTTAGTTCTACATTGAATTGTTTGAGATTGATTGGTGTAACATATGAAGCATTGGCGCAGATGCCGACACCGATAATAATTTGATAATATAGAAGTGTTATATAAGGTCTGTTTGGATTGGTTTATTTGAACTTATTTACTGGCATAAGTTTTGTAATATTGTTTCGGAGAACTTACAAAAACAGCCTATGATATTGTTCATGAGTTGTTTTCAACTTATTTTCATAAGTTATGTCAGGTAGCTTATGAAAAGGTGTAGTTTGTACAAAAATAATTTCACTTTATTTCATCTTTTGATATAGAAATAGCTTAAACGTAAGTGTTTATCATGATGAGTGTTAGTGCTATAAGCTGCAAATAAGTTGTTTATCCAAACCGACCCATAATCATAAGTGTGTGTTGAGCACTTTGGCATGCCTTTAATCTGAAGTGTCGGTGCTACACAACTCATATTATAATTTTACCATAAAATTAGGATCCTAAATGGATGAAATCAAGAAACTAGAAAAAAGGTGTGGTGGTTACTAGTTAGTGATAGATTCGGCTAATATTAAGCTGTCATATAATATGAAGCACTGATGCTGACACCAACACATAGACACTAGTAATAATTTGATAAAATAGAAGTGATTGCATATAACCATAAGTGTGTGTAGAGTATTCTGACACGCCTTCAATCTGAAGTTTCGGTGCTACACAACTCATCATATATGGTATCATCAAATTAGGATCCTAACAATTTTGTGAATAGAGATTGTAGTGGCACTATAGCGCTATACCGTAGCGGAATTTGAACAAATCACTATTGTTCCGCAATAGGCTACTTAGTACAAAATATTGTTAAATAGCGGCTATAGATGCACTATAGCACTGTTGCGTAGCAGAATTTGAATGAACTGCTATTTTCCTGCGATCTGCGCTTGACAACATTAGATCCTAAATGCCTGAAATCATTTTGGTTGAATTGATGTATTTCTGATTTGTATTCTTTTTGTAGAAAGATTGGCGCAATAGTGGATAAGATTAGGACTTTGTGTATTTGATTTTAATGCACCTGTGTTGTGCGTGCTTGGCTCTTAACTAAACTTTTTGACATAATATTTAGCTCGCATGTTGTCTATGTACGTTAATGTTCTCAACAAATTAGATTCTAAATGGCTAAAATCGAGAAAACAGGAAAGGATAGGTACTAGTGATAGATAGTAATCAACTAGATACCTTAAAGCACTTTGTGTATTTCACTTATCAATCCTTTGAACTAGCTTTTGGGAGTAAGATCCTAGCTCATTTAACAATAATGACATATTGGCTCTTATCAAGTAGTCTCATGATGCTATTAATTAGTGGATCTGCTAGATGAATTGTATATCATTGAATGAATGCTCTTGGTTAGTTGTGACCCAATTTTAGATGAAAACTATATCACAAAATAAATTCCTGTCAAAGACAGTTTGGGCAGTGTAATATTTTTTTTTTCTTGCATCTAATTTCATTCCTTTTTGGGGATTAAGTTCTCAACTTAAATATTATTAGAATTGATAAAAGAAGGTGTTGCTAACCAAGTAACAAAGCACAAGGCACCGAATTGTTGAATGAAACTATGAAATTAAAAAGCAGTATAATAGCTAGTAAAAAATTAACCTGGCTTTCCACAGGTTCCTATATGGATTTTAAACCTTTTATGACTTTGATTCTTTATTTCACGCAACAACCATCAGTAGAGGACTTAGATTATATATAACTAATTATAATTACTAACATATGTTGTAAGAGTCAAATTAGCCAAGATTAATTTGATTAGGATATGGCTTGACGGTTTTTTTTTGGAAGTAAAGGTCTTGCCTCTGTCATCAGTGTAGAGTGCAGGATATAGAGTGGACCCGTTTATGTTAATGAGCTTCATAGCTTTTGGTTTGAATGAATCTGTAAAGAAACCAAGCAAGAAGTGTTAAACAAAATAGGGAGAAAAAGCAACCTAGGAATTTTCCATGTCCTAGAGTTACTGCCTCAGCTTATTAGTGTACTAATATTCGGAGTGAAGACCCAATTTGGTCTTACAATTTTCTCACAACCCAATTTAGTCTCACAAAATAATACCAAACTAACCCTTGACATTTTCAAATTGTGTTAGGTATAATACGTCGAGACTAAGTTATCCCCTGTATAATTTAGTTATTATTTTGAGTAAAAGACTAAATTGAACCGCGAGAAAATTGTGAAGGACGAAATTGAGTTTTTACTTTAATATTTGTATTTGTGTGTGGTGAAAATAAATAGAGTGAAGATGGTTGACCCCTAATAAGGTTTTGTGTGAATATAAATTGTAAATTGTGAAACATGTGTTTATAATGACCATATTTCTTGTCATTGCATAATTAAATGCATATATCATTTTGTTTTTTAATTTTTTTTCATGTCATCTCAACAATCACTTTCATACTCTTGAAACTGCAGGATATGTTAGAGGATTTTCGAGTGCAAGCTGGGGTTCAAGTGGGAGGAGTCAAATTGAGAATGTGAATGCAAGTGCTCGTCCGAATTTTCTGCGGGATCAGGATAATATTAACTCCAAAAGTGAGAATAATGCTAAGATTGGTGGAAATTACAGGAAAATGGACTTTGTGAGAGGAGCTATAGAAGATGAAAAGAGTGTTTTGGGAGGTTATCTATACAACCAGTATCATTTCCAGCATGATGCTGATTTTGTTCATATAAAGATGCGGCGCAACAATACCTTTGTTACAGTGACCGATTCTAAAGGAAATGTAAAACTTAGTGGTTCTGCTGGTTCCTTGAAAGACATGAAATCAGGGCAAAAGCTTTCTAGGTATGCTGCTGAAGCAACTGCGGAAGTGGTTGGAAGAAGATCTAGAGGTTTAGGGTTGAAATCTGTTGTCATGAAAGTCAACGGATTTACTCATTTTCGAAGGAAAAGGCAAGCGATTTTGAGCTGGAGGGAGGGATTTACTGATTCTCGAGGAGATAAAAATCCAATTGTATACATTGAAGATACAACTCGTCGTCCCCATAATGGCTGCAGACTGCCAAAGAGTCGACGTATCTAGTTACTTTGACTTTGTTTCATAGCTGTATGTTTACAGTTTGCACAATAACCAGAATTTTTGTAGCAACATTGTCAATGAAAGGATGTAAACTCCGCAAATTACAATCCGAATTTCAAATGATTTCAATTGTGTTGTGTTGTGACTAGGCTATGTTATGGCCTCACCATCTATTTTACATATTTCAGCAAATGGGTTATTCTTTAGACCAAATAAATTCACTATGATAATATCCACGAAAATATATATTCTAAACAGAAGTGAATTAACTAATTGATGCTTAATCTTGGATACAAATACTGAGAATGTTCGTTGAAATTTGAAAATATGATTATTGGTTATTTCATGTCAGTGAGTATAACAGATTTACTTTTACAAATAGGTTTACCTTTTGTAAAACTAAAGGGTCAAAAACTGGATGGAAGTACTACATAGGAAATCATTTTGTATGTGCACCGGTGTCAGCATAGACAAATTTTATAACATAAGAAATAAACTCTTGGAGTTGATATGTTCCTGGATTCAAATGTCATAAACTAATGTATTGTAACTTGTGTTGTCCAAATTTGATGCAATGTCAATACTACCTCGTCTTTATTGTCTTGTAGTTTTTTTTACACAAAAAAAATGTTATGTCATATTAATAATCAAAATTTTAATATAATTGGTATGTTCAATTCATCACAATTTTGAAAGCTAATTTTTTTTTTGTTGAAAGCTAGTTTATCTTATTACAAGTTTTTTGAGTCCAACTCGAAAGTGATCTTAGTTGAAACAATTTCAATTGCCAATTGATAGCAAGTAGAATAAGTCATGTACTGCTGCCTTTGTATTCTTTGTTCTATCTTCTCCATATTTGGGTTGTATTAAAATTTTATATTAGATATAACTCAATTTATAAAAACTGATTATGTATGATTTTCGCAGTGTATATTTAAGTTCATTTTTTCTTTTTTGACTTGTTAGAATGGCAACATTGTAGATAGAAGTTTCTAAAGTTTTGATAATAGGACGCATGTATAAATTCAATTCACCAATCACTGGTAAAGATAATTATAATTATGGCCACAATCATTAGGTGGAGAATTTTTAGACCATAAGAAAATACGACACAAGTTACATTTTCCCCTAATAATGAAACAAATCTAAACCAAGTACTCAACGACAAATATTATTTTAGACATAAGAATAGTTCAGACAACACACGGCAACACGAACCAAACAAAAATTACTATGAAAAAAATTGGAGAATTCTTATTTTAAGATAACAAATTAGTATGGAGTGATCACATGAAATGATAAAAACATAAAGGCAGTAGGTAAGAAATGTCACAAGTAAAAACGAACAAGGATTAAAACATCTAAAATACAATCATCTGCATATTTGCAGCTTTTACATCAATCAGAGGACATGCTTCAAAGGGGTAAGGAAAAATTGTTTGGACTTCTAGAGTCACAAGAAACAGGTGTGTCCTGGTTAATGTAAGTTACCTTAACATCTTAAAAAATTGGAAATATGTAGACTAATTGAAGAACCAACCACAAACTACAGTTTAATTTGATGCATTCCTAGATTAAAAATGCTTGGTATAAGTTTCTATCTTCCATACGGATGATATCGACCAGCACCTCCATACCCACCTCTGCTTCCATAGAAGGAAGCTCCACTAGCTGCTCCTCCATATCCACTGCCAAGGCTGGCATCATAGCCACTTTGATATGCACCAGCAGCTGAAGAACCACCTCCACCAGCAGCAGCACCTGCACCGGCACCACCATATGCCCCATAACTCTCACCAGGCCCGCCATACCCACTAAGATCATAACCTCTGCTAAAGCTTCCACCATAACGACCTGCATACGCTAGAGAAGGATCTCCTCTGTAGGGTCCCCCCATAGCTCCAGCATATCCCCCATACCCAGCAAACTCACTTCCATAACCACCGTATGGACCACCTCTACCACCATAAGCACTGCCTGACCTGCTGTAACCGCCCCCAACACCACCAAATCCTCCACCAAATCCATCATAAGCATCTCCATACCCACCACTGCCATATGAAGACCTTGAGTCATTGTAACGCTTGGATGATGGAGGTGGTGCATTTGCCTTCTTCGGTTCAGCCTTCTTGATTTCCACCTACGAAGGAAAGATAACAAAGTTAATGTATTGGCGACAATTGCATTAAATGAAGAAAATAAAACAGAAAACAAAAATCTGGGAAAAAATGTAAAGAAAAAATGATGGTACGAAATTACGCATGATGTAAAAAAATGATTGTAACCCACAAGGTACAAACCAGTAAACACTAATTTAAGAAAAACCTCTTCCAGATTTATATGAAAAAATTGGATAATTTATTATCGAAGGCAACAAACTCTTGCAAATGGGGTCATGTTGGGAAAATTAAAGAGTACCCCAAAGAAATCCACCTCCAAAAAACACTAGTAGAAGGTGAATTTCCAACTCCAATGAAGAAAGAAACATGGTCGAACTACATTCACTTACACTAGCTTCCTACAGTAGCTTCAGCATATTTACGTAATTCAATACAAATCATAAACACAACCTAATAAAAAAATGAAACTCGGCCAAAAACCAAGGTTAACATTGTTGAACAAGAGCATAACAAACCAAAGTATATTGGTTGTTAACCATCAACAATAATCAATTTCAAGAAAGAACCATGATTTCTTTCTTCTTTTTTTTTTTGAAGAGCCATGATTTCTTACTTTCCTATTTACATAAAAAGTACAGTCAAAGCATGGCTCTTTGATTACTGATGCTTGAAGGAATTAATTATTGTTAGTATGATTCACAACCAAAAGTCTTCAGTCATGATTCTCATGAACAACAGACCACCACCTAAAGGCTTAAACTTTTGGAAGTTTCACATATAAAAAAAATGTAACTTAGGATACTGAAAAACCAAAGAAGCCAATGTCAACCGTTTTCTATCCAAATGCCATTTTAACATGAACGTTAGGCCAAAAGAATCTCAAAATTGAAACATAACCCACAAGATTTTGAAGTCAATTACAAAAATCATAGCCCATTACTGGCGTTTATCCTATGACCTATTATATATGGTGTGCAAATTACAACAATGGAATGCAATTATTCATTGTCAATAAAAGATTTCTCACCTGAGTGCCAGCAAACTCAATCTTGTTCCCCATAGATAGAAGATCATCAACAGCTTCCTCAGTGTCAAAGGTGACAAACCCAAAGCCACGGGAACGATTAGTAGAGTGGTCACGCATTATTTGGTGATCTTTGACTTCTCCATAGCGTGTGAAAAAATCTCTGAATTCATCTGCACAAGAACATCTCAATGTAAAAACAATATCAACAAAAGCAAGGTTCCTTTTGCCTGGTCTATTTTATGTTAAACAAGATAGTTTCCAAATCAAAAACTTAATTTTTGGAGTTAAAACAGTAGCTTATGTTGATATTAACTGAGCTTTAAAGAGAGAAAGGTGGGGTCATAATGAAAAATAGTCAATTTACTTTCCACCATACAAATATTATGTATGTCCAAGTGATTCATAAGACTTTTTAAGTGAAAAAACTTTAAAATATACGGTAAACTAAAAAAATAAGAGAGCTGACTGAGAACAATATCAGACAAAACCTCTGACATATCCTAAACAGTAATCTCCCGCTTAAGAAACAACTTTGAATTATAGAATCTGAAACTTAAATAATTTTCATTGTCCATAGGGTCCTCGTATTTTCAAGTAAGCTCTCTCACGGTGCTGCTATGAGTCCGCCTAAGTGATAACCTCAGTCAATCATCGAAAAATTAGCTGCTGTCTAAACAGATAACCTACCTTCAGTCACATTTGAAGGAATACCACCTACAAATATTTTCTTTGTCCTAAAATCCTTAGAGCCAACAGCTCCCCTTGGTATAGTCCGCTTAATCTCAACCTATAATATATAATCCCAAAACCATATAAGAGCCAGCTATGTATCCATTAACTTAACGCTATATAATCAAAACAAAACGAGTAAAATCCTATGCAAAGACATGGTAGAAAAAACAATTCATACTTGTTTGCTGTTGATGATATGAGAGTCCTCGATGACTTTATCAACCACAGATGGATCAGCATAAGTAATAAACCCAAATCCACGAGGCTGTCCAGTTTTCCTGTCCTTCATGATGACGGAATCAGTAATCTCACCATATTTACCAAAGTGCTTGATAAATTGGGCTGCAAAACACGAAACACAACCAAAACAGGTAAAAAAACCAATACATAAAGCTACAAATAACCATGATTCAAAGGGAATAACAACCCTAAAATAATTAAGATCAAATTATAACTAAACAAAGACAAAGCAAGCACTAACCAATGGTTGTTTCTCTCGCTAAACCACCTATAAATATCTTTCTGCAAATTATGGAAAATCAAATCTAAATATTAGCATCTAATCTAATATAACAACACTGTAACAACAACATGAAGAAAGTAAAAAACTCATTTTCTTTGAGATGTCAAAAAATTCAATCTTTATAAACGCATTTACTCAAGGTTCAAATTCATGAATTTCTTAGAAAACAAACAGAATCAGTAAAAAAAAACTAAGACATTGTGATATTATATATAACATATTTCAATTTAATTCACAAAAAGCATTTTTCTTGAAAACCCTAACAAATTGAATCTTTGTAAAATGATTTTCTCAAGGTTCCAATTCGACAATTTATCCGGAGCAAAATAGAATTAGTGATAAATTCTCAAAAAATGTGACATCATATATACTTAAACTTAATTAACAAAAAAAAAACCCTTTTCTAGAAAAAAAACTAAATTGAACCATTACAAACTGATTTTCTCAAATTTCCTCAGAAAACAAACAGAATTAGTGAAAAAATCTAAAAACCCTAAATTTGAAAAGTTATAAACTGATTTTCTCAGGTTCCAATCCTTCAATTGACAAAAACCCTTTACTTGTATTGAATTAACCAAAAAAAAAAAAACCTTTTCTTAGATATCCTAAAAATTGAATATTTATAAACTAATTTTCTCAAATTTCAACTTCCTAATTCATCAATCTTAGATACCCTAAAAATTGAATCTTTATAAACTAATTTCAATGACCCAATTCATCAATTAACAAATAGAATAATGAAAAATTCAAAAAATCAAAAAGGGGAAAAGTGAGTTACCCAGGACTAGCACCATCACCGGTAAGGGATTGAGAGTTATGATGTTGTTGTTCATGTTCGTGTTCATAGTTTCTACCGACGTCGTTTTGTTCACCTCCGGTTCCAATGATGTGTTCGTTTTTGGGTGATTCCATTGATTGATTGTGATGAATTGAGTTTTTAGGGTTTGGATTTGGAATTGGAAGATAAGAAGAAGGGAAAAAGTGAAACCCTAGATTAGAGAGATTGCGTTATGTGTTTGTGTTGTGTGTATGTTTCTAAAACCCTTTTCTTTTTGTTCTGATTTTTATTCTTTTTTATTTTGATTGCAATCTTATATACACGTTTCTTGGGCTTCATAAAATGGGCCTTTCTTATGTTTCATTGTGTCACGAATTCCCGATTAAGTTATAACTCATGATCGGCAATTTCTACGTGTAAAAGATAATGAAAATTACGTTTTGCATATAAGAAGTTGTTTAAAAACACGTATAAATGACTAGAAACTTCAATGGTAGATAACTACAACTCGCTTCAAAAGAGAGAAACGAGCTGAAATTAACTCCCGTTGAAGTTTTTTTGATCATTTTTATGTGTTTTAAGCAACTTCTTATATGAAAAAAACAATGTTCAAAGATAATTGATTTGTAACTTATGATCAATATTTTTTCTGCTATGTGAGAAATTTTGATGTGTTTTAAGCAATTTATATGAAAAAAAACAATGTTCAAAGATAATTGATTTGAAACTTAGGATCGATATTTTTTCTATTATGTGAGAAATTTTGAAGGGTCTATTAAGCAGTTATCTGATTTTATTTTATTTTTTTATAAATTAAGCTTTTAATATCTTATAATATTCTAATACATATCTTGTAATATCTTAAAATATTTTATAATACTATAAAATATTTTAAGTTATCTATGCAAGCGATGACTCAACCTTCGTAAAAAAATAGATGTTATTTTGTCAATTTGAGGATTAATCTCATAGCAGATTCAAAGAGTCTGAGTTATGATAATAGTTTGGTGCGTTTATTCAAATTGAAGATCCTAATTACAATGGTTAGTAAAAAAACAAAATACCTTCACTTATTTCTTAAGTTGAGTGAAAAATGATGTTTTTTACAATTTAAATTTTATATTCTTTGTCCAACAGTTCTAACTCAACTGTCAAAAATTCCAAAATTGTTAGGACGAATGTCGTGACCAAGGTTCAAACTCTGATCCTTCCATTTATGTTGTGAGTTTCAATGATTATTTGTCATTTCGTCTTTCTATCAAAAAAAATCATTATTTGAATTTTAATTTATATTACTTATTTTTTATTGAGTCTCTAGGTCCTTTTCACTCCCTCTAATCTCTACAAGTATTTAGTTTTTATCAAGTCATTATCTATATAATATTCAAGGTTGTTATTTTCTCCCATCCTTTTATTTAAACTAACAAAACTTCAACAAAATTTATGAGATGTTTATTCAATGATTTTAATACATGAACTCCAATAGAGGAAATATTATGTTCATAATTTAATCAATACTTACTAGTGTCAAGACCTGTACTACTGTAACAAAAAAAAAAAAGACCTGTACTACCACTTTTATTGAAAATAAACGATAAAATAGTAAAAAATAACTAATTGTAGGGTACTTCTTCCGATCTCAATTATAAATAAATTTTCACTTTTTAAGTTGATTGAATAAATTATGTGTGTAAACCTAAAAAGTAAAAAATTGCTTGTAATTGAAACACAATTTCTTTTTATACAATGTCAAAATAAGACGATGTATTTCAACAAAAAAAAAATCATACAAAATTGACATAATTTAAGTTGAACAAATACGTCTTGGACCGTAATCTTCTTTTATTTAGCTTCATCAAAAAGCCAAATAAACATCATACGCACACATTATCAAATGGCAATACTCGGATTCAAACCTCTCAATCGGGGTCCTCCTGTTTCTAAAGCAATCAACAACTTCAGGGGACAAAGAATGAAAAGGTTTTTGACCTAGAATCTTAATTATATATAGAAAAAATAGAGACAAAAATATTACTACTATTAATTAAAGTGATGATAAAAAATTGTTAATTAAAGTTGAAAGTTGTGAGAGCTAGAAAGCGTTTGAGATTCCACACGAACAAATTTAAACTATAATACAGTGGTAAAATAAAAGGTAACCAGACTAGAATCTCCTCCTCTACGCTATCATGCTCTTGATTTCTCTAAGAATGTAATCATGTTTATTCATGAAAAAGTTAAAATCGACGTAAAAGATTTTAAGACAATTCATTGGCTCAACATCTTTTTACCCCATAAAAACCTGTAATTCCTAGATGCTTGATAATTAATCAAATCATTAAGAACAAGGATTTAATGTGAACACATGAGCATATTTTTATATTCATAATATATGGGTAACATGTTTGTTCATCGTGAGTTAACTAGGTTTCTCATTACTACTACTTCTCTTCTCTTTTATTGGTGAAGATGATATTACACACGTGGTGACCCGTTAAATCTTCAATCACTTGTTCATAAGGACGAATCTTTAAATTTTGATGTTTGAGTTTAGGGATGGCAATTGGACTCACACTTAATAGGTACCCGCAAAAAATACCTACAATCGGTAGAGTAAAACTCCGCTTTTATGGTTCTTGGCACGGGTCCGGGTAATACCCACAAATTTCAATGGGTATGGGCACGGATAAGGGTATTATACTGCCCAGACCCGCAACTCCGCATATACATATTTATTTAATATCATAAATAATTTATTTATTTTTGGTGTATAATTAATTATTTAACTTATCTATTTAAGCCTAAACCTAAACTTAAACAAAAAAACTGTTTAATACAATAACAATTTCATTATGCTGGTGTACAATTTTTTAGGGATATATTGGATGTTTTTTATTTGACTAAATATTACGATTCGCACTATTTTATGAGTTTATTTTTAAAAAATTGGACCGTAGTTTCATTTCAATTATGATATTTTTATTGTCTTTTCATAGTTAAAGTGCGGGTATGGGTACTTAGGTACCCATAAGATATGGGGAAGGGGACTAAAGTTGTTGCCCACGAGGATACGGGCACATATACGAGTATTTTTTACAAACGCCGGTATGGAGAAGGACACTGTAGTACCGTACCAATTGGGTACTCATTGCCATTCCTATGTTTCACAATATTTTTGCCGTCTTTTCCAAGCTTCTAGGAATACGCTAAAAATTTCTACTTTCACTTTTTGGTTGCCTACCTATTGATCCAGTCGTTTGGCTATACGAAGTACACAACACAAAATGGCCTTCACTCTATTTCTTTATATATCTCAAAATGGCCTTCACTTAGATTATCTAGCTACACACCATGTTGTGCTTTACACTCATTAAGGATGAGATTAATGGTGGACTACTCCCCCAAATTCGACCAATTCAATTAATCAAGATGAGACTCTCCTTTTCTCAAACAAACCAATACTTCATTTACGAGTTTACTCTTGTATAGATCTTTGTGAATTTCTTGATTCATGGGTCTCACATGTCGGTAAGGAGCTAGTAATGACTTACGACAATAGTTTATAATCTTCAATAGTCTACTCATATAGATAGATATCATATTGGTGATAGATACTTTTATGTTAAGAAATTGTATACCGAATATAAACTATATTAATAAAATAAAAATTCAACTTTGAGCATTTTAAATGGTCAAATTTGAAAAAACTCATTTTTAGTTTTGAAGTGGATATATATTTGTCAACTTAATTCTATGAAACTACTTTTTACTGATATTTCATCACTAAGATGCGTTACTCACAGAGTTACTGCCTCTCATCTTTTATATTTTATTTGCTGACTTTCACTTTTACACTTTCAAATACAATTAATATTTTATTCCTATGATTCACTTCTAAAATTACTAGTAATTGTTTTTTTAAAGCAAATTTTTTGAAATATTTCATAATTTTTTATTTTGCATCTTTGATTCATCGATCATTTTTTAAGAAAAAAAGGACCATAAACAAGAACATAAAGATAAAAGAGATACAGAGATAAGCAATGTAATGCAATTACAACATACACATGTTGAATATAAACATGGTCACTACACCACACTAACCTACCCGCCGGATAAATATTTAATGCAACTATCACAAATGACTGAATAAATTCCTAAATTTATACAACACCATGTAGTGACCAAAATTGTCAGTTTGAAAATAATACAACATAGTGATAGTGAGTGCAAGTACGAATCTATGTGCCAGCCTCTGATGTGGATGTGGGAGCAGTGATGCGTATAAAATTATCACTGATAAGCCACAATTCTAATATGTTTTTTGTGGATTAACCCTTCTCCCTTCCCTCTTGTAGTACGGAGTTTCATCGATCGTTCTTCTTACATAGTCTACAAATGGTTGTGGCGTCCGAGGAGACATTTCATTTGAACCAGTTGGACTGCTTCTGTATGAAGTTGCAGGTGATGCAATGGTTGCAGTGACTGGAGCACTTGTTTGGTGCGATCTATATGGTCTGTCTGTGAAATATATGAAGGCAGCGATAGGAAGAATCAGTAACAGGAGACACCCAAAGATGCTTGCCCAGGGGGCTTTGTTCATGGTTACACTGGATAGTGCTGTTTTCTCAGATTCAGGTTCATGGGTGATGTCTATTTCCATTCTCTGGCCTGTAAAACAAGTAAAAGATAAATTAAACATGTGACTTTTCCCATCGTAAAGTAAGTTTATAAACAGCTGGTGGAAATCAAGTCATTAATCTCTTCGAATACGTAACCATTTGTTGGGAGTATGATGATGATTTTGTCTTTGAATCTCTCGGCTTTCAGCAGTTTGACCTGGAAACATGAACAAGAAAAATAAATTGTACATTTTAAATTTATAATAAAAATAATTATTAGATTTTTACTGGTTAGTTGCAAACATTTCAGGTAAAGTTTTAGCCTTGGAGCACTAACCTCATAACGCGCAAAACCTCGGATGCCAAAATCGTCTTTACCGGTGGGAGCGATCATAATCAAATCCCGGTGATTCCAGTGAATTTCGACATCTGTGATAAGCCACCCAACTAACTAGTATTACACATGGTAGAAGACAATGATGAAATATCTGTAGCAACTATGCCCTCAACAAAGAACCTAGCTGTTGCCTTTGGGAATATGCTCCTATCTAATGTTGAACTTCATTACAGTTGAATTTCCAACATTCTGCCTCTCAAATGTGAGTCCTTGGGGGTGAATCCAAACACCATACTCCCCTCAGTTAGAATATGATAAAATATTTGATAATGTTTTTATATTATATTAGAGTATTTTACTCTTCTAGCCGACCCCACTTAGTGGGATAAGGCTTGGTTGTTGTTGTTGTAGAGTATTTTACTCTTCTAGGATTATATAATAATCTTAGATTATCTTAGGATTAGTTTTCATATTATTCATTATTACTATTTGTTTTCTTATTTCCCTATTTTTTTAGGATTGAGTCCATATATAATCACAATAAACCCAAAGGTCAACATTTCCTTATTTACTAAATAGATACACATAATACCTTACATTATTTCTAACATAAAAAATTACTACGATATGCCATCTTACCGGTATTTCCTACGATGGTTATGTAAGTTTTGTTGAAGTCAGGTGTCAGATTCAGCTGCATTGGATCCTGAGGGGAGGAAAAAAAATTCAATGAGATTTTGATGGGTCTGCTATATTTGCAATTCAGAACTTTGCACGCGAAAAGGATGGCAAATTGATCAACATAAGATCAAGAGACCGCCCTAACAAAATAGGAAGCACTCAGCCTCATAAATCAAACACTGGTTTCACACACAAGCATGCACACAGAGACACATGCACATGTGTGTGTACTTTCAATCAATGTCAATGCGACAAAAAATATCATGGATCCAATTTTGCCATGTTAGTATACCATACCTTGCCCATTTCCATTATAGAAAAGCCTCCAATGAAAAGAGCTGATGCAGATCCCAAAACATGTTCATGTTCTTTGAGAGAAGCATATATGGAGACAGATATGTCTGGTCTAATGCCTTCTGACTTGGGTATTGAGTGCACCAAATGCTCCGGTGAGTAAGGGAAAAACAGGCAATATGAGTTGCCAGTTTCCAAATCCAGCCATGGCTTGACGTACCTTCAGTTAAAGCACGTAAAAGATGTCTAAGAATTAATCAATTACTTAAAGGGTCATACCAGATGAATATGATAAAGATAGAGTACCCGATGTATAGCGGATCTACTCTACAGTCGAATGAAATTATCTTGTTTCCTCCTGGTGCATCAAGGCTTTCACCATAGGTGCTGCTGTTGCAATTGAATTGGTCACAAAAGTAGCTAAAGGAGATGTAATTTAAACCAAGTTCATGTCTGGAGTTATAAATTATAATATACAAACCTGAATTTCACAGAGAAGTTGTATCCTTTTGCAGGGTATGGAACGTTAGTTAACATCCCTTTTGGAGCATTCACAGAAATACTATGGCCTTTCAACACTGTAACTGTTGTTTGCAGCTTTGATTTTGCATAATGGAAATATACTGTTCAAAATAACATATTTCAATAGGGATTGACATAAGCAAAAACTCTAGACAACGACAAGTTGACAATCACAAAGTTCATTGCATGTAATTAAATAATGTTAATTAGCACCTTGGGCTGAACCTTCTCCAATAGCTTTGGCCACTCCAGTTAACGGATCTACTGATATTACACTTTCATTAGTTGTAAACCACTGTCCAGAAACTTTATCATTCAATCCTGAAACATGAAGATAGAATGATATTAACCTTCTTGAAGAAAAAGTATAAAGGTCAAAAGATTTAAAGGTAAAAATATATACAACTCATTTGCACAACTGAAAAAAGAACAGTTAGCCACTTTCCAGGTTTACAAAGCAAGCATAGATAGAATGTATGATTGATATGGGTAGAACATGGCATAAGTGTGGGATGATGCAAATTCTCAGAAGTCGGGGATATCGTAACGAAATAATAAGTAGATATATTTCAATAAACTATACGGTTAGGAGTGCAATCATTTTTATGGGGCCTGATACAGTGATATGTACGGACTCTAGCTTATTACATACACATTCATACTCACTAGCTATATTCCAGTGATCCCCTTGTGAGTTCTACCTTCTCTCTCAAGTTCACTGCAGTTTTATTATACAATTATATTATTTTCAATGTCGTTCACTTAGTTCACAAAGCTTATTATTACTCCCCGCTTTGAAACTACTTAGTTCACAATGCATTTCAGTAAATCTAAGTACGCCTGTTGGCCAATGTTTCCAGTCTTTCATAAATCAATTTCGTCCACTGCAGCAATGGACTTGATTAATAAACTTGATTAATAAACCAAAAACTCCATCATCCAGAGAGTTAGTCATTTCCCCTGTTTCTCCTCGGATACCAGTCATGAACTAACTCAACCAAAAGCTTAAGCTGTATGGTGAAAGTAAGCAAATGACTTCTTTTAACCTCAAACAGATACATTTTTCTTAAAAAGCGTAACTATTCCTGAGAAAGAAATCATTGATAGAAGAATAAATTAACAGCAACCATTCAAACTAACCATACCTTTTATGCTCAAGTTAATAGGACTTCCAATGTGAAGAACTGGATTTCGAGGATATACATGGGCACCAACTCTAATCTGCAAAAAGAGACGTTTCAGTAGAATCAAATAGGACAGAAGAAATACGGGCGCGAGATACATAATGGGCGGAGTAGTTAACCTAACAAGTATTACTCGAACAGAGGATAATTACTTAGGTAGTGCTGAGAGAAATAATTGCAGTTATAAGGCAAAATGCCAGGTATGAACTTCAGCTTCAGTGTGATTCTGAGCACATAATTTTTACAGTCATTGAAATTATGGCAGATAAATAATAAATAATTTCGGAAGCCTGCCCAGTTTACAGCCATGTTTAGGTGCATCAGCAAGAAACAATTTCCTTATTGTCATTGAAATATAGGTTCATAACATGTGGCATAAGATCAAGATTTGCATGTAGAACAGTAATTTACTGTAAAGTGCATGGCAAAAAGCTAATGCTTACCAGCACGTAGTCTGACTTTTGTTGTGCTTCACTAATTGCTACACGCACAAGAGCTTTCCCGTGCCGAATTGCCTTCAACATTGAGTCGGTCAAAACAGAACGTTAATTTACATAATTGAGCAAACCAATCCAACATAAAGCAAATTTAAGTACTAGACAAGACAAAATCTGGCTTGATTCTAAAAACAGATGAGTTTTTTTCTGATGCTATACACAGAGCTAGGATCTCTTTAAATTAAACCACAAGTACAAATAAAGTGAACTAAGCCTGACCTTAATATGACTATGCAGGTTTCACTTCATTAGAAACTGCTGGAACTAATGAAAAATAATATCTCATAGGACAGCTTAGAACATCTTTAAGTAAAAATACGGATTAATTCGGATACAGTGATTTAGGATACCTTAGATCAACTTTTAAAAATAAGATTAATTAGAACGCAGCCTTCTGTATCAAGTCGTAATCACAAGAACAACACAACAACAACCAAGCCTTATCCCACCAAGTGGGGTCGGTTCAAGTCATAATCACAATGCACAGTTTTATTCTTTCTCTTCCTTCCATAATAATCAATTAATCCCAAACCCCACAACTTCAACCCAAACAAAAACCATGTGCTACATTTTTAGGTGAAAACAATGAAAGGTTTATATCTGTCTAGTTGGTTCCAAAACTCTGCAAATGTACAACCTGCAGGTTGTAATACTGCTTTTTGTCGAAATCCAAAGAACATAGACAAGCAAGAAAAAATATTTCTAATAAAAACAATCAACAAACCTTGATGTGGACATTCCCTTTTCCATCAGCAGTTTTGTTTATGGCGAGAACATCAGGGTAATTAGTTTCAGCATAGAAACGCACTGCATTGCATGCTTCATAGAAAGGATTTCCTGTTTAACCAAAGGAAGACAATAAAATATGAGTACTTTCAGTTTGAAGTTTCTACTGTGATTCATGATTAAAGGGGAGTTGATACCTAGAATATCATAAAAGGTTGTTGGAAGATCAAGTTCAGCACCAACAGCAAGGTCAATCACTTTGAGCAGGACCTCCTTACTGGCTATTCTAATTTGAGTCACCTTGATCATGATATATATCGAAATTATGGTGAGTTAGAATTCCCAAAAAATTTACATATGTCTAGACTATAATGCAGATAACATGACTAACATTGTAGATATACTTATTCTGCTGAGACAGAATGGCAACCAGAGGTACGATTGACCAAGATGGATGCATAAAAAAACAAACCATTAATTAATGCATCTATGATCAATTAAACAACCACCAAAAAGTCCAATCCATCAAGTCCCATTTAGTAAAACATGAGTGCTAACAACACTTATACTCCCTCGGTCCCTTATTATATGATCCACTTTTGAGTTTTGCTTATCCCTTAATATAAAACATTTTTCAAAATTCCACATGCATTAATGATTTCTTTATAAAGTAACACATTTTATATAAAATTAATGCAACTATTTTTCTTAAAACTCATAAATTTTGTAAGTGAATCCTATAATAAGGAATGGAGGGAGTAAGCTCTTTCCAACATATTTTTTTATTGGTTGATATTCAAATAGGTCCTGCAAAAGTGTGTGGGATCCTCATGAATTTAGTGGGACCGATATGAATTTCACCAATAGAAAAGTGTGCTACTAGCATAATTCTTATTAAAAATACAATCTGTCCACTTCTAATTATATTATAACGTTGTAATTTTTTTCTCTTACTGAATACTTCTCTCCAGTGTGGTCAAATTACCACCATAGGCCGCAACTGTTTATATTGCGGATTTTTGGCTGGCCACTGATGACACTGCATCTCTCTCTAATATTAATCTCTCTCTCTCTCCCCCTAAAACTACAGAATTATTTTTCCTTAGGACTATATACACACATGTATAACTGAAACGTTTACCTATTAAAAAAAAATCTTATTTTAAATATTAGACAATAGATTTCAGATTCAATTGAACTCTTGTAAATCTAATGATTAATAATTAAATATACAATGGATACATGTTTCGCTGGTTTATTGGCCGTCCACTATCCAATCCATAATATTCAACCATTGCACTTTGCAATTGGATGAATTTAAAAATTGACGGACAAGATTGTTAGTAGATTTGTTCCACCCCTACCCTGAGCTGAAATACAAAGGTCTCGCCAGAATAAGACTAAGGAACACTAGCATGTCCAAAGTTTATTGCAACACAGAGCAGCACTCGCTTATCGCAGTTAATGAGCACAATCAAATTGTGTTATACGTGTTTAAAACCATTTAAAGCTCTAAATACCCATTCTGTAAAATTAAAACTTGACACTCCTGAGAATGCAAGTGCCAACAAATGGTCCCCAAACAAATAGCAGGTGAAAGATAAAATCCATACCTCAGCAACCTCGACACAAGAAGCGATCACTATTCTACCAGTGGTACGATCTTTGGCTTGAATGCATGCAAGATTATTAGCTTCTGTTGTTTTAATTCTATCCCCATCAATGAACACGGCATCTTTCTGCATGGCATTTTTATCTAAACTAAACGAGGAATACTTGATGGTTCCTTTACGAGTCTGACCATCATATTGTGTATAGGATTCTGAGGAGGAAGGCAAAAGACTTGTAGTTGTATAATAGGGAGGAAGAATCCAGGTTATTGGGAACCCCAAAGCCAAGGGAAGATCAGGAACCACTGTTACTGATAAAGATGAACTGTACAACATCGGTTGTTTTTTTGACCCAGAAGTTGAAAATTCACAAAAGAAAGACACTGCAACATTTGTCTTGCCTGCAGATCTGACCAAAATAAATAAATAAGTAAATATAAGGTGCTCAATTACATATTTCTATGCTGTATCTTTTAAAATGCTTATAGCAAGTTATAAATTGAATACAAATTGAATAGATAACAGTATATTGTGAGTATTACACGAGGAAGAAAATCAGACACTATATATAAGGAGAACAGACTCAGTGATCTAAAAAGTTTGGGGATTTAAAACAGTAGCTGAATCATATCTATCTGAGGAAAACATATCGATAAATAAAATAAAATAAAATAAAATAATAACATTAATTACAGCCATCAACTTTTATGTTGCATGCAAAAAGGAATTAAATTTAGCAGCGACAACCCCCAAAGTCTTTCCTAATGGGTGGGATCCGATACATATATTAAACTAACCACTATCTCCTATCAGATGATTGTCTAATGAAAAGCCCAAGAAGAAAAAAGTGAAACTACACAAAACCAATATAAAGCTTGAAAAGACTCGAGCAATGATAAATAAACTGGAAGCATAAGACCATTTTTTGGATTCGGATATTTAAGTATCTCTAACAAAAAAGTATTGCATGCTTTTATTCTTGACAAGAAAGATGCACAACTTAATACCTTCCATACAAGACGTTTATAAAGCCCAGGCCATTCTCATCAAAATTACCATCAACTTGACTCTCTTCTGAAGCACTCCCATATTTTTCACCATGCAAGCTCTCTGCCACCTTGAAAGTCAGCACCTAAAGAAACATAGCAAAGTCAATTCTTTAGACTATCTTACAGTGTTGAGTATGATTTTCTTTCAAAGAAATTGATCATCCAAAAATATACGGAGAACAAGGACAGAATAATTACTCCAAAAAAAATTATAGGTTTATGGTCTGGCAGGGGTCAGTAGGTTTATAGTATCTTTTTGCAATGATATGGTGTGTGGTAGTAGAAGTTTCACTCAGGTTTGAAAGCAATTGTACCTGCCATATTAGCTTTGATAGCTGTTTTACTTTGGGTTGAGAATGGAGTTGTGCATTGGATAAAGCATGTTGATAACCAAGGAAATAAGGGATATCACTATCGCAATCTGGTATTATATTGAAATGAACAACTTTTGGGGTTGTTCATTAATGGAGGAAAATTACTTTAAAAGGAACTAAAAGCTAACAGCTACACTATTCTAACAAACTAATTCTTCATTCATTCATTTGATAAGGATTACAATGACCATTACATTATTTATAGCATTGGCATTCTAGCAACTTAAGCAATGACTCATCATAATGGGTCTCTCTAGACCCTTCTAGAAAGCATGACTCATCACCTAATGTAACTTGGACCTATATTATTCTAATGGGCCTAACTTGGATCATTACATTCCATTGGTCTTGCACAAACACCTTGTCCTCAAGGTGGTAATTAAATAGCTCACATCATACTCATTCTTCATAGCATTCAATTCCACAGACTTCGATGTTTAACATATTTGACCCATGACATTCCTCCATTCTTGGGCTAGCACCTTGCCCTCAAGGTGAACCAAAATTGAAGCTGCATATTATTATGATGATGCACTTCAGGAATTAATCCAAGAAAGAATAAGTTCCCTATGTGTTCCAATTTGAGAATTCCATGACAGAAAGCAAACGTGTTGAGCATCCTTCTTCCTTCTTTTAACAGCAAGCCAAATAAGTAATTAAGCATCCGAACACACAAAGCCCAATTAGTAACCAAAAACACCAGGCCCATTTTTCTAGATGATTCCAATCCCAATTGGCGGCATGAACATTTTGCAGAAGCGAAATCAGTAGCAAAGCTCAAATCAATTTCCAGAAACCTTTTTCTAACTTTATCTCTATCCCAAGGAAATGCGCGCACACACCGGAGAAGACGTGGGGCTGCTAGAAACTTCCGCCGGAAAACGAAAGCACAAATGACGGAAAAGAACGATTTGAGTATGCCTTGCAATTCCGACTCACTTCCAAACTTAAACTTTCCTCTATCCTATGGAACGCACAAAAACGAGAAGCCGGTATAGGACATCGGTGCCAGAAAACAGAACCTGCGCTCGTCACCGCCGGGATCAAAGACAACAATGCATCTTCTTGTTACTTTGTGTTTTTGAGACCAAGGCACCCACGGCCAACCCGAAGCAGCACCAAGAGATGAGCCCCACGCTGGAAATGAAACCATCGTCGGAAGCCGAAATTGACACTCATCACCTCCGGGATCAAAGACCACGAAGCTAAAACCATGAAGGTCGGGAGACGTGTAGAAACTGCTGATGGGGACCCAATTGATGAAAACAGATAATGGAACATGGTTACGCATGCCAAAGAGGAAGAAGGCATCGCAACTTCCAAAATCACGGGTTTGACAACGGCGCACGGCGGAGTTGACGACGATTTTGAATGCTCCCCCGGGATCAAAGATGTGAATGGGAACAGCAGGTAGCGCAACGTGAGATGCGGATGTTGTCGAGGCGTTACTTCGTCAGCACGCACAACTTTCTTCTCCGTTGAAGGTATGGTGGTTGCCGAGAAGGATTCATTTAGATCCTTAACGACATCTAGTTTCTGCTCAAAGAAATCAGACCCATGACTCGAAATTGCGACAAGATCCGGTACGAGCTTAACTTCTGCCTCGTCGACTTCAGAAACTAAATCGACGGTGTGGGTAAAATCATCTTCAACAACAAAGAATTCATGTGATGCTTTTGTTTCGTTGATAATCTTAGGTTCAAAGAATTCATCTGCGACAACAAAATCACACTCAGTACTGATGGTGGTGATGTTGTTGCTATCTCTTTTGGGAGTGATAAAATGGGTTTGAGAGGGGCTGGTGTGACGTTCAGGAACATGATCGTGAAGGAGAGTAGTTGCATGGGCTGATTGTTGTTGGGTTTTGGTGATGTTGTAGGTATTGATTGAAGGGGGTAGGCTGGTGTTAAGTGTGGAAAGGTCAAAGGCGAAATTGGAAATGGCATGGTTCAAGGCTTGTTGACTTTGTAAAATTTGTTGAAGAAGGAAGTCAGTGTTGGTGGAATTGAGAGGCTGAGTTGGTTGTTGTTTTGTGAGATTGTGGGGTTGTAAGTTGCTTGTGAGTGATGATGTAAAAGAGGGAGATGAATATGGGTAGTGTTGGTAAAGGTCATGATTAAACAAGTTTGTGGTGGTCGTAGTGATTGGTAGCTGATGGGGAAATGGTGGGTGTGAATCCCAATATTGTGCTGTTGCAGACTGAAAAGTGGAAATGGAAGGTGGTGTGTGATGTTTGAAGGGTTGAGGATTTAACAAGGTATGAACATTGACAAGTGTAGGATCATGAAGGTTGTGATTGTAGTAAAGGAAGTGATTAGAAAGTGGAGAATTCATGGCAATGAAAGCACCAATGAAATGAACTTTTGGGGTTGTTCATTAATGGAGGAAAATTACTTTAAAAGGAACTAAAAGCTAACAACTACACTATTCTAACAAACTAATTCTTCATTCATTCATTTGATAAGGATTACAATGACCATTACATTATTTATAGCATTGGCATTCTAGCAACTAAAGCAATGACTCATCATAATGGGTCTCTCTAGACCCTTCTAGAAAGCATGACTCATCACCTAATGTAACTTGGACCTATATTATTCTAATGGGCCTAACTTGGATCATTACATATATGCAAGACAGATGGTGAGATAGTCAATAATTAGATTCCATACTAGCAGCTCAAATTTTATTTGGCTTTGAAGTCTCTATTATGGTGTGGCAGTTCAAAAATAATGTTACAAGAGATGCAATTCTAGTGCTAAAAATGGTCAGTATATAGAGAATACTATCAGGCTCATTTAAGTGGTCCACATCTATGTATAATTGGCACTCAGAACTAACAGCAAAGATACGTTTCAGGAGGAGTTTTAGGTTCTTCATTTGAAAGTTGTTGTTTCATTAAGACCGCAACACACTTTCCTTCTGAACCTAACACTTCTTCCTTAGTGTTTCTTCCTTGATAAATGACTTTTAGACCATAAATGATGGTGTTTCGATTCCTAGGAGATGTGACTGTCGTATAGATTGTGCACTTGATTGCATCCATAAGTTCTCCCTAATGCATTTCTTACTTGTATTGAAAAGGTGGACGGGGGACAGGTATGGAAATAAAAACATAATGCGAAAATAAAAGCAAACCTTTTCATCTTCAATAGTCCACCGGTAACTTTTACATAGCTCGTAGAAAGAAAATAAATTTCCCTAGCAAAACAAAAAGGTCGTCAACATTAACATTTGGAATACACAACGGAATGAATAATTTTCATTGTTTATTTGTAACTGTCACCTCAGGAAACAACGGATAAATTGGCAGTTTGCGGCCAACCCCTAGTTGTTCACTCTGCATATGCAATTTGATAGTAGATGGAACTCCCACCCTTAAAATACTCCTTGCTTCACAAATCACAGTATTTCCATTCACAAAGACGCTAGCAAGAATTGTCTGACAATAGTTATGAGGTCTTGGATTAGACAAAGATCATGATAACGATTTATAATAGATTTTCCTTTTATGAAATTTTTAAGGATTTGGAGTACAAGAAATCTATCTTAATGTAGGAGTGAAAAAAACAAAAACTTGATATCTAAAGCAAGGGATAGTATTTTACCACAATGCCTAACACTCCACATGAAAAAATATAAATTGTGAACTAAGCCTGTGATGTTGTGTTGAAAACTGACTTGTAAAAATACTATTAACTCATTTTATAAGACTGAGAATGCCAACAGCTCAACATAGTTTACATCAGAAAGTTACCTGTCCTAGTATCACGACCATTACAATATGACAATAAACACTCATGTTCAGCCAAAGTACAAAAATATGTAACAATAATAACCATGAGCAGGATTTAACATCTTACTGTGTTCCCAATAGAATTTGCCAAGAGCCGTCCAGAATATCTATCAATACTTGCAATTTTATCACTTTCAACTGCATATTCGACATGAACACCGAGAGATGGGCCACCTTCCACAGTAAGCTAAGCAAACAGATAAAATAAACTCCATCATCATAAAACTGAGAATGAGAAAACAATAGTGCCGATAGTTACAAATCACAATAGCCCAAGGCTGAAAAACCAAATTTTGAAGATAAATAAGGGTTTCACTTGGGTGCCATTGGTCTTTGAAGATAAATAATTTATTTTAATCATTCATCCATCATTCTCTCTCAACTAAAATAGACTAAAGGAAACAACAACACCAATAGCTAATGGCACCCAAGTGAAATCCGATAAATAATCACAAGAAAATAATAAAAAATTCAGATAAGAGAAAAGTATGGAAGAAAGACTTGTATGAAGACAACGTTGAAACTAGTGACAGAAATTTGAGGGCATCAATTAAACAAATAAGTAGAGATATTAAATGAATTGTGACCATAGAAATAAATGTGAGCATTGTTTCTAAAAGAAATCAACGTTGCCTTTTCCAACAGAAAAATAAAACACGAACTGAAGAGAATAATGTGGTATGTGATTCGTTAGAACTGCACATTTTCAAGTTAAACAAGTACTGAAGAAACAACACTTGTACTTTAGAACATACCACATATGACGCACCAGGTAGCAGGAAAATTTCATGGGGGTGTATTCTTGGGGCTTTGTACACTTCCACCCTAATAGCTTGACTTTGTATTACATGTCCAAAATGTTGCATAGCACTGACCTGGTTTCAATATATAATGACCAAGCTTTTGAGTTTGCAGAAGTCCATGAAAAAATATAGTTAGATTAAGGTCGGGTTTATACACATTGATAATAAACTTACATAAAGGGTTGTAATTCCAAGATATCTCCCCTTTATTTTAAAACTTGGTGCATTAACATGTCTACCATCAAGACTGGACAGACTGTCAGCATCAAGCAACTCAATTATGGTATCTTCCACATGAACATGAATATTCATGTAAACAAACTGCATCATAGTTTTCCAATCATTAGTTTGCAAGTTGAAATAGAAAAAACTCATGTTTTTGTAGGTGAATATGGGGACGATAACATCCAAAATGACCAATAATAATAATATTATTAATAATAATAATAAACTTCTTGACCATATTCAAGGCAGTAAAGATTACGTCCTAAAGGATCAGGGTAAAACATGCCAAGCACAAAAACTGATTGCAGCTCATTAAATTAAATTAAATTAAATTAAATAGGGAAAATAATTCAGACCTGGGAAGCATGAAAACTGCTTCCTCCATTTGTACCGGCCAATAAGTCAATAGTTAGCAGACTTCCTTCCTGTAAAGATCAGGATAGTACATCATTGTCGTTGAAACTCTAGGCTGAATATATATCCACCAATCAATGATCATATTTAAAAACGACATTAATGAGCAATAGAAACTGTAAATATGTCAGTTTGTTGGAATGATCTTTGTGTTTTTTATTTTCATACAGAAAGTCAGAAATAATGCCCTGGATTTTTCCCCATTCACATACAATTCAGCTCTCGGTGCCCAATCAATGCACACTATTTTAGGAAATTTAAGCATGTACAATACCCAGTACCAAAACAGAGCAGCCTAGAGCTATAAAGCTCCCACGTGCTGGGTCAAGGGGAGGGGCACAGATCCATTGAGGATCTATTGTAACTAGGAAGTCTAACATGAGGCAGATTCCATTATTTGAACCCATAACCTTCTAGACACATAACAACATTTCCGGCCACAGTGTCAGGCTCCCCTTCACTGCAGAACACACATCATAATCGAAAACCGGCTCCCAGCATTACGGGCCTGGGATGGGAAGCTGCATATGTGAGGTAGGGTATCAAGGAGAAGAGGGATAGCTAACTGTATATATGAATGAAATCGATAAATAGTGGATCAGCAGAGTATGTGGGCCTTTAGTGCCTCAGTGAAGATTCAGTTAAGAATGAATTAGGGTGATCTCAAATTAACCCTTGTATGTGTCTACTTGCAGACTTCCTGACCACCATAGCAAGAATACAGTAACAAATTTTTTAGGGATATAGATGTCCCAATTATTTTGCTTGTCTCAGTTTTCTATCTCTTTATACCAGTTGAATCTATCAGAAATTATCCATTCCGTATCACTGCTCAAAGAGGATTTACACAGAATGCAATGAAGGTATCCGTGAATACAAGTAGCAACATTTATCCATTCCTTATTTTAACAACTGTTTCATTTCTTCTGCACACTAAAAGACCCAATTTCTTCAACACTCAAGATTTTTGTGCTTACTCTCCTAGGTGGAATGCAAGACAGATTTAGTTGTCACAACTTGCCGACCAAGAAGTAAAGAATCCACTAGAGTATTTGACTAAGTTGATTTAATGTGATTCTACAAGAAAGCAGGAAAACACCAAAGCCCACAACAGTGTTAAGAGCTAGAGACGAATGTCAATGGAATGGAGGATTAGATTCTTATTTTTATTTTTATTTACAAATGGACTATTTTTTTATACGCTACTAATAATTAACTATGATAGCATCATGTTTTAGCAGGCTACAAAGTGTTACTCCACCTTTCTTTTGGTTTTCTCTACCTGTTATTCGGTGAAGTAATTATGTGCTGCATATATGGCCATCCAATGAAATCTCTAGATTAAACCATTTTAAACCAAAATACAAGAATAGAAAAGACACACCATTAGGCTAATCTCTTCCCCTGACATGATCTGAATCCATTCTATATCTGCAACCTGGACCTGTAACATTCAACCATTAAAAGCATCAAACATTAAACAACATTACCTATTCATCAGAGAGCTAGGACAGGATGTGTTTCAATAAAGATTATACGAAACTAAAGCAAATTTTGAACTCCTACACAAGTCAATAAACTTTACTACAAGATCACAAACTTTACTCACCCAATTGAGGATAGCACTAGAAAATAACAAGAGTCTTTTCCCTTAAGGTAGGGAAAGGTCAAAATTTGGTATGGCTAATTACAAGATTTTGTATTGATACTTAGGTCTGATTGACAAGACAAAAAAAACCGTGTGGCTTGTTAAACAAAAACAAGTGTCACAAGCATGCAGAAATAAAGGTGATTGGAAATTAGACATTCTAACAGACAAGGATCATAAGTTCATAACAATGACATTATATTTGCAAAATACACTTATCGATCCAAATATTTAGGTATGGACATCAAAACCAAGCATTTTCTTCAAATATCAAGCCATTCAAAATTGATTGAAAATGGAGCTTACAAGTGCAGATGCTTTTAATGGAGGAGTTAGCCCCATGTCATATAAAGTCAGATTAGCTATCCCTAATCCTTTAGGGGACAAAATCAGTTGTTGACATTCTAATCCTGTTGGCGGTTGAGTAACTTCCACCACTTGAGAATCATTTGTAACAGCTTCCAAGAAACAGCTCCCCCCAGTAATTGACAAATTTACCTGAAGGCATGTATACAGTATAGTAAAAAGTCCATAATTCTACTGAAATGTAATGACAGATTAATTTCATGAACAAAATGTGTTAAGTGGGACATATTTGCAACACAGATATGAGCAAGAAAAGCAAATCAGACTACCATGCAAGACAGAGACCTGCATTGGAACGGAGGAGAGGAGAACCTCACCCCCACATCCCAAAAAAGAGTATAGTTCGAATATACCCTGTACGAAAAAATCATCATTGTCTACAATGAGAAATTAATCCTAATTTGTGGGTTCTGCAATTTTTTCTACAATGGGAGCTATCCCGACTTTTTCCATAAACAAGAATTCATAATTCATGAGTTCCTCTAACTCTAATGTATGATCAACAGATATAGAGAACCGTGTTGAAGGTATAAGTTTTGAATAAAAGGATGAGAAAAATAATAACTATGAAATATCATTTGATAATAACTAGATATTAAATTGATACAAAAGACCAAGCATCAATCCCTACTTATAAATGTTAGAATATAAGAATACATCTTTCAACAAGTGTTACCTTTGCATTAGGATTGAAATATATCAAGCTGAACTCTGGATCAACTCTTAGCATAGAAACAAGCTGCATTGTCGACCAATATAAAGATAAGACAACTTCTCAAGACAAAGCAATAATAACAACATAATTGCTCTAAAGTCCCGTCATTAAAGAACAAATGCAGAGACATGATGCAGAACTTAACCATTAAACTTATAAGCTATTCATTTTTAATCACTTAAAAGAACAAGTTTCACAGTCTAAAGAATTATGTTCAACGTATAATAATACCTGTAAACGAATGGCATCTGTAAGCACATTTTCAGTTTGAGGAAACTGGTGAAATGTATCATCTCCCAAGCCACCAAGAGAGCCAGTAACAGTAGCACGAACAATGCACTAAGAGACAGAATTTAAGGTCACTTTAGTTATCGATACACTATAACAAGATATGTAAAATAATGTTGTATGAGTAAAAGAAACTTTAAATCAACTTCTTAAATGGTTTGATACTGTTTCAAAGAACTATACAAATACAGGACTAGTTAATAGGAAGGGGCCGAGGCATTTGAATTGCAAAGAGATGCAAATAAAAAAAAGGTTATTTTATAGGTTGAGCATGGACATAGAGAAGCGTTGATGCAAAACTAACAATTCATTAATAAGAAAATAGGACTACTATACTATAAAAAACAAAGACATACTCCAACGATATAGGATTGTAAATACACTTTTGCCAAACTAGGTACACTCATTGCAAGCTCGCGCACACTTACTTAGCTTGTCTACATAGTTTTTGGAACAGCAAGTTTTCACACACAACTAAATTACCAGAAACTGTCAAAAGGTTAAGCAGTAAATAATGACAAAATTATTGGGAATAAAATCTGTCAGTACCAATCCTGATTCATTTCGCAAGACCAAAAACCTCTCCCAATCATTGGACTTCGTAATATCAAATGCATAATCCCAATATGCTAGTTCCTCACAGCTGCTAAGTTCCCATTTCAAACTCAGAGAAGATGAGTTTGCAAAAGCTTCTCCAGAAGCACTAATACCAGCTGCAGATATTCTAATAGTGCGCCCATTTGCCACAGTAATAGGGGAATCGCGAAGTCTCCGTGAACTACGCTCAGCATGAGCGGCTGCTCTAATAATTTCACGTTCATTCACTGGAAAGAACAATTCAATCAAGAAACAGAAATCTAAAAAAAAAACTGCTGTCAATTCTTAAAACACTGGGTCAAATGTCTACCTGGCTCATCAGCTATAAGTACAATGGAAGAAGGAATGCTACATGCCACTGGCAGCCAAGCTTCAGCTACAGAAGGCAGAGGATGATCATCCCCAACTGAATTTCCACGTCTGAAAAGCAATCTCTGAGTCATTTGAAACAAAGGTTATTATTTTCCGACTCCTATCTCATATTAAAAATATTATGGATTACAAGAGAATGAAGGATGATGAAAGAACATATATATATATATATATATATAGAGAGAGAGAGAGAGAGAGAGAGAGAGAGTAACTATTGAGATATCTGAGTCAGAAATTTTTTATTCTCTATCATCTTCATATAGCTACCAGTTTTGTTATATTGGAGAGTGATAGAATCCTGTTACAAGCTACTAGAGAATTTTGTTGCAACCACTAAACTAGCTAATCACAGTATGTGACTAATGCTGCACACAAGCACTACACTAAGGTTTTGTTTGCGAGTTTGGAGGGGAAGGGAGGGGAGGGGAGGGCTTGAAAAAAAAAGCAAGAAGCAGAAAGAATGGAGAGTATTGGGAGGGGATGGCTTTGGAGGGTTTGGTTTTCTTCATAATACAAAATCCCCCTAATGCGGGGGAACTCAAAAATTGCATTAGAGGAGGATTTTGAAGGGCTTTGATAAATTCTCCAAATTTGATCTATAATGTTATAAATTTTCTCAATATTAAAAATACATTAATAATAAGCATTGAGTCATCATTCTCTACAAAAACACTCTTTTAAAAACGGAGAAGGATTTCTATTTTTTTTTCCCTCTACTCCTCTCCGCCCAAAGCCCTCCCCTCCCCTCCCAACTCCCAAACAGACCTAACACTAGGATACTTTCTAATAAGAAAGGAATATTGAAACTTACAAAGGTTCCCAGTGTTTGACATAAAACTCTGTACAAAGTCCTATTGTTGCCAGATATCCGATGCACGAGAACTCCATCATCTGTCAGAGCATTCTCTCCATCCAAAACATCCACAGTTTCAATAAAATCAACATGTTTGCTCCATGGTTCAGGTCCGCCGACAAGTGACAAGTCTAAATTTGTCCCAGGGACAAGATTTAACTCCTCCAAGTTATGAAATTGTTTATTCTTTTCTGCTGGAGCCAAGTCAAGCCAGTAACCACCAAAGTGGTTTCCGTCACCTGCCTGACGTACAATGAAGGGTAGATATGCCGCAATACGCAAGGATGCTTTTAAGACAACTGGACCATGACTGAATTGGTGATATTCTTTAGAAAGTATGGCATGGATTACAGCTTGACCAGTATTAGAAGCATATAAGTAAGTCCAAGAACAAGGGAAGCCAACATCTGATGGATGGAGCTGACTACTTGGCACTGTTTCCAAGTATGACGACTGCTGAGATACATCGACAATTACAAAAGACTCACTTCCAGCTTTCCACTTTATCAAAGAATTGAAGGCATCACATCTGTAGAAAAAGGCACCTGCGCATGAAACATCCACATAAGCAAAAGTACCAGGCAGTATTGTTGTAAGTGAAATGAAAAGGAAATTTCAGAATATCCTCAAATATGGTGTCTACCATTTGCCGTTTTCATTGTCACAGCAGCTTGAAGATGAGATCCAACAACAGTTTCTACAGGAAAATTGTGAAGCATAACCATAGAAGATGGAATGGAGACTTCAACCAGGACCTATAAGAAAATAAAAACGTGGAAGAATTGTATAAACATCCAAAGCGATTCAAAGTAAATTTTATGAATATTTTCTGCATGGATAGAAAATAATATAGACAAAAATGGCAAGGAGTGTCTCACACAAAAAAACCTCTGTAGTATTTTATAATGAGAAAATCATTGCATTATTATCAGAGAGAATAAACGAGTATCTAATTCTGATTGCACTTTCCCTTCTTTTACAGAAAAACCTCACTAGTGTCATCATGATGCAAAAACACACATCTGTGATATTATTCAACACGTAAAGCTAAAAAAACACATAAAAGATATATCATAAATCATATTCATCACATTCATGCCAGCATCTAATGAACTCATTGAAATCAATGAAGTAGCAATAGAGTATAGTCGGACGACATTTGAGACTTAGTAGAACAAATATCAACTGTGTGATTAAAAGAACAAGGGAATCACAGATCAATCTAGACAAGCTATAACAAAAATGTCTCAAAAGAACAAGGGAAGGGATCCACCACTAAGCAAGAAGAAATTTATCAAATTCAGGCAGAAAACTCAGTTTTTTTTTTTTTTGGAATAATGAAGCAATTTTTCGGATGTAGCTTGGTAAGAACCAGGATATAGATACCAATACCATTTAGAAAGGAATGAATCGTAAGGGGATGAACTCACAAAGAAAGCACGTAGGGTAGAAGTGAAGCACAATTTTGAGTAATAACTACAGCTTGTATAAGCCAAGCCAATATGCTTAGCACATACCATATTACTCCCCCTACTAAACATCATCCATGCATTCAAATAGCATACTAGATAACATAGGAACAGATGCAAATTCACGAGACTAGATTTTGACCTATAACCAAACATGGTATACTTTACAGAAGTTAATAATATTACCTCATCGTAGTTTAGTGAATCATATACAGATACCACTTTAATAGTAGCTTTTCCAGGCTTTTTTCCCTGGATAGTACCAGAAGTTGACACAGATACAGTAGATATGTCTGAAGACAACCATTTGTAGTCACTCTCTGCCTTTGCACAACCTACACCAATTAGTGGGATCAAAAGTATAAACATAAATATCAAGAATAAGCTAGTCATTTCAGATTGGAGCAAAGAGAAAAGGCTTCCAACCTCCTACAGCCTTTAACTCTGCATCCTGATGAACACCGGGAGCCCAGGGCAGTACAATTATTCCACTTTCATTGCCCAAGGTGAACTTCACTTGATCACAAACCATGACTTCTTGCGCAACTGTGATAATCTACAAGGTTCCAAAAACAATGTAAGTACTCAAAAGAGAAATAGAATGTTCCTAACACTATAAAGCAACAAATAGCCACTATCCAATCTCAACCAACGAAGAAATATGAAATGACCAAGGAGAAACATACGGTGTATATCCAGTAAAAGAGGCTAAAAAATATTGAGAAAAACGAATAATATGCTTTTACAAGAAAGCCTCAAAGAAAGAATGATCACCTCTTTTTTGTCATCAGCCCCACCAGGATAGCTCAGAGAAGCTGTCAAATTTCCAAGTCCTGGAGAGTAAGCTTTCAAGAGTTTAGTATTCCGCCAGCCATGTTTAACGGCAATATCATTTGAAACCGACACAGTTCTCCAGTAATCCGACCGGTAATCATAAACCTTAACATCATCATTCTGCAACACAATGAAGAATGTTATGATTAAGAACTATCAAAAGAAAAAGCACAAAAGCAATCCATATAATGTAGCAAAGAGAATGATTAAAAATGAAATTCCCATTACAGAGGTATATAAGAAGAGTAACAACGTAAAATAAAAATATCATAAAATGCCATGAGATCCGTACATGACTTGATGTCAACAGGCAAGTTTGAAGGTGTGTCCTACACATTTGACTGTGGAAGACGTAAATTACCCTAGAATCATACAACACTTTGATAGGGAAGTTATTTCACCTACATCATTTGTAATGTATGTGTTGAAAAATGCACAAAACATGGATATCACTTAGTAGTTAGACAACTTTTGAAAGCAATAGCCCCTGTTCCCTTGTTTAAAATATGTTGTCTTAGCCAATACGGAATGACTTGACTCAACTAGCAGTATTGGATATTGTTCAGAGTCCCACATTAGATGAGATATGTCCTGACAATGTGAATATAAGGTGAGGACTGCCCCCACTATATAAACACATTATCATGTCATATCTCATCCAATTTGGGACTCTTTAACACACTCACGCCCTGGACTGGAGTATAGTGTGACTCAAGGGGCCCGATAGCAGGCGCAAGTGGCGCAATGGATAGACTCTACTACCATGTTAGGTTTTTATATTGGGCCTTCGCAAAAAGCATCATAACACATGCATTATTAGACATGCCATAATCCACAAATCTGTTCAACTCATCAGCATATTGTACATAGAGAAAATACTTAAATCGAAATTCAACATGATCTAACTCCACAACAATCATTTCCGTGCAGTGTTTTCGTCGACAACATAATCATTCTCTACATCGACAGTAGCTAAAAAAACGCAATGCAATCAACCGTAATCTCCGATTTGTACGGACGGATAGGAAATCAGATGGATGATTGAACACATATTTATTGTAAGGGACCATGATGTAAACACCGTCCTCCTTTCCAACATTTTCAAATTTAAGAATCAGATCTTTATCAACAATAGCATGAATTATTTTTCACCATTTCCATTGATAATGGCTTTTTGATGTATCTAATTTGGTCACCGCCCCCTAACCTCAAAACCATAGCAATGAAACACCAATCATCATTTTGATTTGAAACATCAACAACAAAATCATATGAAGTAGCCATTAGTAAATCGTATTGGGCTATTAGACCAAAAGTGATAAAATAACAAATTTGTTGTGAATGCTACCAATGGCTCCTTCATATGTTTCTATTGTTCATGTTACAAATTAAAAGGATAATTGGTGTTTTATTGCTAGGGTTATGAGATTATGGCTGGCGACCAAATTAGATAAATCTTAATTACCATTATCAATGGAAATGGTTCTTATAGATAACAATGGAAAAAAGATTCATGTTATTGTGGATAAAGATCTGATTCCGAAATTCGAAAAATGCTGTGAATGAGAATGGTGTTTATATCATGGTCCCTTAGAATATGGTTGGTTGCATAGGAATGCTAACTACAGTTGATGTCGAGAAGGATTGTGTTGTCGATGAAAACACTGCAAAAATTATTGTTATGGAGTTAGATCATGATGGATTTCAATTTAAGTTGTTTCTCTATGGACAACATGCTAACGAGTTAAACGAATTTATGAATTTTGGAATGTCTTATAAAGCATGTGTTATGATGCTTTTAGTGATGACCCAATATAAAATCCAATAATGTATCAGAGCCTATCCCATATCCATTGGGCCACCTGCTATCATGTCACCACTATCGGGTCACTCTCCAGATGTACAGTCTTGGGCATGAGGGTTAAGAGTCCCACATTGGATGAGATACTTCCTGACAATGAGTTTGTAAGTGGGGGAAGTCCTCACCTTATAAGCCGGTTTTGCAATGATCAACAGGCAAGTTTGAAGGTATGTCCTACTCATTTTGATTATGAATTCTAAATTATTACAATGATCATTGATCCTATTTATTGACCGCTAGAGTTCTAACTACCTGTAACCAACTCCAAGAGCCAAGAGGTTAGTTACAGAGCTATGCTAAGCTACTATTAGTTACAAATTAGTTATAAGCCGGTTTTGCAATGGTCAACAGGCAAGTTTAAATGATTACAATGATCATTGATCCTATTTATTGACTGCTAGAGTTCTAACTACCTGTAACCAACTCCAAGAGGTTAGTTACAGGCCTATGCTAAGCTACTGTTATCCTATAGTAAGTAAGGTGCAACTGTAACTAACTCTAGGTAGTTACTATAGGTGTAGTCTGCCATGCATACAATGTACTCAAAGCTGTAAGAGAGACTTTCTCCTAGAAAATTCATCTATTTCCTTAATATGTTGTCAGTTTCTATCAAAGCAATACAAATCCAAGGAAAATTCATACCACTGAAGCATGATTGATAAGCTACCCCTAGTATCCTTTTTTTTTTTTTTGTATGTAATTTCTGTTTTTGAAAATATGGCAAACATTGGGAGGTAAAAAAATAATATAATTTACTATGCATACTGCAGAGAAATGCTACCAGAAACATTAAGAAAAGTTGCCCTTAAAGTTTCAACGCTAAATGTATAGAATAGATGAAGATCAAAGAAGAAATAGAATATGTCAATATAGTATACACATACTTTACCATTGTTATTAAAGTAGCATAGTAGAATAACGCAAACTACCTCTGTAATATAAATCTCTTGTGCATCATGAGCATGTGCAAAAACCTTTATTTGGATAAGATATTGACGGCCAGATACAACATACCAACGTGCCATTAGAGGACTAGATTCAATTCCTTCCACGGGATCACCAGAACTAGACAAAGGTGTTATATACAAACCTAAAAAAGCTGGCAGGACCACATTTAGTGAAGAAACTTGCACATGGCCAGCAACCCTTTTATCTTCAACAATGATAGCTGTCATCCCCAAGTTTGATGCATACACTAACCCTGTCTTCGAGTCAACCTGAGCGACCGAAGCATTTGAGGCAGACCACTGATGATGTGGTGAAGGTAGAGCAACCACTGCAAATGCAAAAGAAAGATATTGGTGGTAAGACCATTGATACTATCATATCAAAAACAAATATACAACAGTCATTAGTATGAAGGGATAGAGCATAAAATATTTGTCTAAACTTATCAGAAACTTTTGCAGCACAGGAAGTTTCAACCATTAAGTAGGACCCAGAGAAAAGACTAGATAATATGCCTTGATCAATTACCACTATAGTGCAAGCACCGGGCATTAGTTGTGACATTAGTTTCTGTCCACATACAAGATTAGAATGAAAACAGAGATGGAGGATCAGGAACCCTCCTAAGGAGAAAAAGACATCAGTGAAAGAAGAAAAACAAGCAAACCACTACAGTCCCTCTGACAATAAAGCGAAGGAAGTAAGGCCATGCTCCAAGAGATGAGGAGGAAGAAATCTACAGCTAATTCCAAAGTTATAACCCAATCAAATCAACTGCACTGGAGAGTTAAAATCCAAAGCACCTTACTTTCTTTCCTACTTCTGAAGCCTATAGATCTAATAGGAAAAATAAACTTCCAAGTTAGATATAGATCCACAGATCTAGATGAAGTTACTATTTGATTCAAAGCTCCTTAGGTTAAAAAAACACGTTAGGGGATGGGGCCTTGTGAGGTCTACACACCAGTAATCACAAGTCTACAACAACAACCAAAGTCTTTTCTGACTAGGTAGTAGGTACCAGTAGCGGTATTGTCAAATACAATCCAAACAAATCATAACCTTAGACAGATACTTAGACTAGAATAGATGTTTGAGTGCAATTTTAAGAAAAAGGGTTCCAAATTAGAAGAATCCATTAAAAGAGCACATGTCGAAGAGGTCATGAATTCTCCAGAAAAATAAAAAGCCCCCCCCCTCTCTATAAATGACATTTTTATTAACGGGTATAAATGGCAATTGTATACCTATTTTGACACCATATTCAAATAAGCACCAAAATGAAAGATTTACAACTTCAAAAGAATACCAGAAATATTCAAATGAAAACTAAACAACTTGAGAAAACCTTGAGGAATATTTCCACGGATGACTTTAAGGGTGTAGGGAACGGCTGCACCAACAAGGACAAAAACTGGTGAGGGAGGATCAAGCGACATGGCTTCAGCAACAGTGAGAAGAAGCTCATCAGCCATATTTTGTAACTGTGGCTCAAGCAAATGCACTGACACAATCTCATGGCCAATCTCAATTCCCTTTACTACAAAAAGATCAGAAAATACACCCTGCAAAACAGGACCATGAAAAAAGGTTGGATATAATAATGAATATGTGCTATTAGTTATAAAACAGTGGTCTAACAAATTCAAATAAGACAGTAACAGACTTACATCATCTTCAAGTTTTATTTGTATATCTAAGTCACCACAGAGTCCCCCACAGTCACTGAGGGGAGAATCCTTAATAGGAACATTAACAAGCCGATAGGGTAGTCCATTGGCTTCAGGCATAAGGCTCCACATAAACTGTAAGCCAGCTAATGAGGAAAATACATTTTCTGCAGCACAACAGAGAAATTTAATAAATATTTCCTGTCTGACCTAGACTCGGTGAGGAAAATAGGATAAACTTAAAATTAGTAAAAAAAATGTTAAGCGAGAAGCAATGATGTCTTATAGACGAGTGAAGTAGACATAAATAAATGGTGAATAGTTGATTTCCCAAGTTATGTCTGGTAAACTTGAAAGACAGAGTAAAATAAGCCCCACACCATTCTCATGCCGGTCCTATAAAGTGATGTTGGCTTGTGAACAGTTTCAAGAGAAAAAATGACAAAAGGAGTATATTTGCAATAGAATTTTGCACGGTTAATACAGCAGAATATTAAAACCAACCATATCAAACAAGTATAGAATGACTTAAGAGCCACAATATTATGTACAAAACTCCCAATATATGCACTTGAAGAATACCTTCATTGTCGAAGGCGCGGACGTGCAACGTAGCAAGTCCATCTAAATCAAGCTTAATAGAATTATGAAATATCTGGATTCTGGATATATTGTCAATGAAGACCTTGCAACGAATCACAATTCCAGTTTTCACATCTGTAGCATAAACAGCAGTCTCCTTCCGACCACTGTAAGGGGCAATCGATCGCAGCGTCGCACTAGTTGAGCACTTGTTGCTTGAATTATACTCAGGCAAAACAGACAGAATATCATGATGATCCCATGACCTAACAATATGTCACCAAATGAATGAATAAATAAATAATCGCATAATCATCAAGATGAATTCAATAACAATGAATTATAATTCATGGCCAAATCAAATCAATTAGCACCACTTAGAAACTCAATATCCAAATCCCTCTTTGTTCTTTATTTATAAACATTACACAGCTCTCATAATTCAAAAATCAAAAGTGACCCACCACTGAAAACATCTTCAAGTAATTAATTGTTCATGATATGATAAACAATGTACAGCTAGCATGCTTAAAAAAGCAATCTGCAACCTTCAAAATCAAGTTTGATTGAGGAAAACATTGTTTAATGTAAAAGACAATGTTTAGTTTCTTAGAATTGAAACTGATTGTCTCTCAGTTTAACCAAAAAGTGATAAAATAATACTTGTGCATAAGGTCGAAAAATTTATATCTAGTTTTACAACAGGAATAAAAAAACTTCAAACTCAATTTGAACTTTAATCAAATAAAAAATTTAAAACAAAATCAGGTTCATTCAGAAACCATTTATAGTACATTCAGAAACCATTTATAGTAATACTCAAACACACATTTAAAGGGTCCTCATGCTTTCATTTTACTAAGTGGAAAAAAAAAAGTAACTATATAGACAGACTTGTATCATTCATGCACTATGTAGAACAATTACTTAATTGAAGGTGTTTGGTGTCCGACACGACAATCACTTCAATTTTCTCAAATTAGTAATGTCTACGAGTCATTCAGAAAAATTTTACAACAAAATCAAGTTCACTCAAGAACCATTTTTAGTAATACAAATACACAAACACATTTAAACATCCTCATACTTTCATTTTACTAAGTGGAAAGAAAAAAAAGTAACCAACACCTCACATCCAAGCTGTGTCTCGTGTCCCACGCGACAACGACACATGTGCCTGCATTCAGGTTCTGTTTGGCAACATAAAATTTTGAGCTTATAAGCTAATACGACCAAAATAGACATATTTGGTAACAACTTTTTCTCACGAGCTTATAGTTTTTTTACTGCCTTATAGCTTTTTTTATAAGCTACTTCAAGTAGCATTTGAGTTTATACCTTATAGTTTATCACTTTTTTCTCAATTTTACCCTTGGTATCTCATTCAAAAAATTATTTGAATCGATAGAATTATTTGAGTTTATACCTTATAGTTCATCAACTAGTTCAACAATTAATTCTACCAAACACTATAAAGTTAATCCGCTAGCTTATCTACTGTAAGCTCATCCGAGCTAGCTTATCAAATTATCCACTATGTTTTACCAAACAAAGCCTCAATCACTTCAACTTTCTCACATTATTACCGGTGTCTACGTGTCAGTGTCATGTTTGTCGTAGTGTTTCATACTTAAAGTAGCATATTTGTGTTTATAGCCTATTGTTTTTTTTCTCAATCTTACCATCTAATTCTAAAAGTAATAATATATATTAATTAAGAATACTTGTTTATGTCATTTCATACTAATCAATTAGTTCAACCATTAATCCACTAAATCTGCTAATTTATCTGATATAAGCTCATATGAGCTAACTTATCAACTATCCACTATGGTTTACCAAATAGAGCCTCAATCACTTCAATTTTCTCAAATTATCACCACTGTCTACGTGTTTACCATAGTGTTTCATACTTCATTTTTTTCTCAATTTTACTATCAAATTTAAATATATATACTAATTAAAAATATTTGTTTGTCATTTCATACTCATCAGCTATAAGATCGTCTGAGCTAATTTAGCTAGCTTATCGGCTATCATCTATATTTTACCAAATAGAGTCTCAGTCGTCTCAAACTATCACCGGTAGACGGTGTCTACGTGTTAGTGTCGCGTTGAGCATAGTGATTCATACTTCATTGCATTCAAATCGAAATAACATTGAATCTATCTACAAATTCTTCATGAACTAATAGAAAACAATCAATTGAAATAGAAATGGAAATAGAAATGAACCATTTGAAGCAACCGTCACTTCCTTGAAGTCGATATTGAACAGGAAAAGTCATTTTCGGCGGTAAAAGAAGATTAACATCAGCGATGTGAGGACCAGAAGAAGCATGCGGTGGTGAAGAAGCAGCAACGCGTTCAACAAACACAGTAATCGCAAAAATCAGCAAAATCAACGTCATGTTCTTCTTCTTCTTCTCCATTTTGGTTGGAATCGCGATTAGGGTTTACGCATTGCGCGCGAAGAGAATGTGTTGAGAGGTTTTGGGGGTTTAGGGTTTTAGCGAGAGAAATGTTATTCTGAGTTCTGACAGAACTGAGAGCACTGGATCGCACTCGCACAAATATAGAATGTAAATATGTGTAATAAAGTACGGGAAATCACTCACTTTAGTCTTTTTTTTTTTTTACGGTGATTCAAACTCTAAGCATATATCAATTGAGCTAAATTCACGGTGACGTTACTTTAGTTTTAGAGTGGAAGGTGAGTCCTCAATTTAGTTCTTGTAGAAAAATTGCAAAGCAGTTCTTAAATGTAAACTTTGTTAGTCAATTTTGTCCTTGAATGCAAAGAAATTGCAAAACGGTCCCTAAATATAAACTTTGTTGATCAATTTCGTCCCTGAGATAGAAGCTCTGGTAATGTTGGAGAGCATGAAGTTATGTCTCAATGACGAAATTGACTAACAGAGTTTACATTTAGGGACTGTTTTGCAATTTCACTTTATTCAGGGACTAAAGTGACGACTCATCTTCCATTCAGGGACTAAATTGACTAATTCTCCCGGATAGAATGTAAATATGTGTAATAATGTCTTTGAATACTTAAACTAATTTGTTCAAAGAAACTATTTTAATATTGTTTTAATTGAAAGGAGATAATAAAAATAAGAAGAGAACATATAAAAAAAACACAATGAAATGAAAATGTGGCATGAGACATGTACTTCTCAATCAAGTGATAGGTGATCGAAAGAGTTTGAGGAAAGAAATTTTTTTTTTTTTTGGATGTATCAACTGAGAAGAAGTGTTATAATGAGAAATGAGGATATTAAATATTAGCCTTTTAGATTTAAATTAATGGTTGAGATCGTATTTTTCCACGTTCGACCCACTTTTTCTCATTTACGCGCACTTGTAACTCACATAAATTTTCAGCAGTAACTTTCTGTCTTCCTTTATTTATTTATTTTATTAAAGTTTTATCTCTCTTCTTTCTAATACTCTAACATATTTCTCCCTCTTTAATTTTTCTTCTTGTACACAGTTTCGATTCCATTGCAACTAGGTAGATTAGCTCATTCCCATCAACACTGGGAAATAATTGTTATTGTTACAAACAAATGGGATCGGGTTTTGAAATTCGGACATCACAGAGGAAAAGTCTTTCGACATATATATATATATATATATATCAGTTTGTTAGAATAGACCTACTCATTTTTATGAAGAAGTATTTTAGCAACCAACACATTTTAATTTGGACTAGAATATTGAATCTTTCTAGTTTAAAAAAATCAAACTGAAGAATAAACTTGTAATTTTTGCTGGTCATTATTGTTTTTGTTGGGTCATTTATTTCTTTGGGTCTTCGTCTCTCTTTCTCTCTCTTCATACTGCGATTCTCTTTCTCATTTATTGATCTTCGTCTCCCTCGTATACTGTAGTTCTTGCTCCTGAACAAAACAAGCAATTGCATATAATATATTGTCACTAGCAATTCACTCTTGTAAGCAGGCCCCTAATCCTTTTCCTCAATAATAATCTAACATCAATCGATCCAAAAAGAGCTTGATTAACTATATCATCACCAATTACTTCAAAATAATGAAATAAAAAAGAGGACTTTACGATTGGAGAGCTTCTAAAAACTTGGCGTGGTCCTGGTCAGTCGAACACTCTTAATTTTGTTACAGTGTAGGTGTTTAGACTTTAGCCATATTTGAAGGATCGAAGAAGTAAAAGCTCTGTATTGATGGATTAGGGTTCACATATACAATAACATTGATAATTTCTAACTATGGAAGTTGAGTACGAAATATTAAGATCCAATCCATTTAAAGGCATAGTTTATTTTTTTCTCCTTCCATTAGAGTTAGAAGATTCATTATTTACTAGTGAGTAACCATATCAATTAACCAAAATAGAACATAGGAAGACATAAATGTGGAAGAAGCGGTCTGCGGTGATAGAGAGAGTCACGGAAATAGAGAGACGAATACCATAAGTAATAATGACCCTATAAAAATTACAAGTTTATCTTTCAATTTTGATTTTTTTCAAACTAGAAAAATTGAGTATTTTAGTCCAAATTAAAAGGTGCCGGTTGCTAAAATACTCCTTCATAAAAAGGAGTGGATCTATTCTAGCAAACCTCATATATATATATTGAACACCTAAAATTATGGTTTCCCCAAAATTTATGGTTAATGATTCCCCAAAAATCATGGTTAATTATATTCAACAATGAGCTGTGGTAATTTGCTAAATTCATTAATCATCTACTTGCCATCATTAGCCACATATTTAAACTATGCTAATCATCAAAATTGTGTGTTAACGAAACACAACACTTAACTTTTTGCACGTTAAATATTAGTACAATGGTACAATTAATCTCGTCATAATTTAATTATGTTACTAACTAGTGCAACGACCCGTGCCAAGCACGGGATACATTAACTTTAAATTTTTTTAATGAATCTTCGTACTATCAATATGTCATAAAACAAATCAATTCAAAAAATATAATAATGATCGCATATTTTTAGTTAATTTTATTTTCGTTACGGTAGTCTCCTTTTTATGTTGTGCAAAGTACGGGGATAATAGATTATAATAACGAAAAAGTAGTAACTTTATTTTTTAATTTAAGCACCAATCCTAAAATTTGGCTAATATAGTGGTATTTTGTATTCACGCCTAAAAAATTGAACAATAAATTAAAATAATTTAAGGGACAAAAGTACGATTAAGACTAAAACATATGATACTAAAAATAATTATGGTAGTCTCACACAAAAAAATTAACTAATTAATACACGTATGTTAAGTAAAGACGTTAACTATGAAAAGTTAATTTTGTGTATTTAATTATGGTATGTATATATTAACGACATAAATTTTAATGATTCTTTCAAAAAAAAAAACATAAATTTAAATGATCATCTCAAAAAAAAAATAAAAATTAAATGACTTCAGAAAGTAGCATGTGGCACACCTCATTTAAAAAAAAATAAAAATCAGAAAAGTTGATTAATTCCTTTTCCCTCTTTCTTTTTTCATCTAATTTTATATCAATCTCCATAAAACAAAAATTCATAGGAACTCAGTCCCCTTCTCTCTCTCTCTCTCACTTGACTCAGATCTCTCCTTCTTCAGGGAGCCTTCTAATTCTCTATATTCAAAGGTATTTTCATCCTTTTTCAATTCTAATGCCTTGATGAGCAGTAACCGCGAATTGGGATTTTGGGGATTAGGGTTTCATTGTTGGTTCTGATTTTGAGCTACTTGCTGCTTGTAATTTTGGATTGTAATTCTGGGGATTAGGGTTTCATTGTAATTCTGTTGAGCCATTTGTTCTCATTGCTTTTGGATTGTTATTTTGCTGATTTCATTTTTTGGGTGTTACTTGTTCTCTAGCCTCAATAGACTATGTTCTTTGGAATCCAGTGGAAACCCAGCTTGCAAGGTTAGTAAATCACCATAGAATCATGATTTATTTACTGTTATGTTTTGATTTTAAGAGCAAAAGGTGATTTTAAGAGCAAGGTTAGTAAATCACCATAGCTTCCTGATTTTAAGTGCAAAGCCTTGTAGAACTGCTAAGCCACGTGCCTGGAGATTCTAGGTGAGCATGAAGTTGTAATTGTAGTTCAAAATGTTTCAAAAAGGGACATATATTAATGGATCATCGAACCAATTGTGTGAAAAAACACACAAGATAACACACAGGATAGTGAACTATAAACCATTTTTTGTGTCAAACTGACAAATATAACTTGTAAGTTGTTTGAAAAATCATAAAAGAAATTTCATGTATCTATTTAAAATAATAGCTTCTTGATTGCATACAAAATGAAAAAATAAAAATAAATTGTGTAGTTTAAGCAAGTAGTAAAATAAACTCCAGGGGTTCATTCTGATGGTAAAAAAACATCTTATGGTAAAAAAGAACTTACTTTGAACTTTTTTTTTAGGGAACTTATTTTGAACTTGAAGATTTTAGGTTTGAATCTATTATCCCAATTTCGAGGTTTTGTTTTGGGTGTGAGGCAGGGGTATGCGTGCGGGTTTTTCGCATGTATATGTCGGCCTCAATTTCAGTAACAATTTGGGGTGTTGTGGGGAGTTTTAGGTGTCCCGTATATATGCATGAATTTACTAATGGATTACATTTTAGCTTAAACAACTTTGACATTTGATGTGTTAACGTGGAATTAAATGTTTGACAAATCGATATTTCAGATGATGTTGTACTTACAAACCTAAAATCTGATGGGGGAGAAGTGTATAAACCACTTGGTGACAAATGGGATGTAACTGTTTGGATATAAAGAAGAAACCATATCAACAGGATCCAGGTATTTTTTTCCCTACAAATATGAACTTCTTTTATGTTACTTATTATCTGGTACAGGGGGAATCTAAACGTTATATTATCCAAGTAACGTAGTTTATAATATATGACACAATAGTAATACATATATATGGCTAATAAATGCGATAAAACATTTTAATAGGCTATATTAGCAAAGACATGATACACATACGATTAAGATCATCCAAAATATCCATTGACTTACAAACGATGGTCTAAAACAATCATAAAACGATACCATGCCGTTTACATTTTCTCCGTATCTCGGACGGAGTGTTTCCCAACATTTTATTTTATCAGAAATACTATTTTATTCTACATCACACTTGAGAAAGTATTTATTAAAAGTCATATTTACCGTTAATAATGAAGAAGCAAACATTCAGAACCACAATCAAGTGCATATCTTCAAGGGATCGCTCTAAACATTTTCAAAAACCTCACGATAAACCACATTTTTTGTTGTGGTTGTCGGTCTTTGGTCTTCATCTAATATTAACATCTTAAGTCCACTTCTGGACTTCACCCTTGATAGTGCCACATACAATTGACCATGAGTGAATACAGGGCGTGGAAGATAGATCCCCACATGTGACAACGATTGTCCCTGACTCTTATTTATTGTCATTGCAAAACATAATGTGACTGGATATTGTCTCCTTTGGAATTTAAAAGGTAGTCCAGGGTCACTTGGCACTAAATTCATTCGGGGGATGAAAATTATGTCCCCTGCATTCTTGCCTGTAAGAACAGTTGCCCTTATAACATTCTTCCCCAAGTGATTGACTTGTAGCCTAGTTCCATTACATAATCCATTTGCTTGGTCAATATTCCTCATCAAAATTACCGGTACTCCGACCTTCAATCGCAGTATATGATTTGAAAGTCCTGAACATTTGATATCATTCAGGAACTCAGTTGTGAAACACTCGCCATTTACCTCATGGCTCTTGTCTGATTGACAAACATAATCACAACTACGATACTCCTTTTCATCTCCGGGAATTAAAGACATGACAAAATCATTTACACTTTCGACTGACTCAAGAGTAGGTGCAAGAATACCACGCTCATGAAAATATTCTGGAAAATTCATGTTATTTATGAGATCAGGGTAAGCAAACTCAACCAAACCTTTTAAGGGATCTTTCTGTTGTATAATAAGAAGATCATTAGGAATCTCAACGTCATATGCACCGTTTTCATCTGTATTGAGATCACCATCTCCAATTTTAAGTATCCAATCTGCAAATAATTTAATATCTTTCTGGTCTGCATTGTGGTTTGAAGTACCTAACCTCATGTTTGTCGTAAGCGTGAGAACCTTTACATTTCTCCAAAGCTCAGACGCATTGACTGCAGCCCCAACAATATCCTGCCTCGTACCCTTCCTTATGACGGGTAGAATCTGCCTGAAATCGCCTCCCAAAACAACAACCTTTCCTCCAAAGGGTTTGTATTTATTATCCTTATCTACCGATGACATAATATCTCGCAACGTGCGGTCTAAAGCCTCAAAGCAAAACCTACTCATCATTGGTGCCTCGTCCCAAATTATCAACTTCGTGTGGATTATAAGTTTTGCTTTTGGAGTGCCTTGTTTCATATCGCATGTTGAAGTTTTTGTTATCTTCATTGGTAAACCAAATGTTGAGTGTGCTGTTCTCCCACCCGGCAAAAGTAACGATGCAATACCACTTGAGGCCACGTTAAGGACAATGAACCCTTGTGATCGAATGCCTGCAGACAATGTTTTCCATAAAAATGTTTTACCAGTACCGCCGTATCCGTACAGGAAAAAGAACCCGCCTGACCCACTAATGACTGATGACATAATTTCTTTGTAAACATTGTTCTGCTCCTCTGTCAATGATCTCATTAATGATGCATGTAAACTGGCCATCTCATCTTTGTTATAGTTTAGTTGATCTACCATGAATTTATTTTGGAAGTCATGTAGTTCTGACGTGACAGGTTTAGGCATACCTGAAATCACATCTAGTGACTTACCATTAGATCGAAGTAAACTATCAATTTCAATGAGACACATATTCTTTAAGTCATCATCTGATACATGAAGATCTGTAAAAAAAATAAAATCAATATCAATATTGTGAAACGGTGATTAGTCGCAAAACTAAAAGTTAGGATTAGAATATACCTTGAATATTTAATTCCTTCCTCTTGTGGTAGACGATTCCATCAGATAGTAGTTTCCAAGTGGCATTCCAAACTTTGACTGGATTGTTCATTGAATGCATCACTAATAAGCTCACAAACATCTTACGTAATTGGTATCCGCTCGACAGTAAGTTGGCCTCGGTAATAGAATCAATGAACTCCTTGTCATCTGCTAACAGCCCCAAAGCATTACATGCCTCCTGGAATGTGTCATACTTTATTCCATTGGCTGTCTTGAGAGAATCATATCCAATGCAACCCCTTTGAACATTTAATAAAAGCCTTAGGTAATATAGTTCACCCACTCCTGGAGGAATGTAGGCTAACCTACCAATACTATGTCCTTGTTGTCTTGGGTTCCACTCTCTATTCTTCTTCACATACACGAACTTGGTAGGAAATTCACAATAGGTTAAATCCTTTCCCTCAACATACTTTTTATTTGCTTCAAACCATGCAAGAAACATTGTATCGAGTCCTTCATTCCTTTCAACAATTGATTCCATATCTGCGGTATCCCCAAAATAAATTAACTGCTTGTGTTCTTCGTGGAACATCAATCGTATCACAGGTGGCCATCTCTCATGTATGTCAATGCAAATATCCTCCAAACAGCTTCACATGGAGACACATATCTGCAGTCATAGTACTGTTTGATTTCATCAATAGGTTCATCCTTGTCTCCATGTTTTGATATCTGAAGAGTTGCTCTGTCAGGACCTTTATTGACATATTTAAACAAATACTTAATGGCGTTAGACTTATTGCAGTACTCAACATTAACATGCCCTCCATATCTCATTAATAAATAGGGATTGTATGGAACAACACTTCTGTTGTCCAATTTTACCCCCATCTTATCAATGGTGATGTTTGTCTGACGCCGTTTGTAGCATGGATAACCGTCCTCATCAATTACTGTGCTTGGTCGGAATTTTTTAGGAAAATACTTTGAACATCTTTTGCCATCCATGCAAGGAGAGTTTTTGTTGGCATCACCACATGGACCATGGATCATGTAGCTTTTCACCTTTTCCGACAGCTTAGGATACAATAACGGGTCAGGTAGTTCAGCTGAAATAACATTGTCGATATCATTGACACTCTTAAGTTTATTTGAGCCAGCTAGCCATATTAGGATATGTGCATGTGGGAGACCTCTTTTCTGGAACTCAATGGTGTACATACCTAAAATGATCAAATGAAAAAATCAGTAGTACACAAAACATTAGATTATTCAACAGTCAATTGCAATTATAATTCAGCGGGCAATAAAAGCTATACTTGCCTGCATCAACCATTCCAAATATTTCTTCCTTTTTTAAATCAGTCATTAGTTGATCAAGCTTCATTTTAAAAACTCTAACAACAATGTCTGGTCTATCCGAAGGTTGAAGATGTCTTTCAGAAACAAATTCTCGTATTTCCTTCCAACCAGAATTACATGTGATTGTTATAAATAGATCTGGATATCCAAACCTCTTACACAAAGCCATTGCATCTTGACAGTTGTTGAACATGTATCTAGCACCACCTGTGAAAGACGGTGGTAGAATAATTCGTCTACCAACCAACGATGGATCTGTTTCACCACTTATAACTGCATCCTGCAAACCATTTAGAACATCGGACCTTATGTCCTTTTGATTGGATCTTATGTATGACAACCTTTGAGACTCCAACATTGTATACGTGTCAACAACAAATTGTTGGAATAGCCTCATTGAGTTTACAATGTTGCCATGCTCGATGCTTCTATTCTGTATTCTATATGCAATGAATTCTCGCAAAGCTACCCTACTTTTTTTACGTAGTTTTTTTGGATCCTTTTGTTCCTTGGGTTTGATGTTATCCTGCCAACCATCCTCTCCGTAAGGAAGTAGAAGTGGATATTGCAGAGGCATAAACGCAGGTTGAGTCTCATGCACTCTCACTAACCCTCCCGACTTCTGTTTAACTATCACATCTCGACCTTCCTCGATTTCATTTGAATCACCGATGACTAAAGCTGCAACCTCATCACATGTGGGAGTATTGTGCATTCTAGCATCCTTTGTTCTATTTTTCATCAATTTAAGACAAAAAGTAGAATCACTATGTTGGTTGATGTGATCCCTGGCTCGACGATACCACTTGGCGTATATGTTATGTTCATCAACCATATCTGTCAAGTCCTTAACCAAAGTCTCATCAAACATCTTATCCCCTTTTTTTGAACTGCATAAAAAATTGATTGAAAAAAAAAGTCATGTATTATAGTAAGTTTATTAATAAATGAAACTTTTAACGTTTACCTGAAATGAGCCACTCGATTCTGAAGTTCGTTATGCGTGTCATATATATACAACTGCGCAAATTTTGGCCTACATCCCTCCTCTGGTAACAAACTTCCAATACGGTGATAGTTTTGTCCACTTAGAATTAATTGTGGCGGACCATAACCATTATTTAATTCATTTTGAAATTTTCCCCCAAGAGAAGTGAAAGAAAACATACTGTTATATGCCCGTATGTTTTCCTTAAAATTCCTACTTCTGGGATCAACACCATTCCACAAGTTGATCAACAAATCAGGAGGTTTTTTCAGCATTGGAAGCTCAACATTTCCCTTGCCGCAACATAATGAATATCCATTCTCGGCTTGTTCTAGCTTCTTGTCTGGACGTTCTTCGAACCACAATTCAGCGTCACACTCACAACAAACGTTCGTAGGCTGACCAAGATCTAAAATCTCTGTCCGACGACATTTAAAATAAAAATTAAATACAATAATGGAACGGAATCAATATTGTTATTCAATAGTTAATTAAAAAAATATAAATTTAGATCATTGCCTATAGTCTCTGCTTGTTCGTACAACACATATTGGTTTTCCACATTTGATTGTAATTCCTTCAAAGCTGCAACTGAAACACGTACATGTGAAGAATTAGTCAAACATTGATATTTAGGTTGCGTTACACTAAATTTAATAATGCGTTCAAGGTTATTTTCCAACCTGCAGGACAAACCCTCTTTTTCTTTGATTTTTTATTAAGGATACTTCTTCTACGGGACCGAGCAATGGCAGCTTCTCTCTTCTTAACTGAGATTCCATTGCCGGAGAATGCTGATAAGGAATCTGTGGTCGATACGTTTGATGTTGTGGTGTTAATAGGAGCATTAGTTTCTTCTCCATCAAAACCTGATAAGGATGTTTTTTCAAGTAAACTCAACAATTTGTGATGCATACTTATTACTCTTACTAAAATTGAGCAACACAAAAAAATATTTAATGTACCGTATAAATGTTAATCGAAATAATAATTATATTAATAATTATTTGATTGTAACGTACAAATTTGTAATTAGTAAGTTAGTGTGATAGTGTAACAGACCAAAATTAAGAATATAATTTATTCAAGTTATTTATTATAATATTGTAACGTACCAAATTTTTAATGTACCGTATAAATGTTAATCGAAATAATAATTATATTAATAATTATTCGATTGTAACGTACAAATTTTTAATGTAATCAGTGTTTTTTCAATTAAGATTTATGTGTTAATAATTATTTGTTTGTAACGTACCAATTATTTTAATGTAACATAAATTTTAATAATTATTTGATTATAAAAACGGTTTTTTTTTAATATTATAATCATTTAACATGTATTAAAAATAAGGAAAAATTTGAGGAACAAATGCCATGTAGGAGAATGGTGAGGTGGACATTTTACAAAAAAATTATTATCCAAGATGACCATGGTAGAACATACCTCTGTCACATCTCCTCTTTCTAGATCTTTTATGTGCAAGAATGATTTTCCTCCTCCTTCTAGCCATGGCAGGAGTAGTCTCTCCACCAACGGATCCATAAATCGAATTTGTATTACTCAATATGGGAGGTTGAGTTTGCAACGTAGAATTGCATGTGTTTTCAAAATCTGATAGACATTTGTTTTCAAATAAATAAAACAAATAAATATATGCAGATATATTACTCGTGTATTAAAACTGAGCAAAAAAATTGCTCAAAAAAAAAAGTAACTGAGCAAAACAAAAGAGTTATGGGTTCCAAAATGATTATGGTACGAACATACCTCCTACACGTCTCCTCTTTCTAGATCTTTTACGTGCAAGAATAATTTTCCTCCTCTTCCGAGCCATGGCAGGAGTAGTCTCTCCACCAACGAACCCATAACTCTCATCGATCAATACGGGAGGTTGAGTTTGCAATGTAGCATTGCCTGTTAGCTTACGTTAGAGGTATATGTACAATAATATTGTAGATGATCATAAGACTTTGTAAAGGAAAAACTACACCAACCTCACCTGAGTTGTGATAAAATTTAAACTCATCCACCGAAGTGGAATTTTCAGGGTCGTTACAAATTCCACAAAAAAAAAATCTAAAAAACAACTTATAAACTCCTCTTAAATTAAAAAACCATGGTGTTTGCACGATATTTGTGCAGACGTTAATGGAGGTGAGCATAAATTTTACTTTGCTAATGAAAACTATAGATTTAAACATTTAAGATACCAGATACATATAACATTAAAAAAAACATACCATTAGAAATATCTGCGAAAGGAAACGACGGGGACTTTAAAATTGATAAAGCATGTATCTGATTTACAGAGTACGCTGAAGTAAGAATGTGACCTGAAGACATGAGAGTATATATAAATGAGTTATTGGCAGCTATCAACAAAAATTCAAAATAATTATCCTGTTTTAAAGCATACCACGTACCTTCTTTTGTATTTTTGTTGATATCAATTTTGCTGGCATCTAGCACAATCTTGGAACTCTTTGAATCACTGGAAAATGAGTGATCCATTAAAAATATGTTTTTCCTTATTGAAGTAGTAGGTTGCTATATGAAATGATCACAGTAGAAAGACTGATACATTTTCTATATGAACACTAAAGTTCACGGTCGCAAAATCAAGTATTTGATGCAACGGTGGACATGAGTAATGCATGAAGGAGAATAAACATTTTCTAATCTTTATATAATACATCGTTTGTAACGGTCATTCCTCTATAATTAATTGTTTTTTATTAAATTTTAATGTGTTGAGACAGTGGGAGGATTCCTTGCCCATGAAAGGGCACAAAAATCATTATGATACCGATATACTCTCTCGGACCAAAATTGTAGGTCGATTTAGAGAAAAAAGAATTGTCCCAAATTATATGTCACTTTAAATTACGAATGCAACATTAATGTTACCTTTCTGTATTATAACCTTAAATATTTATTACTCTCTCCTCTTTCAATTCTTACATTTATCTTTCCCATATTATTTATTAAGGACAATTTTGTAAAAAACTCATAATATATTTTTTTCACACAATATTAATTGCATTTCTTAATATGTGTGAAATGCCCAAAACGGTATACAATTTGGGACGGAGGGAGTATTAACGTTAGGTTGTGAATTTACATCTCCTTTTTATTTTATTTTTTTGAAAAGCTATATTGCACTATATCATATGATTGATTTAAAATTTGTTTGTTTGTATATCATAACACAGGTTTTACTTTCTAGGGCATAATAAAATTAAATTCAAAACTCTTGAAGGCGATAAATCCTTTGACCCTATTTGGACAGCACGGTTGCTGGTAAGGAATATACTGTTGGGACAGATGAACAAAGAATGTCTGACATGATAGCACAGCTCTAAGTTAATGACAATTGAAGATGTGCATATAAATTTTTTGAAGCGTTCACTGATCGGTGGGAATGAGGTATGTTGAAACTCGCTAAGGAACTTGCTACTAAAAACTTTGCAATTGGTTTAGACTATTCTAAGAATAACGGTTACAAAAAACTTAGTAATTGGGAAACTGTTATATTTGTCCTTGCGTAGATTATATAAGAAAATCGGATACTATTTTTTTTTATTACCAATTGGTCGGTATCTGCAATGAATTCTGTTCTTCATATCTGAAGCATTATATTTTTAAGTTGCATAACGATAACGTTAACACTGTGTGCCAATTAATCGGATCATCTCATATAGTGACGATATTATCTGTAAGGTACATTGACATTATAACTGTATAAGACTTTGTTTCTTGTAAGTAATGCGCTTCTTTTTTTTTTTTTTTTGAAGGATTGTTTCTTGTAAGTTGTCTTTTAGGTTTTAATTTAATTTTAGTTTGCATGACTCTTATATATGCAATTGTGTTTATTATGTTTAAAAAAATTCATAACATGAAATACATATAATTCATAATATGAAATACACATACTCAACAAACAACGCAAGGCATGTTAAAAAGAAGTGCATTTTATTAATTATAGAAAGCGAAAACATTTAATAAGAAGAACAAAAGGACCCTATCTGGTCTTTATTTAAAGCAATTCAAGAAGAACAAAAGGACCCTAGACACTAAAAAAAGAAAACCAATGACCATTGATGCAACAGTGCATGTAGACATCGTAGCAAACTATCTGGTCTTTATTTTAATCAATTTAAAAAGAACTCCAAGACTATAGATTATGGTCCATGGACCCGCAGTCTTTGTTGTTGTGGTTTTCCTTGAAGAGTCAGCTACACTTTAATCATCAGTGTCGTCACCGGATATGGCAGATGTAACACTCTCTTCCCATGAATCTGACATGTCAGTCACTTCAAGGGTAGATTCTGATGTAGTGGTGTCCATAGAGTCAGACTCGATATCAGGATAATAATATTCAAAGTACTGAAATTTTTTCCAAAATAAAGTGCATTCAGATTATACTAAATACCAATAACAAATATTAAATTTAAAAAAATAGTGGATTGTAAGAAAAAAATTACTGGAGCTAGATACTAACTTGTTCAATAGACTCATTAAATGAGTCTTGAGATTCAAAAGTAGTGTCTTCATATGAATACATATTCAAATCATGCATAGCAGCCTCCTAAATAATAGCGAAAAGAGTTTTTTATTTTTACTAAAGTTGTCAGATTACTACTATAAAAAAATGTCAAATAATTTTTATTAGATTTAAGAGATTGCAAGAATCACATCCCGGGAGTTACATACTGACCTGTGGAATGTAGTTGTTTAATAACCCAGATGCTTCAAAATCCATTGGTGTGTCTTCTAAAACATCCAAGTCATATACATGACTCAATTGGCTGTCCTGAAAAATTATAAGTGTGAAACTTTGTTAAGAAAGGCTCCAAAGTCCTTTGCCAATTCCTAAGTGATTCGAACGGCACAAAGTCATTTTTTGTTGTTTATACAACTACATCCAACTCAGTGTGTTGTAAAAGTGGGTAGTTAAATCATTGTAGGTAGATACTGACTTGTGCAATAAATTTGTTTAATAAGTCATCAGCTCTAACAGCCGCATCTTCAAATGCAATATAGTCGTTTAATAACTCATCAGCTTCATAAACTGCATCTTCATCGTCATACGTATCAAAGTCATCCTCAATAGTATCCTAAAATATGTCAAAGGGAGGAAACTTGTTAATAAAGTCTTTAGGAATACGTGTGAATTCCAGTTTTGTGGAATGGCTTATAATCTAGTAAATTATTTGTATACATAGTCTTACCTTAACAGTCTTGTACGCCTTGAACGTGTCAACCACATCAACATCGTTTGTCATGTCTATCACACGGTACAACACGTTTGAGCTATAAGAAGAGGATGTAGAACTGACGTCCTTTCTAACTTGAACCTTAAAGAGGAATTGTTTGCCGACCAGGTCCAATATAATTTGAGGGACATCGTGTATAGGAAGATTCTGAAATAAAGTATAAATCATGAAATAGTGTTAGTTTCTTCTAATATGATTTTAGGCTACTAAATGAAGTAGAGTGCAGGTATCAATGAATGTAGGTTACCGCAATGGCAGCCGATTCAACCAATTCAGCACACGATACGCCAAGCAATGATGAAACAACAGAATCAAAAATGACTAATGTTGCTGCACCAGAATCGTCAAGGACTCTGGCATTGAGGCGATACCTAGAACAACAATTTCAATTAATTACTTATAAATGGATTAAGATTAATGAATAGAGAAGTCTTTATAAATAAATGAATGGATTGATCATATAATTTATGCATAATACCTTGGCATAAGACTAACCACATGATGGTTGCACACGTGGCAATAATACACGCTTTCACCATGAACTTTTTTGCCGCAGGAGCAATTGGTGTACCACCATCCATCATCAACGATGATCTCAGCAATGGTACCAAAAACAACAATTGAGTTTGCCTGCAAAGTCTCCGATTGAGGTATAAATTAATACTTTTCATATATATTACAAATAATATGATATAAATCTGAATTTATACTATTTACAGATTCTATACATATTATTCATGTTTGTAGCCATTTCTTTAAGGCAGTAGGTATTGAAATACCTCTTGATAAGACCTAAGTCCATTCATATCAGTCCTGTTTGTGTTTATAATGAAATCCTCGTAGAGGACAGCCCAATTGTCATCTTGATTCCCACGCTGAATGATCAAAGGAGATGTTCTTTCGGCAATACTGAGACATAAACAATTGAAAAAAAATAAGTTTCTAATCTTCGTATTGAAATAAAAGTCAGTTTCGATACGTAAAATGTGAATAGGTGTTACGCTTTAACCTGTTCCTCAATTGCCTAGCCTCCATAATATCCGGATTGAATATTATCTTCGAACTTTCTCTTGTGGTCTGAACCACAGTAGCACCTGCCAAAGTTGCATGACAAAATTCAGTACATTTACTAAATTCTTTTAATCTTTAGTACATATGTTGATGAAAGTATATTATTTGCATGCAGGACTCACCTTTGTACATCTTTACTTTAGCAAACATGATGGCTACCACCACGTTCATACCCCCGGTGGATAGGTATGAGTACAGCTGGTCCACGTAAGGACCAAACAAAGTACAGTGAAACCGAAAACTACAATCAAATAACAACCAAGTTAGTAAGGTACATGTGTGTATATATTTTTACAATATGTTAGTATACTTGTTTATTGGCACGCTATCAACTTACCCATAAGAATCCAACTCAACCAATACACTCCTCGATCTTTGACCTGACCAACTGTTCGTTTTCAGATCTCCAACAGCAGTCAAAACGCCCACAACATCTATTATTAATGAAGTGATTAGAAACGATAGATTATTATTTATTAAGATTACCAAATGATAAAATTCACAAACACTTAGACAAAATAAATATAATTTCTGACCTGCAAGATAGTCGGTATTGTAATCAATACCAAACAGCGATGGAGGAGGTGTGAACGAAAAAACGTTCACCGGAAACAAAAAGTCGTGATTCATAGTGATTTCTGTGTACATTGTAAAATGCAGCTTGTGCATGGACCGTGAGACTCGGTATGAGCCACAGTTTTCAGAAACACGGAAGGTAGAAACGAAGTAGACTGCACCCTCCCTTAAAAAACCAGTAAGCCTATCGATCATAAACCTCGGGACAGTGGCCCCAATTCTGTCGCCCTGCGAGAATAAACCAAGCTATCGATAATAATTTAGACATAGTATTCGTAGAATATACAAAATTATATTAGTGATGATACTACAAATTGTCTATTAATAAAATTCATAAGACCAAAAATAAAACGCACTGTTTCATCCACCAACACAATTTCCATTGTCTTAATATTTGCTTAAAAGTCAACCAATGTTGAGTTTTGTTTGAGTTTATTCCCCTAACCATTCAATAAATATTACAATTCATAGGACCTCTTCAATCAACGTAAAAAGCAAGAAGTGGCAAACTTGATTAAAATGTTAAGTGGGGCAAGAAAATAAATTATAATTTATAAATCATGTTTCCTTAAATTTCAAGGTATATTTTTTTACCTTGTTTTTTTCCTTCTTTGAAATTTGTATTTTAATTTCTAACGTGTTGTAGTACAATGAGTTGCAAGATATTTTTTTATCTTTTTTGTTTGTTCACATTGTGTTTCTTTCGGGTGTGTTAGAAAGCAACTCATTTTTTTCTCCAAATTTCAAAGTTTCTATTGCAATTCATGTAATTGTTGTTAATATAAAGTTTGTTTAAAAGTTGGTAAGATGCAAACAATTAATTATTTCTACTTTCTTATTCAAGATTTTCACTAAAAAGTTGAGATAGACCATTAAAATTAATTATAACTTTTTTTTACAGAATAAAATCAATTATAACTTATAAAACATATGTTAGTCATGTTGTATATTTATAAAATAATCATAATTTGTAATTATAATCTTATAACTTCTCCCTTAAAACAATAAACTGATGTATATGTATAATAATTGACACTTATTGGAACCACACTTTACTTGCATACTTTCTCTCCTCCTTTCTCAATATATCTCTTTCTCTATTTTTTTTTTTTTAAACAATCTTGTTATTGACGTCTCTCTATTTCTCTTGTTGGTTCTAATTTCCCTCTCGTTTTTTTATCCTCTCATTATTCTTAATTCATTATATTTGAGTTATTGTTTGTTGATTTTTTGTTTTGAGATATTTTTCAAAGGTAGAGACGTTGTTACATACAATATGCATTCGTATAAAGAGTTAGTTTTGAGTTTTTTTAAGGATATAGACTACATTAGTTATCACTTTAAACTTTTTGAACTTAGGCAAGACCATTGTTAATTATTTTTTCTTGTTTTTAGACACGTGCAAAAAAAATTATGCTTGAACGTACAAATACCCTGTTATTAATAAAATCAAAATTGCTACTCCTCTAACTATTAATAAATATTATTATAAAAAATTAAGTGACTATTTAAATATTAGAAGAAGATTTGAGGTAAATATAACATATATTCATGATATTCAGAGATATATCTGAGTAAAATTTTTTGATTCAATGAAGATGACGAAGATGTAAAGAAAGAAGGTGAAGATGATGAACATGTTCATCTTATTTTTGGATTTTTTTAATAAAAATATATTTTAAAAAATAAATTTATGTCTCCTCCATTGCGAAGTGGCAAACATTATTTGGTGAGAGGTAATAAAGTGGTTGAACTTCAATTTCATTACTACTCATAACTTGTTTTTCCATTGGGAGTGTTGAAATGTAGATGGGAGGAGTAAGAAAATTCGTACCGGTTTTCGACTAATTTAGCATGCAACCATTTGTGTGATTTGACAATCTAGGAATAAAATCATTTTAAAAAATAAGGTGAAAAGGGTTGACAATATGGTGGAGGAAATCAAAGTGTTGTCTTGGCGTTTGAGTTTGAGTAGACTAAAACTATTTGGGTGGTTTGATGTGTTGGATTGTGGGTTTAAACATGTGATTTTCCACTTTTTTTACATTTAATGTGTGTGGTCCTTGCCGCTAATAATTAAAATTGATTCTCCACACCTGTTCCATCTACCCCACAACTGGTTGTTTATATTCATAAGTATTTCTTAGTCCATGTTTTGTTGCAATATCTTTAGTACATGTCAATTAATGTGTTTCTTTTTAACAAGTAAAATATAGAGTTGAGAAAGGCCAAATATGAATATTAATGAATGAAGCATAGTAATTAAGAGTTTCTTTTCTCAACCTACGATTCTTAAACACTACACAAACACCATTTTTCTTGTTGTTGTTTAAGTATCCAGAAGTGAGGAAAAATTGTGTTTTTTTTCTTCGTCTAAATCGGTTAATTCGAAAGGGTTTGGTTTTTACAAAAAAAAAAATTGAGAAAGGTAAAAGTAACTATGAGTATTTCAATTTGGGCTGTAAATAGCTGCTTGAAATTGTAACCAAGCAATCAATCCCAAAAAGTAGAAACTTTCCACCTACACCCCCTAATGGCTACACAAACCATGCCCTATTTTATAACCATGTTCAGCTAGATTCTCTTCCCCCTATCAAGTACATAAACTTCAAAATTGATGATGTACCATGTCCGGTATGTATCCTGCACCAATACTTCCCGATACGTATCAGATATGGCAATGGTGGTGAAAAGCCGATAGGCACAAGATACATGATTTTTCTAATATTTTTTTTCCAGATTTTTTTTAAAAAGGAAGAGAGAAAAGAAATGAATATTAGTGTTAACTCAAACAACACTTAACTCTTAAGTAATAATACTAGGCAATGATATTCTTTTGAGGATATAAATGTATAGCACTAATGTTGTTCTTTTTATATATAATATGAAGGTAAAAATGTTATATTTTTTTTGATATATGTAATTGACTAAGCAATAGTGTTCTTATTTTGTGATATATCATACATATTATTGACTAATTATTAATTCCTTTATTATCAATATTACTTGTATTTTGTTATTGTCCACCATATGTTTTGTCTCTTTTTGTTGTTTTGAGAACGTTGTTATTGTTGTTAATTGTCATGTGAATGTGAATTCATTGTCATGTCTTATTGTTGTTTTATGTCTGTTTGGTGACCATGTGAGACTAGGTTTTGTGACAGTTTATTTGCTTTTGAGTTTTAATACATAGTTTGTATTTTGAGTTTTAATATGTAGTTTAAATTTAATTTTATATTAAAGTATTCATATCGTATCTTGAACTTTGACAATGAAATGATATTTGAACATTCATTTTATGATAATTTTTTCTTCATACTCATATTATTTTCTATTTCATCTCTATATTGTTTTGATTTTCGTGCAAATACCTACTTTTTCTTTGTAAATTATAGTTGTCCTATAAGTTGACAACCAAATGGTTGTTCAAATAACACCTTTTATTTGCGAATGAAGCTCAGATACATGATACGATACAGATAAAATACGACACTGCTACGCTGATACGGGAAAATATGGAGGGATTATGAGAGATTATTTTAAAATATCGATATATTAAGGGACTATTATAACTCCTCGTTATTAAGGATTAAAGTGATCATTTCCCATTCTTAAATTGTATAGAATCAACAACTCTATCCATAAAAAATTTCTCAAAAAAAAAAGCTCTATCCATAATGTAATGTTATGGTCGGTAACCACCCTTCAATACAAGACTATAAGCTAGAGAAAATGCTGGTATTACCGTTATGTTGTGTGACATCTTCAAAATTTCATTACACGTTATTGAACACTTTTACTAGCTACCAATTATTATTGTTATTATTATCCTTGTTGCTTGTTCAACCACACTCATCAAATGTCTTTAGCATGCATGTGTAAACCTTTTCCACCGACATCTACACTAAAATATTCCACACTTGTTTTTATCATATCTTATCCAAATCTTCTTCAACTTAATATTGGACTGCCATGTGCCCCAAAATCTTGTGTCTCATTTCAACCTTGACTCTTGACTCATCAACTGTTCTTAACTTATTCTAACCGTCACTAACCAACCTCACATCTTCAATGCCACGTGACATTGTTATTGCAAAATTTCAACTACCACAAAATAAAAATGAACATTTATTTTGTTGCAAAATCTCAACTACCATTTTTATTATATTGCAGATGAGATAATTACGTAAATGACCTCATCATTAAAATGCATTGAACCTGTTTATAATTTTTATAAGTTGTAGAATTCAAGCATTTTAAAAGTGATATTATTCATAACCTTTCAATTTTTTAATAAAAAGCTTGCTAACGAGTGCTCTTTGACATCGTTTAATGATCCTAAATATAAAATTATTCTTTAAAAGTATTAAATATTTCAAATTCTAAAATATTAAATATATATTTTTAAAATATTAAATAGACATATTTAATATTTTTATAAAAACTTATCACTTAAAGTTCTTAATCAATGTCCGGAGATATTTGTTAACATTTTTCTTTTAATAATTACCGATTTGATGACCAATACAAGAGAGAAGTGAAAGGATAGTGTATCATATTCAAATTCAATCTCAATCTTCTATTTGATAAGTTAGTATGACATAATAAGACTCAATTTGGAAAAAAAAACATATTTTTATAGATTAAAACATAAACATTGATCGTATAATTTAAAGAAAAAACTTTAGCAAAATACTTAAAATCTAATCAATTATACGTGTTTTAAATAAACATTTCAATTTTTTCGAAAAACATACCTGTAGTCAGGATTAAAAATTATGTTCGCCACGATACATGAGTCTAAGTTTAACCCCTTTCACAACACAATCATGTTGGTTTTTTCTAATAAAATTTATTTTAAAGATTTAAAATATATAAACATTAATCACAAGGTAAAAGCAAAAGAGATTTAAAAAACAAGAATCTTTTTCCATTATAGAGAAAGAAAAAGTTTACCAGAAAAAACGTACTACGATTGCAGAGTATCACTTTTTCTACGGAGTATCTTCCGATTAATACTAATTAAAGGCACCCGTATAACCTAACCTAAAATCAAGGAATTAGGCATAAACTTAAAGGGGGAACTATATATATTTTTTATAATGATGAAACTTTTATTTTTTAAAGAGGACGAAATATTTTATAAACACGTTATTCTTTTTGCTCAAACACATTAATTTTTAAATTAAATTAATGAATTAATTATTTTTATAAGATATTTGATCTAGTAGAAGATGATATGCTATAACATCATGACAAACCAATGTTCAAATCTTAAGAAAGAGATGTACCAACATTTTATATTCGACGTCACATTAACAAAAAACAAATTTGAAGGAAAAAATATACACGGTTGAGGTTCGAACCTCGAATTGTCCAATTATTCATTTAAAAAATAAATAAATTTCTAACGCACTAAAATAATCGAAAAAAAATGTGTAATAGTCTAACAACAGAAAAAACTTAATAGACAAAAAACAACAAATAAAAGGAACACTTCGATATCTAAATTTTTATCGGATACTTGGATCCGTATGATCATTCAATATTTTTTTAAGAGTGTGATTATTCAATTATGCCATTTTTTTAATTTTTAACTATTTTAAAGAACTTTTTCAAATAAAATCTCCTATTTCTTTGGTGTAAACCGGGTATCCACCGCGCGCAACTGCAGAGGCTAATCCCTCGAGCATTATGAGACTCATATGGGCGGCAGACTCTCCCTAAGAGTTCGAGCCACTGACATCATCAAACTTTTTTTTTGGAATGCATAAAAATATTTTTAAATGAACAAAAAAAATGGTTAAGAAATAGAAAACAGACACACACCACCAATTAAAAAACACCACAAAATAAAAAATATATAATATCAAAACCAACCTTCGCCACACCTTCCTTTGGTCCCATTATGCATGACAAATCACATTCACATCTCTATAAATACACATCAATTTCTTGCCTTATTGATCCATCATGAAAACCATATCACAAAACAAAACAAGCAAGTTTTAATTCACTTCATCAAATATACAAAAACATACCAAATCCAACCACAAGTACGTACCATACCAAATCTCCTCATATTCATTCTTGGCACATTTTTAGCACACGAAATCCCATTATTTTCTCATTCTATTTTGCATTCAATATTCTCACCATTATTATACTCTCTCTCACTCACCACAAAATTCTATATATACACAAACACTAGCACCATTCTTCTCTCACGTTAACATTACACACACATCATTCCATTTTTCTCAATTAGCAACCCTAGCTTCAAAACAATGTCACCTCCAAACCCTACCCTAAACTCAATTAAAAACAACACCAACAACATCATCACCCCCACCAAACATGTTAACCCTTGTCCTAATTCTCCCTTCACCTTCACCCTATCTGACTCAACCCTAAAAGTCAACGGCCACGTCATCCTCTCTGATGTCCCAAAAAACATCACCACCACTACCGCGACCAACGGTTGCTTCCTTGGCTTTGAAGCCAACGAAGCTAAAAGCCGCCATGTTGCACCCATTGGAAAACTCAAAAACATCAACTTTACTAGCATTTTTCGGTTCAAAGTGTGGTGGACCACTCTTTGGACCGGTTCAAATGGCAAAGACCTAGAAACCGAGACCCAATTCCTCATGCTCCAGAACTTGGATCCAAATCCGAGTTCAGATCCACACTCTGGACGACCCTATGTTCTATTACTTCCAATAATAGAAGGGTCATTCCGTGCTTCTTTACAACCCGGTGAAGACGACAACGTTGCTGTATGTGTTGAGAGTAGTTCAACTTTAGTAACCGACTCTCGATACAACGCTGCTGTTTACCTTCACGCGGGAAACGATCCATTTAAGCTAGTGAAAGAAGCAATGAAAACCGTAAGGGCCCACTTAGGAACTTTTAAGCTTCTAGAAGAAAAAACTGTTCCTGGAATAGTTGATAAATTTGGATGGTGTACATGGGATGCATTTTATCTTAAGGTACACCCTCAAGGAGTTTGGGAAGGTGTGAAGGATTTAAGTGATGGTGGTTGTCCACCTGGCTTCGTCTTAATTGATGATGGTTGGCAATCTATAGCCCATGATGAGGATCCAGTAGATACAAATGATGGGATTAATCGTACGGATGCAGGTGAACAAATGCCATGTAGGTTAATAAAATTCCAAGAGAATTATAAGTTTAAGGATTATAAAAAAGGTTTAGGGTTAGGTGGTTTTGTTAAGGAACTAAAAAAAGGTTTTGAGAGTGTTGAATATGTGTATGTGTGGCATGCTTTATGTGGTTATTGGGGTGGGATAAGACCTAATGTTGAGGGTTTACCTGAAGCTATTGTGGAGAAGCCTAAGTTAACCGTTGGATTAGAGACTACTATGGAAGATTTGGCTGTTGATAAGATTGTTAATAATGGTGTTGGGTTAGTTCCTCCTCATTTGGTTGATCAAATGTATGAAGGTATTCATTCTCTTTTGGAAGAGTCTGGAATTGATGGGGTCAAGGTTGATGTCATCCATGTAAGTCCTTCTATTTTAATTCTCACAACCACACATTTTTTATTTTATTTTTCATGTTTAGTCATATTTTTATGTATTCATATATTGTTTGTTGTGTATACTTATTAAACTGTTTACAATTTTATTTTGACCAATGTACCAAATTCCATTTGAATTAATTTAGTTGAATTTTCATGCCTTCAACAATTCATGATAGTTTATAAAATTTTAGCTGAATGATAAAACAAGGTGTTGAAAAATGTTTTGACTTCCTTCTTACGTTATCTTAATATATTTTTTTTTAAATTTTATATTATTTTTTGTTATGTCGGTATGTGTAACAAAAATATGATAGGTCAAGCTGTCTCTATCTAGTGTCAATTTCATTATCTATAAAAAGGGGAGATATTGTTAATGTGTTTTTGACTTTTATTTGAAAGTTACTTTTTACCACTTTTGGTCGGCACGTTATCTGTTCCTTTTAAAATTAAAATGACTCAATTAAAAAGTGTCGTACTTTTCCCTCATTTGTGTTGATTTGTCTCTTTTTCTTAAACACACATTAATCTAGTATTAACTTCTACTTAATTTAGAACCAGTCGAATGAAAATTGTCATGACATGCTTTGTTTTTATTCTTCTACAATGGATTTACATAAACAATTTAATTAATTAGGGAGTATTTATTTAGTAACATTTTTGGGATTTGAAAGCTCTATTTGTTTGAACTAAGGGATCAATTAAGTTGATAAGTTAAAAGTCCAGAATTCAAGTCTTGATAATGAAAAAAGAGTAACATTTTCGGAAATATATAATAATTATAAACTATTTTGAGAAATTCAATGAAATAAGATGAACATCATAACTTATTTGTATAAGTGTATGAAAATAGTAAAGTGACTGAATTCATGAGATATTTTCAATTCAAATAAGTTTCAACATTTTTCTTAATTTCTATATATTAGTTTTGACATGTTTAATTTGTAATCAGTTGCTAGAGATGGTGTGTGAGAAGTATGGTGGCAGAGTTGATTTGGCCAAAGCATACTACAAAGCTCTCTCAACTTCAGTGAAAAAACATTTCAATGGTAATGGTGTCATTGCTAGCATGGAACATTGCAATGATTTCATGTTGCTTGGAACTGAAGCCATATCCCTTGGTCGTGTTGGTATGTCACATAAACAAATTTTCCAATAAGTAGTAGTAATACACATGTTCTTTCGCACGTGACACATTTGTTTTTTACTTTGTTCAGAGATATTTTAATTAAGAAATTTAGTATGACACATTTGTTTTTTACTTTGTTCTGAGATATTCTAATTAAGAAATTTAGTTTGTAATTTGAATCATGTACATTATTTTTGCGTAAATATTTTTATACTATCAACAATTCATGATCAGATCGTTAAAAACGTCTGATTTCAATCACAAATACTTTTGACACATGATAAAAAATTATGTAGTTAATTGAATTTTCCTTGGATTGAAAAACAGGTGATGATTTCTGGTGCACTGACCCATACGGTGATCCAAATGGTACATATTGGCTACAAGGATGTCACATGGTGCATTGTGCATACAATAGCTTATGGATGGGAAATTTCATTCAACCAGATTGGGATATGTTCCAATCTACACACCCTTGTGCTGCTTTTCATGCAGCATCTAGAGCCATATCTGGTGGTCCAATTTACATAAGTGACACAGTTGGAAATCACAATTTTGACCTTCTCAAGAAACTAGCTTTGCCTGATGGTACTATCCTTAGATGTGAAACCTATGCTCTCCCAACTAAGGACTGTCTCTTTGCTGATCCTTTACATGATGGCAAAACTATGCTCAAAATTTGGAATCTCAATAAGGTAAGCCTTCTCTCCTCACTTTCATAACATATATTTTGAATTTGAATTGTACCGAAATTTTCGATCATATCATTATTGGTGTGTAGAAATTATGTATCCAGATCCTCTACAATGGACTTTACGGTAAAGTGGGTCGTAGAAAGTTAGTTTAAGAGTATGAAATAAAATTTCGCTCTCTTAATAGTCTACAACTGTCTTCACAGTAAAGTCGGTTGTAGAAGATCCAATTTGAGAAATTGAATTTATATCCTTTGTAATCTTCCCGACTCTCCAACGATGTCTAAGTTATTGGATTAATCTAGTGGTTGAGAGATCAACACTTCTGGTAATTATAGGTTAATCCAATGACTTGATCTAGCTGGAGGGGCTAGAGACGGTCCAATTCTGTAGAATAGTTGCGATAGCATAGTAGAATTTGAAGAAATTAGTATTGTTCCGTAATACACTAATAGGTATTAAGTGTTATCAAATAACAGCTACATTCGCGCTATAACACTGTAGCATAGCAAAATTTAAATAAACCATTATTTTCTGCGATTCACGATTGATAACACTTTTTTTTTCTTCTTCATAACAGTACACTGGAGTTCTTGGTGTGTTTAACTGTCAAGGAGGAGGATGGTTTCGTGAGATAAGATCGAACAAATGTGCTTCTGAGTTTTCACATTCGGTATCAACTAAAATCAACATCAAAGACATTGAATGGAACAGTGGAAAGAATCCAATTCCCATTGAAGGAGTTCAAGTTTTTGCTTTATATTTCAGCCAAGCCAAGAAGCTCAAACTTTTCTCTCCATCTGATACTGAAGAAATCTCTTTGGAGCCATTCAACTTTGAGCTTATAACTGTTTCTCCCGTCACTTTATTTCCTAAAAAGTCCTTGAAGTTTGCTCCTATTGGTTTGGTTAATATGCTAAACAATGGTGGGGCAATTCAGTCATTTGAATATCTTGAGGCTCAAGATTTGGTTCAAGTTGGAATTAGAGGTGCTGGTGAAATGAGAGTCTATGCTTCAGAGAAACCTAGGGCTTGTGGAATTGATGGCAAAGAAGTTGATTTTGAATATAAAGAGTGCATGGTTGTGATTCAAGTACCATGGCCTAGTTCTTCAAAATGGTCCTTTGTTCAGTATATATTCTGAGCATAGGATGAAATTATTGAAACTTTATTAAACTTATGATTTTCTTTTGTTTTGTTTTTTCAATTTGAAGTTTTTTATATTGAACAATGTTCAAGTTAAGGGGCTTTTATTTATCCCTTATTTGGATTTGGATAATTTTTGCTTTTTAGTTTTTACCTTCTGTGGTGAAGGAAGTAACTAATGGATTTTTATCTCTATTATCTAATAAATGACATTTTCTTTATCTCAATATCTTTCTTTTGTGTTGGATTTGAATGTCATTTATTCTTTTAAGTGTGTAGCTTTGTTTTTTCTTAAAGCAAGTGCTTATTTTTTGTGCTTATAATCTTCCAACAAATGTTTGATGATAACATCAATATACATATGAATCCTTGAAGTGAACGACTTGTAGACTAGAAGTGGTCACAAGTTCAACATATATGATGGTCTAAGAAAGATTAGTCATCGTTACGTGACAATAGATATTTTGTACCAATATCATGGTTACAAAAATGTTTTTTGAACTACTAAGTTACTACTATGAATAACAACCTCACATGTTTTCATTATGTTTTACGTTGTTTCTCTTCCTCGTCATTTTTTTCACTAACCTTTTCATCATTGTACACCTCATCAGTGACAACAATTCCTCCTTTGATGGAGCTGCCATCGTTAACATCTTCGTTTTTCTTCTTCTTGCATGTCAGGTTCTAAATAATTGAAGAATGAATAAATTCAATTGAGATTGTTGTTCTTGTTGGGGATGTCGACGTTATGGAAAATAAAGGCACCATTGGGATGATTGAGTCCCGGGACCCTTGTGTTAAATAGTTAAAAAAGGAGAACGCTAAGAACACTTATTAAGAAGTTAGAAAAGAAAATTTTGTCTTTAAAATGGTGTACTCAACACATTGGCAATTTTATAAGTAACTCTTTCTACATAAAACTTATAAATTATTTACATTTTTAAATCTTTAACTAATGCCCTAAACATCCTTATAAAAACATGACTAGCATAGTAATGTACCATGGTAAAATTAAAAGCATTATTTTTGTTGCAAAATATTTATTACTTGAATACAATTATACAAATGTTTGCTAACATCGATAAATATGAACCCTTAAAAAAAAAATCAATATAATATTATGTAAACCTTGTAGACTTGAAGTGGCAGTAGGTTCAATATATATCATGGTCTAAGGAAGATTAGTCACTACTATGTGACAATATATATTTCGTACCACCCCATATCTACGTGACTACAAGTGCAATTCTTTTTGAGCCTATATCTCTTGATTCTCTTTCACATTGTTTCACTTTCTCATCTCTTTCTTCACTAACATTTTCATTGTTGTACACCTCATCGACGACAAGGTCTCCATCGTTAACTTCGTCGTTTTTCTTCTTCTTGCATGTCAGGTTCTAATTGAAGAATGAATAAGTTCAATTGAGATTGTCGTTCTTGGTGGGGTTGTTGAGCACATAATAATTGATTATTAATGGGTTAAGTCGAAAATAGTGGTGAAAGATTCTCAACCATTTTCTTTGTCGGACTCAATTTTGGACACAAATGGCAGTGACGTGACGAGTGTGCATGGTTTGAGTTTATGGCGTAATGGATTGTTGTTTTTGATCCAGGTTTTCTCGATTTTTCGTATGGGTGTGTTTCAAGTTTCATATAGAAACAACATCAATGAGTTTGAATGTTGAGGATGGTCGACTCCTAAGAGCATTTTCCTCCTTTCGATATAAAATTAATTGAGCCAACAAATGGAAAATAAAGGCACCATTGATACGTCAGAAAAATATTCATAATTTACAAGTCCAATGAACAAATTAATAAAAACAACATTCATAATTTACAAGTCTTAGTGCAATAAAAAGAACAAAAAGGCGAACACGTGAATACCCATCATGTTCACGTTTTTCCGCTAGTTATGAAATAAAGAACTATTTTTTAAATCATCATATATATTTTTCTAGAAAAAAAATTTCCGCTAGTTATGCAGGTTCGAATCCTGCATTGCCTCAGACCAAAATTTATGTTTAGAAAATTATATATATAGGCAAATTCTATGGTACACCCTATAAATTTGGGTGTATCGGTACACCAAGTCATAAAATTAATAATAAATGAATTGTTTTTTTGAAGAAAAATAATTATTTTCTATCATTAACAATTATAATAATTAAATTTATTTACCAAAAGTTTCGACGAAATAAAATTATAATAATTATTGATTATTTTTTATGACAAAATGTAAATTTTTTAATATGATCCTTATAACAATGAAATGATGTTTTTTAAAATATAAACATTAACAAATAACTTTTTATTTCATAAAAATGAAAGTTAATTTATAAATTTTGTGTAAAAAGAGTACCAGTACATTAAAATTAATGAGTGTACCATAGAAGCTCCCATATATATAATATATAATGTTAATTATTATATTTCCGGAAATTAATTTTTTTGGATCATGACGATGCTTTTAAATTCACAACCAAAATCGCTGGTCCTTATTTAAAAGAATATGTAATATTAATTATTTTATATATTATTCATGTACGAAAGTATTTCCTTCGTGGTTGGTTCTTTTTTTTTTTTTTTTTTTTGGTTTTGTTTTGTTTTGAACAAGTCAAAATTAAATATAACATTAAACCAAGAGCGAATTCTCCCGCACAAGACGTGCCGAAAGAGACTCACTCAGAAATGTACAAAGTCACGGTTTATGCCACACCGAGAGGCACTTGAAATGGTTGGTTCCCTTGAATCAAGAAAATTTACTTTTATCATAAAAAATTAAAAATTTACTTTAATTGTATTTTTTGGTTTTTATTAATATATATTCCCTTAATTTCTTTTCTTTTGATATTTTAACTTTTAGCACAAGTTTTAAGGAGTAATTAAAGTATATAAATATTTGTGTGTTTTTGACTAAAATGTCCTTATTTATCATTAAATTTACATATGATAAACCAAATGTCACAACTACCTTTAATAGTTTATGGTGTTCTCCAACAAGGTAAACTTGAGAAAACAATAATAAATTCACTAAAACATCAAAAAATTTGGAATATAGTTGAAGTTCTAAAACATCAAAAGAAAAGAAATGGAAGGAGTAAGAGTATTTAAAATAACAATAATTTTTTTAATAAGCAAAATTATAGTCCACTTAAATTGCAATAGGAGAATAACCAAAAAAAAAATTGCAATAGGAGAGAATTAAACGTAAGATTTTGAGGTCCAAACCGACACGCAAACCCAATACCGAATGAGTTACAATTCCAATAATTTTTAATGACTTCCTCCCCTACAAAAAAGCATTTAATGACTTCCTATCAATATTTTCCTTTAATGACTTGATAAAAAATATAAATTTTAATGATTTGAAAACAATTAATTTCTTTTGTTTAGAAAAAATTTCGGATCTTAAAGAAATTAATTGTTTCAATATTTTGAAAACAATTTGGGAAATTTTTTTTTTGAAGAGTTATTAGGATTTTTTTTTGAGTAAACTAGGAAAAAGATTTGAAAATACGTAATTAATAACATCCATTTTTTTCGAAATACGTAGTGAAGATTTCCATCTTTATACATAATCAAATTCCTATAAACCAGTGTAGGGTTTTATTATCAAGGTTATACACACGCAAGACTTGACACAATCTTGTCTTTAATTACGGCCACAAGGATTTCTCTTCTCCACAAACATATCCATATTCTCGTTAACTTCATTTTTGCATCTCCCTCGGTTTCACTTCTGGTAAATTTTAAGTTTTTTTTTTCTTTCTTTTCAATTGTTATTTGCTTTAATATTTTTCTTTTGTTAGTTTTTGGTTTTCCTTGTTATTGTTAGGGTTAAGTAGGTTTTTTCGTCCCTCCCTATAAAAAAAGAGACACTTTTTCATCTAAATTTTAGCCTTTGTTGTTAGATCGGATCAACATATTTTCAATGATTTCATGCATGCTTGCATGTTTAGGGTATTAAAAAACAAAAATTTCTCAGAAACGAAACTTATATTTGATGGAGACAAAACGAAACTTATATATAATTTTCTCAGAAACGAAAAACATATTTAATTGGCAAATCAAACATGCTCCTTTTTCGGTTTGGTGTTGTTTAGGTTTAAGCCTTTTCCGTTGATATTAGTGTAGCAAGGGTTGTTTGTGTAGGTCGTATGATGGTGTTTACCTTGTGTTTGGTTTGTCTTGTTGTACTCTTACCTCTTAATACAAGAGTGTAACATTTAACTTGCTACTACTAGGTACATCTTGTACTCTAGTTCAAGTGTTATAAAATATTTTGCCATTTATAAAAGGTTTCTTTTTGGGTTTTTTTTCCTTCTCTCTTAAGTTAATATTGTTGAGAACAATTATTTGTTGAATTTTACTTAAATAATATAATTCGTGGGAATTTACTTGTTGAACTCTGGATTATCAATGGAATCAGATGGCTAAAACCTAAGAACAATAAAAACTATATACATATAGCAGGAGATTTTTTTTATAAATCTGACAATGTAGTACTCAATATATGTATCTTTTTTGTCTTTACAAAAATTATTAAAAATCTGATTTTTTTTTATAAATCTGATAATGAAGGAGCAACACTTGCTTGATCACAAGCCTAAACACAAAGATTTGGACATACACACACTAAAATACATATTATTTGATCTTTTCAAAAATATATATTATTCATTTTCTTTCCTCCTCAAATATTTTTTAATTTTTAGTTTTTTTCTTCTTTTTCCCAGTTATGTTTATATGCCCAAATCTATTGTATTTAGGCTTGTTGTGACTAAACAAGTATTTCTCCAAAATTTCCAATTGAAGTTGGCTTATAATACTTTTAAAATTTCTTTGGTGATGGTAGGGTTTGTAACTAAATACAATGTTTATCTTACATCGTGTTTTATTGTTTTAAAAAATTGGGGGATTTGTAAATTGTAGGAGTCTAATTTTTTTGTTCAAGCAATCTAGTCACTACACTCACACACTATAAGTGTGAAGAAGTGGAAATTCATTGGAGGAAATTCATGATTTGAACCCCGGACTCTTCATATCAATGTTCATGAAGCTACTAATCGAGCCGCACTTACAACACTATAGGAGTCTTGTTTTGGCGAGAAGTAAAGTTCTTAATATATTTAGATGTATTAATGAATGAAGTATTTTTACATTAAATGTGATAACAATGTAGGAAATTAAGCAAAATGTTAACATGTGCCCAATGACACATGTTAAGAAACTACGTATAGTAATTTTATTTCAAAAATCATGTATTTAAGATCTAAAATGTACAATTGCCTAATTTTCTTTTTGAGTTCTTTAACATGTACACTTAGTTCACAAGTAGCACGACCCAAAAATATATTAGCATTTTCTCTTCATTAATATCTCTTTCATTTCCTTGTGAATCAAGCAATAAAAAAGTTATTTTCCCTTCTTTTGAAAGAAATAAGATTTGGGTGTGTGGAGTTTTTTCAATTTTGCATTGATTCAATATAAATATGTTACTTTTAATTCTTTAGGCACATATATTTAATCTCCTTGTTTCTTCAAAGTTTGAACCTATCAAACCTGATAAACCATTATCTGGTATTGCTAATGTGTATAGTCAAGTAATCAATGAACTTCTATTAGATGTAGATTGTATGATAATTAGTAATTATCTTGGTCCTTTTATTTAAAAGCAATTATTTGTTTGTGGAAAGCTATTGGATTCACAAGTTTCTTGAGCTTGATGGGGAGAGAAGAATCTGAAACATTCCAAATTTACGGTGCCTCAAGATGTCAGTAATGTAAATCATGTTATGACTATCTTAACTAATTTTCTCTATGTGCATTATGTTTATAATTCTAGCTAATAATCTCTATTTTGTGTTGATTTTCTTTCTAACAGCAAATTCCAGACAATCCTATGCAACCACATTGCACTACAAATACGCAGGAGCGAGATTTTTTCTGCTATGAATCAATTTGTGATGGTCATTTCTTGTACCATGTTCATCACATGTGGCAAAATCAGGTTCTTAGGTTGCCACAAAAGGATAAGCCATCTACATCATTTTCATGTTCTTTATTGTTTGGCGTAGGCAAACAATGCACTAAGATATGATGCTGTACATGAACCCGCAAAAATTTCCAATCAATCTATGGTAGCTGAGGTGATCCTAAAACCTTTATGTAAATATATTAATTGTACTACATTAATTTAGGTTTTCTATCATAATTTGTATGAAATTCTAGTTTATAGTTAGTATATATTTAGTGGAATTTTTGCGCCTTAATAGATTTTTTTTTGAAGAAGCTAAATTAACCCACCCAAATTGGTGCCAGAGAGAATCGAACCTGAAGCGTTAATAGTATTAGCGGATAGAGTTTCAGCTTGTTGAATCTTAGGAGGTGTAATTGATACAATTTCAGTTTGGGGTGCAACTGATATGGATTCAAGTAAGGGTGTAGATGAATTTACAACATTTTTACTAACAACTTCACTAAGAGTGTGTTTGGATGGGGGAATGTTTTGAGGGAATGTAATGTTACGAGGGAATTCAAATACTTTGAGGTGAATTCCATTGTTTGGATGGGGGAATGTAATGTAATGTAGAGGAAATGTAATGTTATGAGGGAATTCAAATGCTTTGAGGTAAATTGCCTAGAATTTTAAATTCTTTAAAATTTCCAAATTACCTCATCCAAACACACTCTTAAGAATTTTTAACAAGAGTATTACCTCTTATCTCGAATAGATTTGACAAGGTCATATCATCTTCCTTGAAGGCTTTCTTGCCTTTCCCTTTATTCTTGTACTCTATTTCCCTCCATGAGCCTCTTATTACCATTAGTATTTCTTCTCAACCTGGATGAAAGATTCTTGCCACATGCAGCAATAACGCCATCAATTCATGTAGAAGAGGTGAAATCGCGTTTCGCATTACCAGAGGCTGTAATTGGTACTTTCATGTATTCTTTTGAAGAACGGCTGGTTGAAGATCCAACGTATTGATAATGGCGGTGTTGGAGCAATATGTGAGAGTTGAGCACCCTACTTCGGTGATGGTATGTTGAAATTGTGAAGGGGGTGCACGTCTTTTGGGACTCAGAGACTTAGGTTTGGTGTGATAAACCATCTGGAGGATGAATGTAGAAGAAGAATAGGGTTTGGTGCTTGTTCAAAAAAGAATAGGGTTTGGTGTTGAGAGTGAGAAACCATTTGGAAGCTGATGTCAAAGGAAAACAAAGAAAAGGACAGTCCAACAAGGAACCAGCTAGGAGTTCAAGGTTACAGAAACAGGTAAATACATAGATTTTTGTTTTTCTGCCACAAATATTTATCCTCATAATTACAAAATATATCGAAATGTTTTTGAATTCATCGATGGTCGAATATGATTAAAAATGTAACATAAGTTACCGGTTCATTTCTAGTTTTGATCACTTTCTTGTTTCTATTTGTCTTCTCTTTTTTCCTTGACTTGTTCTCAACAAACATGCATGCTTTCATTTTTGTGGCAGGATTTAACTTCAAGTAAGAAGGTGAAACCTATCATGGTTATCAAGGAAGGTAAGATTATGGATTTATCTTTTGATTATCTGATAAATGAAAATTTATGTTTTATAATCTAATATTTGAATGCTCATATAGGTCAAACCACATATTCTAAGGTACATGTTTCAGTTTGCATTTTTTTTCATTCTTTCTACGCTTAGGTCCTGTCATTTTTTTCATGCCTTTCATGTAAAATGCTACCGTCATTTCACATTCTAGTATTTCCTATTTATTTTGACAGGAAGCTGAAAGAAAAGAAAGAAAAGAAAGAAAACGACAGTCCAACAAGGAATCAGCTAGGAGAGCTATGATTTGTGCAATGCAACATGTTTTATTTGTGCTTCTTCTTCTTCTTGACTTTTTTTACATCTCTTGTGAATTTTTCATGGTTTCCTCCTAGAAACACCTTTATCATTTCTTGAACTTTAGACTTCATTTGTACCTTGGCAGGAAGAACTAGAGCTATTAAAAAGGATAAAAAATTCTTAAGAATGAAAATTCTGCCGCATCAAAAATGTTCGTTACATATCATGAGGAATGTCTGAAGTTCACCGATAAAAACGATTCCATTATCCTCGTGAGCTTAGTTGGTAGGGATATTGCATATTATATGCAGATGTCGGGGTTCGAACCCTAGACATCTCACTTCTCCACAATTAATTATGTGAGCTCTATCCACTAGGTTACTCAAAAAAAAAAACGATTCCATCGAGGTCCATCATTTTAACTTTGTTCATTTTTATATCATTCATTCAACTAAAAATACTTGTTTGGTTTGAGAAAAGATTTTCTATTTTAACTTTTAATTTTTTTGACGTTACTTTATAAAGAAGTTAATTATGAATTTATGATTATTGTATTATGTTTCTCAATGCTCTCTTTTCCAAGGTTGCTAGAGTATGATTTGTTGGTGGAACAGAAAGAGCTGATTGAGATGTATGGAGCAGAATCAATTGCAGATCTATTGGCCATGAAACCTATTGTTTCTGGTGGACTAACAATAAATAGTTTAAGATAGGAAGCATCTTATAATTGATCAGAATCTATCTCTTTATTTATTTTTTATTTGGGTTGGACTTGAATTTTGACTCTACTTTAGGTTCTTAATCAATATTAGAGTATTAAATATTAGACTATTATCCTCTCATCATCACATTGAATCATTGATTAACGTTAAAAGTATCATTTTTCATTGTTAACACGTAAAACTACAATAAAGCTCTTTAATAAAAAATAAATAAATCGTGTTTTGTTTGGGATCCCAATCAAACTCTAGTTTCATACGTTAAGTTTAATTCATTCTTGCAAAACTTATTTATAAATAATATGTGTGATTTGAGTTTTTTTATTTTTTATTTTTTATCAGTGTATTTCTTTACGTCCAACACTATTGAATTTAATATGTTAATGTAAATTTTAGGTGGACCATAACTATATATATATACACTCTAATAGGATCATACAGATGAAATTTCTTCTCATAGGTAAAATGAACTTTAGAGCTTGTATCAAAATAAAAAATAAAAAATAAAAAATGAACTTTGGAGCTTGATTGAGAGAAAAATTCCAAAGAGTTTATCTTGATTAATTGATAGAAGTTGTGAATCGTGTACACAATCTTCCTATTTAAATAATTGAGAAACTAATTTTTAACTAATTCCTAATTACTAACCAAACTAACATAATTTCTATATTCATAGTTAATAAAAACCAATTTTCCATAATTTGATTGCTGTTTTACATTTTCATTGAAACATAGATAAAATTTTCGCATTATTTGATAATCATATTTCCGTTAACTTAGACATGAGTTGAGTTTACATACATCCCACACCCACTCCCATTAGAAAAGATAGTCAAACAAAATTGAAATGAAAATGAAAGGAAATGGAAGAGAAAAGGTGAGAATGAGCTTGATAATTTCTTCAATATAAAGCTTTTCAATTAGGGAAAAACTGAACATCTTTTTTTACTTTGAGAATTTTTGTTTGGTACAATTAGGGAATTTTTTTTTGGTAGATAGATATATGATCATAACTATTGAAATTTCACTTATACAAGTGAGGAGCAAGGATTTAAATCCTGCTTATGGTGTTTGACTTACAATGTCAGTAATTTATGCTAGTTGAGTTAGGATATATGGACAGAGAAAAAATTATCATACACGTGGCAAACAATAAATTTTTTGTTAATTCGACTCCGTGTAAAAGTGGTTTCGAAAATCTTAAACTTGATAGAAAGGTAAGTAAAATTTAAACAAAAATCGTTACAACTACGACTGTTTGTTCTCCGTAAAATTTATTAACAATTCAATTCAATTCAATTGCTTAGTTACTTTATAACCATTATATATGACCCCAAAAAAAAGATTATATACGTGATTTTAAAAATGATTGTAATAATCTAACGACTATGATTAATTGATTATGTGTAATATTTTTTCGACGCATAAGTGAAAAAGGATATAAAGATATATTTTTTTTATCAAATAGTCTAATAACTGAGATGTCCGGAGTTCAAACCGTATATAACCGAGCTAGTCGCTGCTATGTTCACGTGAGAGAAACAAAGATGTTTTTTATTTCCTTAAAAAAATGTTTTTAGTGAGTATTATATTATTTGGGATTTTAGCTTAGAAGGTGTAAGAAGGAAAGTAAGGTACTAAGCAAACGCGCGTTTGTTAAAAGAGCTTTTTCAGTTGTATCTACATTCCACGTTTTAAGCACAAACATAACTTAACATTCCTCAAACAATTCTCAGAAGCTTTTTCATCGATCAATGAATACGACATCGTTTATGGACAAACAGATAATGGATCTAAGCCATGGAGGATCATCTTCCAACAACGATTTCATCGACCTTAACAAGAAGAATCGTGAACAACACGAAGAAGAAGCTGAAGATGATGATTCGTTAATTCACCACAAAAATGGTGGAGGAATCAAAACCGATGATATTGTTCCTAGCTACGATTTTCAACCCATTCGTTCACTTCCTGATATTTCCAGACCTTGGAATTCTGATTCCAATTCCAAAGTAATTCATTCTTACTTTAAACCCTAATTTTAATTATGTTGTGTTTTGTGCTTCAATTGAATTAATTATGCTTAATTTTAAGAAAATTAGGTTAATTTGATTGACTATTTTTTTTTGTCATGTTGTGAAAGTTAGGTTTTTATTTTATTTTGAGAGTTTAGATCAATGGTTTAACTATTTTTGATTTGATTACTATGTAAGGCTTTGTTTGGATAAACAACTTAATTTGAAGTTTATAGCTTAGGTAAATGCTTATGATACAATATTATGACCCAATTTAATCCATGTAGCCGACTTTGGATTAGCTTATTTTAGAGCTTATGCAAAACAGCTGATGCAAATAAATATGTCTTTATGTATTATTTATAAGCTTGTCAATGTAGTTTATGAAAAAACAGGTATAATTTTCGTTAGTGAGAACTTATGAATTAAGTAAAAACTTATTTATTTGCATAAGCTCTTTTTCATAAGCTCAAAATAAACTCAATCCAAACGGGGACTTAGTGGGATATGGCTTGGTTGTTGTTGTATAACATTAGTGCTTATGTGTAAACTACTATTTCTATAACAAAAGATAAAATAAAGTTAAATTTTTTTGTATAAGCTATCTTGGAGAACTTAAATTGTTTTTGTATGAGCTATCTCGGAGAACTTAAATTGTTTTATAAGTTCTCCCAAACAGTCACAAAACTTATGTCAGTAGCCAATACTTAGTAGATAAGCTCAAACAAGCCAATCCAAACAGGCCCTAAGTATATAAGTTTATAAGAGATTTTTTAATTTTTTTTTTCCAAGTGAAAACTATTAGCTTATTATAATTGAGAGAAACTCCGAATAAATTGTGGTTGGCAGAGATGGTTAGACCTTTCGCTCACAATAGCTGGGGTTTGGGTTATACTTTGGAATTTCGCAATTGATAGTTTATACGTAAGTTCTGTTATGAATCATCAATGTGATTGGTCGTTCTAACTGACCTGGCTTTGCATGAGAGTGTTCCTCCTCTAATCTAAAAATTCGTCGACCAAAAAAATTGAGAAACTCTTGGAGGTGCAAAGGTAATCTAAATTGGTCATTAGTTGATTTGTTTGAAGGATATGCACTTAAACCAGTTTAGCACTAATATCTAATGAGAGTTCGTTATTTTGTCATGTCCTTCCACTCTTGTAAGTGTATTTTGAAATTGATTGTATGAAGTGGCAAAATTGTGAGTTCTTTTTGAATATAAGTGTAAAACCAGTGTTGTCAAATAGTTGATATAGTGGCGCTATAGCATAGCGGAATTATAACAAACTGCTATTGTTATGTGATACACAATTTAGTACATAGTATTGTCAAATAGCGGTTGTAGCAGTGCTGTAGCACTGTAACATAGCAGAATTTGTACAAAAGGCTATTTTCCGCGTTTTACGGTTGGCAACAATTTGTAAACCTAATTTACACAGTACATGACCCAGTAATTCTTAGAAGATTAGAATAGAAGTAGATTGTTAAGTTTTGTTTGGTATAATTGGCTTTGAGGTTGTCTCTCTGTGTGACTTGTTATTTGCTGATTGTTATCCCGCCTTGCTTGAAGTTAGTGCTTAATGGAGGAGGTATATGCATGCTTGTTTGTTGTTGCTTTTTAGTTGTTCTTAGGATAATGCTAGGGAGGGTGAGGCTCATTGGGAGTAATGACTAAGCAAATAAAGAAAGTGTTTGTTGTATTTAAAAGGCTTTGAACATTTAATGCTTCTGAAAATATGGGTCTTACATAGGGGCATCTTTTAGGAGTTTGAGAAATGAAAAGTGTCTGTTTAAAGGGAAGTTCTTACACTGTCAAGATCAGTATTCTCAATGATTCTGCCTAGGATTAGTTGGGGGTCGCAAGATAGTAAAATGTAGGATCGTAACAAATATAGTAACACCTATAAATGACAACATCAAAGTTTACGTGAAACTGAAATTTCATTACCATAGCATCTGAAACAACTCATAATTAGTCATATACATAACTTAAGGTGGCTAAAGTTCAAACATAACACAGCCAGAAGTCCACAAAAGAAATATTACCTCTACCTTCAGCCCCGCTAGAACCTTGCACAGAAGCCATCTTTCAATGAAAAGTAAAGGCAGCACACAAGACATGAACAGAGAGGGTCGAGAGAGATGGAAAAGTTTCAAACTACAAATAGGGAAAGATGTGAACTTCTGAATGGAGAAGGTCGAGAGAGATGAAAACTTCAAGGCAGGTTGTCGATAAGGATGGGTTTCTGAAGTACAGAAAAGGTCAAACGACACGATATAGGGGAACAAGGTCACGAAACCCGATAAAAAAAATAATCTTTCTCAGAATTGATTTACATCGAACGATCTCACCATTTTTTTGCGTGTTCTTGCTCACAATCACACTGTGGTGTCACATAATTGTGATCTTGCATGGGATTTGACTCGTTCAAGGGTGTCAAGACTGTAAGATTGCAATCTTACAATTTAGATCACAATCTATACAACAATGGTTAAGGACTCAAAATAGAAAATTTTACTGAAAACTGCAGATTTAGTAACTAACAGTGCATTGTATGTTTTGATTGCTAATAAAAACTTTCTATTTCTTGATTTGTTAACTTGAACCATTTGAAAATTACAACATTTTGTACCCTGGTAACTTAAAAAAAAAAATAATTCATCTTAATATCTCTTTTGTAATCTTTAACAAGTGTCTAAAGTCACTTGTTAAAGTGTCTAAAGTCACTTGTTAGCATTAGTGAAATCCTTTTTAATATTATGCAGAGTTGAATAAGTGCATAGTAAAAAGTTCATAAAGAATATAAAAGATAAGTTTGTGAGATCTGGAAGTTTCAGCATTGAATGGTAGGATGTGCTTCAGTTTCAGAGTTAGCTGATTACTATTATCTTAGTTATTTGTTTATGGCTTACTTCTTGAATTGAACTTTTTCTCTCAATTGTGTAGTTTGAATTGACATATTACTTTGGTGCTGCTTTGGGGTTTCAATGTTTCATGTATTAGACTAATCTGGTGATCGTATGTGGCGTTGTGTAAATACATAGGAGGCATTAATAATATATCGCACCATCTTGGTTTAGGGTTTTTATCTTCATAAATATTAAGTTTTCTTCCTCATTTTGTGCAGAACTACGGTTCTTTGGATTCTTTTGAACCTGCAAAGGTGACTGTAGAAAAGAACCAAAGTGCTGTTGATGCTTCAATTTTGTTAGAGATTGATCGAACAATGAAGAAACATATGGACAATTTGCATCATGTTCTAGAAGGTGTTAGTGCGCGGTTAACCCAAGTAGAAACCAGAACTCACCATCTTGAGAGTTCTATGGATGATTTGAAGTTATCTGTTGGAAATAATCATGGAATCACTGATGGGAAATTGAGGCTGTTGGAGAATATTCTTTCTGAGGTATTTTATCAATCATGCGCCCTCCTGCCCCAACTTCTAACATTAATTTCTGGCAACATTTGGTATATCAAATGAATTCTTTTTGTTGATGCAAATATTGGTTGTGTCTGCGTGTATGCTCTCGTGTAACCAGGCTTAAGATTTCCTATAGTTTATCAAAACAAATATATAATTAATAGTTTAGTATCATAAATAGTTTAACCTTAAAATTTTCGGTTTGCAGTTCGGGTAACTATACTTGGTCACATGTTTTGATACCATGCTAAAAATCAACTATAACTAAAGCTTTAGGTATTGGGACAACACACAAATTATTTTCTATACTTCTCTATCATATACCACTATACTAGATTTGTGGTTTTTGAATTATTAATTGCGTTGTCACTTTAATTAACTCTGGGGGCGCTTTAGTAATTTATTATGTTTGTCACTAGTTGGGGTTCTCTCTATAAAATTGCCATAACTTTTGCACTATGGCACCCATTTGTGCATGTTGGCTGGGAAAATGGTGGTCATGGGGACCTAAGGGATATCAAGGTTGTATATATAATTATATAGTTGGAGTGTCTTCTCTTCCATCTGTGATGATACCTTTCTTTTACAATGTTTTTCCCCACACAATATAGCCTCACAGGTTATGATATTATGATGCAAGTTATGTTTCTGCTGCAAGTCTATTGTTTACAACTCATATGGCAAACTTGTGTTTGTGCACTTTTGACGCATAATATTGAAAATTTTGTGAATGTGGTTGATGGTCCATAGAGAACTTTATGCATATGCTACCTGTGAGAAACAATAACGCTAATTTTAATATATTTGTGTTTTTACATGCAACTATTGGTGTATAATTGTGACTCGTACTTTATCTATGAGCTTTGGTTCATATTATTACAGTTTATTCTCATTCTGGTCCTTTTACTCTTTCGTTTGACATAAACATATACAGGTGCAAACAGGGGTGCACGATATCAAGGACAAACAAGATATAATGCAAGCTCAGCTACAACTGACAAAACTACAAGTGTCTAAGACAACAGAGCAACAGTCAGAAACTCAAACCCGTGCCACATCAGATCCTGTGCAGCAAACTTCATCTGTATCTGCATCTGCTCCCCTGCAAACTCAACAATATCTTCCTTCGTCTTTTAATCTTCCTCAATCAATCCCCGTGGTTTCTCCCCCTAATGCACCTCCTCAACCTCCTCAACAAAGTTTGCAACCTCCAGCTCAACTTCCAACTCAATACTCTCAGATCCCAACCCCAACTGTTCCTCAGAGAGATCCATACTTGCCACCACCTGTTCAATCTCAGGAAATTCCAAATCAGCAATACCAACTGCCTTTAACTCAGCAGCCACATCCTCAACCAGGGGCACCTTCGCATCAACAATATCAGCAGACCCCTCATCCTCAATACTCTCAGCCACCACCTCATCTACCTCCACAACAGCCACCACATTCATCCGGAAATCCACAACAACTGCAATCTTCCATGGGTCACCATCTAGAGGAACCACCTTATGTTCCTTCTCAGACTTATCCTCCCAATCTCCGCCAGCCACCATCTCAGCCACCCAGTGGACCTCCTCCACCTTCCCAACAATTCTATGGAACACCGCCACAAGGATATGAACCACCATCGAGTAGACCTGGTGCGAGTTACTCTTCTGGATATGGTACATTATCTGGGCCTACTGAGCCATATCGATATGGCGGACCACCTCAATATGGTAGTAAACAGTCACAACTACCTAACGCTTCGGCAGCTTCCAGTGGTGGAAACGGTTACCCACAGCTCCCTACTGCCCGCGTACTCCCACAAGCAATACCTACTGCATCTGCAGTAAGTGGTGGTTCAGGTTCTCCTGGAGCTGGTAACAGGGTTCCTGTTGATGATATAGTCGACAAAGTGGCCACTATGGGATTCCCTAGAGATCATGTGAGAGCAACGGTTCGGAAGCTGACAGAGAATGGTCAAGCAGTTGACCTAAATACAGTGCTGGATAAGCTTATGAATGAAGGTGGTGGTGATATGCAGCAACAAAGAGGTTGGTTCGGTCGGTAACACGACGTTACTCAATTGAACTTTGTATAGAAGTATCACTTCTTTCGCTATGAAGGTTTATGAGGAAGGGGGTCTATCGCTTGTTGTCTATGAAGGTTTATGAGGAAGGGGGACTTCGTGGGTGGATTGTGCTAATTGAATATTTTGACTCTTTTTTTTTTTTTTTTTATTACCATTTGTTCTTATTTCTTTGATAGTTGAAACGGTAATGTTTTCTTGCGGGTCCAATTAATGACTATCTTGATCTTGTGCTGTATATTTTCAATAAATAAAAGTGGATTTGGTAAGTAACTCTGAACTTTTCAAATTTCTGCCACTGTTAACAGATTTGGTGGTTAGTTTCCATGTTATCTTTGATTTGGGTTGATCCATCATGAGGTTTGTTTTGTGGTTATATATAATCAAGTAAAAGCAGATGTATTTTAATGCTGCATCTAATCATGAGGTTTGTTTTGTGGTTATATATAATCAAGTAAAAGCAGATGTATTTTAATGCTGCATCTAATTATGTAATGTCCTACGCTAGATATCAAAGTTATGGTCGTTTTAGTGAGAGAGTAAAAAACAAGTAAAATCCAAAAATTAACAAGGTAATTTACTTGGCCTTCATTCATACCGAATTATTAAATATTCTAAAAATCTACCATTAGTCATATGAGAAATACAAAACCACAAATTAAACAATAATTAGTTAATAAGTTATGCGAAAAATGAGATAAATGGGTGTTTCATAGGTATTTCTTATGAGATTTTAATTGTTTCCGATGAGATTCATATTTTCAAATCGTTGTTTTACATAAAAATTTCTTAATTTAAAAACTATTCGACGGGAAGAAGTCGTGGCTATGTTTGTTAGTTTTCCAACGAATGTTCACACGCTCCTAAAGGATAAGGACATCCCAAGTTATGGCAATGTTAGTGAGAAAGGGTAAAAAACAAGTAAAATCCGAAAATTGAAAAGGTAATTCACTTGGCCTTCATTCAGGCTGAATTTTCAAAACTTTCCAATGAATGTTCACACACTTCTACCGGATAAAGACATCCCAAGTTATGACCGTTTTAGTTATGAAAAGTCAAAAACAAGTAAAATCCGAAAATTGACAAGGTAATACTTGGCCTCCACTCAGGCCAAATTTTCAAAAATTCTAAAAATCTACCATTAGTCATCTGAGACATACAAAAGAACAAATAAACAATAATTGGTCAATAAGTTATGCGAAGAATGAGATAAATGGATTTTTCATAGGTGTTTCCAATGAGATTATAAATGTTTCCGATGAGATTCATACTTTTAAATTGTTGTAAAATTTCTTCATTTAAAAAAAATGTTCGACGAGAATAAGTCATAGCTATTTACGGTCGTTTAAGTGAGAAAGTGTCGAAAACAAGTAAAATCCAAAAATTGATAAGGTAATTCACTTGGCCTCCATTCAGGCCGAATTATCAAATATTCTAAAAATCTACCATTAGTCATCTGAGAAATACAAAACCATAATGAATAATAGACTCGTATACCTCATTTTCCTTTCTTTTTTAATTTTTTTTTATTTTTTATTTTTATCAACAATACAATGTTACATTCAGAGTTTTAATATGCTCTACATTTCTCTTATGAATTCGATCCTCCTTCCTTTGATCCATGAATTTGTGACAATTGCATGTACTAAAAACTTGAGAAGCAGACAGTATTTTCTTCTAAATTCTTCAAGGCTAGAGAAGATGATTGTGAATCCTACTTGTGAAAACTGAATATATTTCAAAGTTCTAAATAATTTACAACCACTAATGTGTTTATATAGGCTAATGTAACTTGATGGGCAAGACTAATAAACTAATGGGCCCAATACAAGTAATCACTAATAATAATTAAAACAAACTATTTACAACACTCCCCCTCAAGCTGGTGAATGAATATCAATCATTCCCAGCTTGGAAACAAATTTTTCAAAGTTATTGCTGTTCAGCCCCTTTGTTAGAAGATCTGCAAGGTTGCCTTGGGAAGAGACATATGGAGTGCAAATTAGACCACTGTCTAACTTTTCTTTGATAAAGTGTCTGTCAACTTCAATATGTTTGGTTCTGTCATGCTGCACTGGATTATGGGCTATGCTAATAGCAGATTTATTATCACAATAGAGCCTAATTGGTTCATCAATCTTTATCCTCAAGTCTTCCAAGATGCTTCTCAGCCATAGTAATTCACATATCCCCTGTGCCATTGCCCTGAACTCTGCTTCAGCACTAGATCTGGATACCACACTTTGTTTTTTACTTTTCCAAGTCACAAGGTTCCCACCTAGGAAAGTGCAATATCCTGTAGTCGACCTCCTGTCCACAATTGACCCTGCATAGTCCGCATCAGTGTATGCTTCAAGTCCCACACTTCCATTCCTTTCGAACAAAATTCCTCTACCTGGGGTTCCCTTCAAATATTGCACAATTCTAAGTGCGGCCTGTAAATGAATCTCCTTTGGTTGGTGCATGAATTGGCTGACTAAGCTTACAGCAAAAGCAACATCAGGTCTAGTATGTGAGAGGTATATAAGCTTGCCGACTAACCTTTGATACATTTCTTTATTAACTGCAACATCTTCTTCTGCATTCCCCAACTTCACATTTGGATCAATTGGTGTACTTGCAGGCTTGCATGCTGTCTTGCCAGTCTCTTGCAGAAGATCTGTAATGTATTTCTGTTGAGATATGAAAATTCCTTTCTTAGAGTGAGCCACTTCAATTCCCAAAAAATACTTTAATTTTCCCAAGGTCTTGATCTCAAATTCTTTGGCTAAGTGTTGGCCTAACAGTTTTTGCTCCTCTTCATCATCACCTGTCACTATAATGTCATCCACATATACCAGCAACACTGTTACTCCCCCTGTTTCAGAGTGTTTGACAAATAAAGTATGGTCTCCTTGGCTTTGTTTAAAGCCCAAATCTACCATAACTTTAGTGAATCTACCAAACCATGCACGTGGTGATTGCTTTAGCCCATATAACGCCTTTTTTAACTTGCACACGGTGTTGACAGTAGTATGTTCACTGTATCCAGGGGGCACATTCATGTAGATCTCTTCTTCAAGTTCTCCATGAAGGAAGGCATTTTTCACATCAAATTGGTGCAAGTTCCAGTTGTAGTTAGCTGCCAAAGATAATATCACCCTGACAGTATTCATTTTTGCAACAGGGGCAAATGTCTCTGAGTAATCAACTCCATAAGTCTGAGTGAATCCTTTGGCTACCAATCTTGCCTTGTATCTCTCAATAGAACCATCAGCCTTGTATTTTACAGTGTATACCCATTTACACCCTACAGGTTTCTTTCCATTTGGTAAAGGAACCAATTCCCAAGTATTGTTCTTATCAAGTGCCTCCATTTCCATGTCCATGGCTTGTTTCCATTTCCTGTCAGACAATGCCTCAGACAAAGAGGTAGGTATAATGGTAGTGTTTAGGTTGGTGAGGAAGGCTTTATAGGTAGGTGATAACTGTTCAAAGCATAGGTAGTTGGATAAAGGGTAGAGTGGCTTATTGGTACAAGTTCTAGAATCTTTTCTAAGGGCAACTGGAAGATGCAAGTCTTCAGAATCTATTGGTGGTACTTCTCTGGATTTTCGTTTCTTACGCTCTATTGGGCTGGATTCTGGTTCCTCAGGTGTGGATGAGTTAGATTCTGGTTCATGTGCATGAGAAAATTCAGAAATTGAATCACAAGAATTTGAAGGGTCAAGCAAAGTTACCTCATGCAAAGTCGGATCAGACTTTTGAATATGAGTAGATTCAGGAATGGTCTTTCTTCGTGTATAAATCTTTATATTTTTCCCATATCTTACATCAGCTTCAACATTTACATCATTTTCAGAATCAACTTCCGTCTCAACATTGTCACTTCCAGTTTCAACCTCAACTTCTGGTCCTAGATTAAGGTCAGGAAGTAAAAAAGACTCATCTTCCTTACATGAATTCTCCCCCTGAAGATGAGTTTGAACAAAGTAACTTTCTTGTTCATGGAAGGTGACATCTCGAGAGACAAAGAATTTGTGAGATGGAGGATGATAATATTTGTAACCCTTTTGGGTGGAAGAATACCCTATAAAGACACATTTTAAAGCTCTAGGATCAAGTTTCCCTCTACCATCACTATGGATATGGACAAACGACGTACACCCAAATATTCTAGGGGTGAGATTACTAGAGGTAGACAAATCGGGATAGAATGAGGATAAAACTTCCATGGGAGTTTTGGAGTCAAGAACACTAGAAGGTAAACGGTTTATAAGATAAGATGCGGTTAAAACTGCCTCTCCCCAATATTTCTTGGGAATTTTATTTTGGAATAACATAGCACGAGTTTGATCCAACAAATGGCCATTTTTCCTCTCAGCAATTCCATTTTGTTGGGGTGTTTTAACACAGGAGGACTCATGAATTATGCCTTCTTTTTGACAGAATGAATTTAAATTGTGGTTAAAATAATCTTTGGCATTATCGGATCTAATTCGTTTAATGCTCACATCAAACTGATTTTTAATCATGGAGAAAAATTGAAAAAACACATAACTAACTTCAGATTTGTTTTTAAGCAAATAAACCCAAGTAACCCGGGTGCAATCATCAATAAAAGTTACAAACCAACGAGCACCTGTTATATTTGGAACATTAGAGGGACCCCACACATCTGTATGAACTAAATAAAACGGAAAAGTACTCATTTTATTACTGACTGAAAAAGGTACACGCTTGTGTTTAGCAAGTTCACACACCTCACACTGAAGACTCTCAACATCTAATGTTTTAAAAAATAAAGGAAATAACTGCTTAATGACTCTAAACGACGGATGACCCAGGCGATAGTGGTATAAGAGAACCTTCTCCCTGTTGGTTTTTATTGATTCTGAAAAAAAAGAGTTGTTGCTAAGTAACTTTGGGCTTGAGCCTTGGTTATCCAAATAGTAAAGACCATTCCATTCTCTAGCATTTCCAATCGTCCTCCCCGATTCTTTGTCCTGAAAAACACAAGAGTTGTTATCGAAAATAACATTACATGATAGGTCTTCTATGAGTTTTTTTATGGAAATCAGGCTAGTGGACAATTTTGGGATATGAAGGACATTGTTTAGGTTCATGAATGGATTAAGTTGGACATTCCCTTGACCTGCTACAGTTATAAGGGTTCCATCGGCTATGGATATTTTTTTGTTACTAGCACAAGGTGAATAGGTAGAAAAGTGTGTGGGTAAAGGTGTCATGTGGTCAGTGGCTCCAGAATCTAATATCCAGTATTGTTTAAAGGGTATATCTGAAGCATTAAGTCCAAAAGAAAATGGAAATTCACCAAAAAGAGATGGAAATGTACCTGAATATGCCAGAGAGCTAGTACCTGTTGGTTTCTCCAACCTGCTAAGGAAAGATCTCATTTGTTCTATCTCATCTTGGTTGAGTGGCTTGGCATTTTTTTGACTAGCTTCACTTGTGCCTGCAGCCATGTGTGCTTGTCCTCCCTTTTTATTCCATTCTCTACCAAGTTGCTCCTTTTTTCCCCACTCTCTACCAGGTGGTTTTCCATTCCCCCACTCTCTACCAGGTGGCCTTCCATTCAATTTCCAGCATTTTTCACGAGTGTGACGATATTTGTTGCAAAAAGTACAAAATAATTCTTCACCTTTCTTCTCCACATAGGTTCCTTCCCCTTTCTTCTGGTCAGCCATCACAATCGAATTCTTCTCAGCTAACATTGCTGAGCTTTCCACAACCGGAGGGACTGCTAACATTAGCCCCCTCCTACTTTCTTCACTCCTCACTGTAGCCACCACCTCATTAATTCCAGGCACCGTCTTCTGACCAAGAATTTGCACTCTAACTTGGTCATATTCAGGGTTGAGTCCCACCAGAAAATCATAGACTCTATCCTGCTCAATATACTCCTTGAGCGTTGTTGTATCTTCTGAACACTTGGCTTTTATAACCCTGTATTGATCCAGCTCCATCCACAAGGTTTTGAGATGATTTGCATACTGTGTAACAGTTTTGTCACCCTGTTTAGCACCCATTGTTTTCACCTTCACATCATATATCTGGGCAGCATCTTTGGCTTTAGAATAAGACTCTTCTAATGATTTCCAAATGTTCTTTGCAGTACCGAGAAACATGCAATTGTCACTAATTTCTTCGGTCATTGAACTCCATAACCACGACATGATGGCTGAGTCTTCCTCATCCCACTTCTTAAACTTAGGACTTTTCTCTTCGGGAGGATCATCAGTTAAGTGTTCGGCCTTTCCTTTACCTTTTAAAGTGGTTTTCACAAGTTGAGACCACTTCAAATAATTCTTCTCATGTAATCTTAAGGATGGGGGTATGGTTGGTAATTCTTGAGATTTGTAATCAACTGTTTCAGTTTTTGTATTGATGACTTCTTCGTCACCGGAGCCAGCCATTGAGTTTCAACAGACCCAAAAAATCAAAGTGCTCAGTTTGCAAAGTGAACACCCAAGACGAAAAGAGAGGGCGCCGAAATATAATCTGGGAAAAAACGGCGGCGAAAGGAGGCCTCTAGGGCGGCGCGTGGTGCTCACGCGCGGGAAGGGTCGCCGGAAGGTGGCGGCGCGTGTGGAGGACGGTGACCGAACGGTTTTGGGGTTTGACCGGTTTTTTGCCGGAGATGACTTTGGTGATGGAGGTGTCGTTTAAAACGCGACGGAAATAGGTGAAACTGGCTGTTTTATGGCTGTGTGAATAGTGACAGGATAGGTGTAAACAAAGATAGTGAAATAAGTCTGCAATTAAGGCAGAAAAAGGCCACAATTAAGGTGGCTAGGGTTTTAGAAAAAGAACCGCAATAAAGGCGGCTAGGGTTTTTAGGCGGAAGCGAGACCCTCAGAAACGAGAGCTCGTGATACCATGTGAAAACTGAATATATTTCAAAGTTCTAAATAATTTACAACCACTAATGTGTTTATATAGGCTAATGTAACTTGATGGGCAAGACTAATAAACTAATGGGCCCAATACAAGTAATCACTAATAATAATTAAAACAAACTATTTACAACACTACTAAAAACGTCAAACCAAAGTTTCACGAGTGTCAGACCAAACTGAAGTTATTTATAATGAGGAAGACTCTTCATAATGATTTTTATTCTCCTCAAATCATCTATGAAATGAAGTGATTTTGTGAGACAATAACAAAAATGGCACACATTTTTTTAAAAAATATGCATAAACTGTAGAGTGGATGAATTTCAAGTTTAATGATTATATAGACATATTTTTGTGATATAGTTACTGAAGTTGAGTTTTATGGCAAAACAAACATAGTCTTCTATATAGTTGGCTGAGTTTCAACTAATATATCAATTTAGTTGGCTGAGTTTGAACTAAGTTAAGGGGTTGCTTATATTTGATGAAGTGAGTATGATCCACAAAATAACCCTTCAACGTTACTTGTTATGTATCTCCATATTCCTCTCAACTATTTTTCAGAAGTGTAAGAACATGTCAAGGAACACGGTATCTCCTTTTGAATATTGTTGAGCTTCTTTGATCAATTATGAGTTTATTTTATAAGTCAGTTAAGATGAATAGATGGTCAAGTTAGTGTGCTTTTTATACTAGTAAAATATAAATACATGAAACGAAAATAGAAAAGCGTAGATAGATATCCCCGTGAGTTTAGCTCAGTTGGTAGGGATATTATATTTTATATGCAGGAGTCGGGGTTCGAACCCCGGACACTCCATTTCTCCACAATTAAATTGTGTGAACTCTAGCCACTAAGCTACTTGACCAAAAAAATATGTGCCTTTTTTTGGATAATAATAATGTAAATTAAGTGTTACATATTAGACTGAACGCTATGTAACCAAATTAAGATTTAAATTTTAACTTTAATGCTACAAAACCACCAATAACATTAGCTAGGGTAAAGAACATCCCTTACTCCTTAATCTTATTAGGTTGCAACAACTTAACCCTAGAAATTTGGCTCCAAAATTACAGCATTAAATGCTAAGTGAGATAACCCTAAAAAAATTTAGCTCTAAAATATTTGTGAATTTGAATTTCAAATTATTTTATTGGAACAAACCTACTAGCATTTACCAATATATGTTATTAATAACAATCATATTTTCCAAAGAAAAAATTTAACATCAAAAAATTGACCGAGCAAAAATTTGACCAAACCCCCTAAATCATATCACCACTCCCTCTTTTTCCTCACTCTCTCTCTCACGTTACAACACACACAAACACTTTTCTTCTTCTTCTTCTTCAAAACCACTCAAAAACCATTCTTCTTCTTCTTCTTCTGCCTTCATTTCAATCTTCTAAAGTAAAAGCATCGTCTTCATTTCTTCGTCCTCTACAAAACCCATTTGCTTTCCACCACGCCGGAGTTGCACCACTGTCGTTGACCACCGCATTGGAAACACTTTCATCACTGCCGCCGCTGAATCCGTCAACTCCGATGGAGATAAATTAATGATGTTGGTGTTGTTTTCTTCGCTAATACCATCGCCGCGGTTAGGTTTCACTTCCCTCCTTATAAAAAAGAAAATCCAACAGCGGATAGCGGAGAAAATCGCTGATGATGGTCAGCGGACAACAGAGAAGAAGGATGATTGCAGCAGTGAAGGTTCCGCCGCCGACATGGTTCAATTTTTTCACAGGTAATATTTACATTCCTTTTTCTCATTTGGTTTACACTTTCTCCTAATTTATTATTGTACATGTTTCAATTTTGTTTTGCATCTGATTATTTTGTCTTTCAAGGTTCAGATTAAAAAAAATGGAAAAATCATCGGAGGTTAGGATTTGTGAGTTTGATAATATATGGAGGAATTGATAGAGATATCTGAGAAAGGAAGTTACAAGGGCAATTAGAGACTCTTTTTCTTTGTTGTGACTGTTGCTACTTCCTCTTCCGCCCTTGCTGCCATTATCAATCTCTCCAATTCATCCGGCCGTGACAGGTATATCTAGCAGCGAAAATTATTATTCAACTTTGATTAATTTTGAACTTAAGTCTGTTCAAAACCATTATACTTTGTGGAAGGTGTTATTTCTCTTTCAATCTGTTTATATAACTATGCTGAAAAACATTTTGAATATTACTTTTCTTCATTCAAATGGGAATCCTTTATATCTTTTGTTGTGATTGTAGCTAAGTTGTAACAAGCATTTTGGCTATCTGAGGTGAGAGATAAATTTATCCCTAAATTTTGAAGTTGATTATCTAAAATCTAAATGTATGCAGTCATCATAACTACTAATTGTCATACAGTTTAAAAATTATTGTAATCACCATGGATCTCTTTTGACGTTTTAACTAATCAGATGATAGTGTGAATGAATCTTTCTTACGCACTTATGGAAAATACAAAGCAAATTTTTCATTGGTCTTTGCCTAATCATATGCAGATGTTAATGTGAATACAGTTTGCTCGATTTAAAATTATGGTGCTTATTTTTAATGTCTTTGTAACAACTTAACTATAACCTTATGCATTATTAACATTCCCTTTTAGTGCATTAATATATTATTATGTTTCCTTGCTAATAACCTTAAAATAAGGCTTTCAGCCATTTCACTCCTTTAGCTTGCGCGTTAAAAAGAAATGCAGATTTCTATATTTTCGTATTTCCTTGCTAATAGCCTTAAAATAAGGCTTTCAGCCAGCTTACAATTAGATTGGAGGTTTTAAAAAAATTACGTTTATATCTGCTTCTGTGTGTTTTAAAATGACTAATATTATTCCCATTTGTTTTTTCGTAAAGGCTGACAAGATTCATGCAACCGTAAGGAAGTCTCTGGTGATAAGTTCTTGCAGTATATGGAGGGCCATGACATGTCAACGCCAACTATCTTAATGCAGTACTGCAAGCAACGAAAATACTTGGGTATAGATTGATATGAGTTAGTTTATATTGTTTATTATTTATAAAAAAAAAATTAGGTTTTCATACCATTGATCATGTGTCATTTTGTTGGAAAGGTATGATGGGAGTTTCAAATTCCTTTTTTGGAACAAATTTGATCATTAACGGGGATTATCCTGAATTTGCTGATTACAAATCTAAGTAAGAACTGAAAACCGTGTCTTTAGATTTTCATATTTTTATAACAAATGAATCGCATGTATTTTCTGATGGATGTTTTTCTATATTCTATTAGGATGCGAAATGCAGAAATTTGTGTGACACATGGTGTTAGTAGTATATTTGGACATAATTTTGTTCCTTTGAGCAATGATCTTCTCAACACTAGGAGGGATGTAGATTGAGGACCTTATTGAAGTTAACGAGGTTTGTGTTGGAGGTTTTAGTCTTTTTGACAGTTTAGGTTTCGTCTGATTGCATATTGATAATAAAATTAAATTTGAAAGGATGACTAAGTCCAACTTTGTGTTTCTTTTACAAGCCATCTGGTTTAACAATTAAGTTATGCTTCATGTTTGATTCAAAATTTCCAATTGGTTTTATTCCTTACCAATGTAGGTGTGAATCGGAGTAATGAAGCACGATATTAAGGTGATAGTTTCCACTAATGTAAAATGGCTTGGAGCAAGATAATAACGCAATGAACATGGTAGCTTAATGTTGGAGATGAAAAGAAGACTGAGTTTTGATGAAGTAAAATCCTTACAAAAGAGCTTTAAGTTGAACAAGCAAGATCAAACGTGATATTAGAGATTTTGATGTTTTTAAGTTTGAGTATAGTAATATCAATCACTTTGATTGCACAAATAAATAACCCATTTGAAATCCTTTTTATTTTCTTGGAGGAAACCCACTTGAAATGCATTAGTTATGTGACTACATTTACTACATCAATATGGTATATACATGGCGGTATCATGATAACTAAAATCATGAATTAAATTATCACATTGAAGCTAGAATTCAGACATATAACTTTTTTTGCATTTCATTATAATTAGATAGCATTGTAAAAAAAAATATAGATAGCTAAACAGTAAACACATTAAACCCATAGAAAAAAAATGCTAATGTGATTTAGCTTATGTTTTGTCCATCTATCTCTAATTATAAGCTTTTTTTATTATAAATTGCATACTTAAATATAAGTCCCTATTTTTTTAAACGTAATATGTGTTTTGATTTTTTTTCTCTTCAAACATACCCCTTGAAAGTAATACAAATTTATCTTTGATGAAGGGAACAATTGTTTATGGTACCCATGTAAATGCTAGAATAAGGGTAATTGAAGCACCTATCCATATATTAATGCACTTACAGCAAATATGATCGATCCAGATTTTGTTTTTATTTGATTATTTCACACATTAAAAAAGAATGGTAAATTTTGTCAAAAAATTGCAAAATTAAAGAAAGTGAATGGTAAATTTTGAAATGGTTTTAGCTCATAAGACCCGTGCGGCCATCAATCTAGTTATTGGAAGTTTTATAATAGAAATGAAATCAAGTAAAAACTAATGTAGTAATGAAATTCAAGTGACATCTAGAAGACTTGAGAAGCTTCACTAATGTAGTAATGTCTATGTTACTCTTTGTCATTAAGCAAGAGTATTCTCTGGCACGCGTATTGGTACTTTTGGACCACAAAGGCACTATTTGTATTTTAATCAAAGAAATAATATTTGTGTAAAAAATTTGCGATAATTTTTTAACAACTTTCTTACATTCGTATGATGTTTTTATGTTTTTTTTTCTTCATCTCTTTATTGTTTTTGAACAATAAAAATAAAGAAAAACATGGTTCTCATTAAATGATTGTATAAATATCATTACTCTTTAATTAAGAGACATGCAGTTCTAAGGGTATTGTTTAATAAATTCACTTAATTTTTTTTTTACATGTAAATATAAAATCGAAGTTTTTTAATGATAAATTTTAATATGTTGATTGTTAAATAAGTTTTGTCCGTCAATAGTTCAAACAAGTTGAATTATTCAACCCATATGGATTCAAAGTATCTATTATTGTCTATACATAAGTTTTCTTAAACAATACGCCAATCATTATTACTCCCTCCGTCCCTTAATATAGCCACCTATTGCTTTTTTCACATTTCTTAAGAAATGTTGTTGGTGTAGTTAATATGTCTGTTTTATTTTACAAAATTACCCTCATTAAAGAGATAATGTGAAAAGTCAATTTATTGTAATTTTAGAATTAGTAGTGGTATTAAATAAGGGTATATATAGAAAAAAATAATTAATGTGTGTTGTAATTTGAAAAGGAGGTTATATTTAAGGACAAAAAAATAAACAAAAGGAGGTTATATTAAGAGACGGAGGGAGTATAACCAAAACAATGAAAACATGATTCAATGAATCTAGCTGATGTTTTGTTTATAACAGTAGTGATTATAGAATACGTATTAGAATTTGTTATTTAACTTTCTCTTGATAGAAAATTGAAAGTTTTCCTCTTCTCATAGTTTACATTACTTTGAGAATTATTCAAAAATAAAGTATAGGATATACTTTGAGAGAAATATTATGGCAACTAATTACAATAATACTACCAATTTGCACGATTCCAAAATATTTGCAGCATATGATTTTTCAATTCACATCAATGAAAGAATCAAATGTGACAACATCTATCAACCTACTCAACTGATTCCTTCACTCCCTGATTCTTCAGCAAATTGGAAGAACTCCAAGGTAGTTCATATTATTTATTTTTTATATATTAATATATAATTTTCTTCTTTAGTGTGGATTTGGAATAATAATTGTGTGCTGTTATTTTATTATGCTTGAAATTGAATTTGATTATTCACATTTTTTTGTGTGATTTATTATGGAAACTACTCATAGTTAAGACTTGTTCATAAAATTATGTTATGTGGTTGTTATTTTATTTTTTTATGATTAATTATGGTTATTTTTTAATGAAATAATTATGGCTATTTAAGAAAAATAATCTTATTTTGTCATTTTTTTTAGGTATGTAGAGATAAATTATGGCTATTTTACGAAAAATGGGAGTCAAATCACTAAAGGCAGAGGATGTTTAGACCTTCCGCTCACACCAGTTGTGACTTGGGTTCTACTCGAGAATTTTGCAATTTGGTAGGTTATACATACATTCTATTATAAATCTTCAACGAGGTTTTGTTTTTTCGATGAGAAGGTAATCTGAAGTGGAAAGTGGTTGATAAGTTTAATGGACTAATGATTCTTTTTTCAAGTTTATTTAATTATTGATGTATCTAGTCTATATTATGAACCATATACACAGTACGTGCCCCATAACTCTTCGTTTATAAGAATAAAAATAGATTTTGTTAAGTTTTGTTTGGTATAATTGGCTTTGAGGTTGTCTCTATTTGATGAAGGTATATGCATGATTTTTTGTTGTTGCTTATATCTTGTTAATTTTAGGATAATGCTAAAATAGAAAAGTTTACTAATTGGTGAGGGTCATTGGGGTAATGGCTAATGACTCAAAAATAGAAAATTTTACTGAAAAGTACAACATAGTAACTATCAATGCATCAAATGCTTTGATTTCCAATAAAAACTTTCTATTTCCTGATTTTTTAGCATGGCCTGTGTTGCAAATTACTACAAAACTTTGTTCATTGGTAACTTAAGAAACTTTATTTTTCATCTATAAAGTGTATTGCATACTCTTTAATCGGTGTCTTAATCGGACTCATAAGTGAAATCCTTGTTAAAGTGTATTGATAAGTCGCCGTTAGGGAGGCTTGGTTATTTTCATAAATATCGAGTATTCATCTTGTTTTGTGCAGAATCATAGTTCTCTGGATACTTCTGAACCTGCAAAAGTGGCTGCAGAAAACGACCAAAGTGCTGTTGATGCTACAATTTTGTTAGAGTTTGATCGAATAATGAAGAAACATATGGACAGTTTGCATCCTGTTCTGGAAGGAGTTTTAGCGCGGTTAGCACGGCTAGAAACCAGAATTCACCATCTTGAGAGTTCTATGAATGATTTGAAGGTATCTGTTGGAAATAATCATGGAATCACTGATGAAAAATCGAGGCTGTTGGAGAATATTCGTTCCAAGGTATTTTATCAATCATGCTCCCTCCTTCCCTCAACTTTTAGAGTTTTATCAATCATGTTGTCGGCAACATTTGGTATGTCAAATGAATTCTTTTGGTTGTGGCAAATACTTGTTGTGCCTGCGTCTGTGCTCTCGCGCAACCTATAAACATTTACCGTAGTTTATCAAAACAAATATATTATTAATAGTTTAGTATCATGAATAGTTGAACCTATAAACAGTATTGTCTTAAGCTTTTGGGAGAGGTCTTTGGCATATATACATGATTGAAGTTAATACTATTTTAAAATTTCTTTATTAGGGAATCAAATTATTAATAGTTTAGTATCATGAATATTTTTTATGGTTTAGTCTCATATTGGTCCTTCTTTCACTCTTTTGTTTCAGATACAAAATACACATGTGCAAAATGTCAAGGACCAGCAAGATATAGTGCAGGCTGAACTGCAACCGGCAGAACTACAAGTGTCTAAGACGACAGACCAACAATCTGTAACTCAAACTAGTGTCATACCAAATCTTGTGCAGCAAGCTTCATTTGTTTCCGCATCTGCTCCGCTGCAACCTCAACAATATCTTCCGCAATCAATTCATGTGGTTTCTCCCCCCAATGCACCTCCTCAACAGTGTTTGCCACATCTACCTCTCCTGAAATCTTCCATTGGTCACTATCTAGAGGAACAACGTTATGTACCTTCTCAGAATTATCTTCCCAGTCTTCACCATCCACCATCTCAGCCACGCAACGGATCTCCACCTCCACAGTTCTATGGAACACTTTCTCAAGGATATGAACCACCATCGAGTATATCTGATGCGATTTATTCTTTTGGATACGGTACATTATCTGGGCCTGCTGAGCCAAATCGATATGGCAGGCCACCTGAGTATGGGACACCGCATCAAGGATATGATGTGAGTTATTCTTCTGGATATGGTACATTATCCAGGCCTGCTGAGCCATATCGATATGGCTGGCCACCTCAATATGGTAATAAACAACCACAACAACCTAACACTTCGGTGGCTTCCAGTGGTTACGGACAGCTCCCAACTGCCCGCGTACTCCCACAAACAATACCTACCGCATCTGCAGTAAGTGTTGGTAATTCAGGTTCTCCTGGAGCAGGTAACAGGGTTTCTGCTGATGATGTAGTCGAAAAAGTTGGCACAATGGGATTCCCTAGAGACGGTGTGAGGGCAACGGTTCGGAAGCTGACAGAGAATGGTCAATCAGTTGACCTAAATACAGTGTTGGATAAGCTTATGAATGAAGGTGGTGGTGATATGCATCAGCAAAGAGGTTGGTTTGGTCGGTAACACGACGTTAATCAATTGAACTTTGTATAGAAGTATCGCTTGTTTCGTTATGAAGGATTTATCAAGAAGGGGGACTTCTTGGTTGTATAGAAGTATCACTTTTTTTTTGGGTCCAACATTTGTTCTTATTTCTTGGATAGTTGAAACTGTTATGCTTTCTTGTGGGTCCAATTAATGACTATCTTGGTTTTGTGCTGTATATTTTCAATGAACAAAAAAGTGGATTTGGTAAGTAACTCCAAACTTTTCACATTTCTGCTACACAATTAAATGTTATCAGATTTGGTGGTAAGTTTCTATGTGTTATCTTTGATTTGGGTTGATACATCATGAGTTTGTTAATAAGTACATTGTGGTTATATTCAAGTAGAAGCATATGTTTTAATGTTCCATATAGTCAGGAAAAATATACATTCAAAAGTTTTCGACTATTTTGAAACGACTGTACTAAATTAACTATTTACGAGTTGTCTGATTTTTATCGAACTGTCTGAATCCGCAACCACGAGGTGATCGAAAACTAAGTTGGATTACCGTTACTATCTAATTATGTTTTGGAGGTTTACCACGGAGTGATTGAAAAATGTGTTCTTGGAGGTTTTGAAGGTTGACATAAGTACTTTACCATAATTATATACCAAGGTCTTTACCGCGAGTTTCACAAACAAGGTCTTTATGTTGATAACGGAAGTTGAACACACTTTTCCATGAACAGTGTTCAAGGCTTTAAGTTACCAATAACAAAGTTATATAATATGTACCAAACTACGTGATATAACTGAAACTTAATTCATGTAGAAATGCATAAGTGAATGAATTTCAAGATCAATAATTGTATACAAACATTACTGTTACATACTAATTAATTTCTTTATGCTTTTTTATGCTTATTGAATAATATAAGTTGGAATATGCTCATGGAAGTTGGTTATTTTGATTGTTTATCACACTGAAGATGGGTTCAGGCACACAATGGTGATAAAATGAAGCATACTACCGGATGAATAATTTTTATGAGTTCTTACATGAAGATAAGCTTAAGTAGTAACCTCAAGGGAATCTTTGAGAGAGGGAAAGGATCAACGAACCAAAATAAAATGAGTTTATGTTTTTTAAGGTAGTCAGATTAGGATTCAGTCACTTTAAGGCGGGAAAGTCACGGTGACTTTGTGTCTATCTTTCTCTTATATTACATTCTCTCTCATCTTTTTATTATTTCTTTCCTCTTACTCTTTCATAAAACACGTAAAATTACACTAAAGTCATCGTGACTTTCCTACCTTAATGTCACTGAATCCTGTTTCGACTTGAATAATTCATACTAGAGGTATAGAGGATCAACCTCAAGAGGATCATCACAGAGGTTCAGAGGATCATCACAAAGGATGCGCTGGTTCATTAGTATAATGAATAGTTGTTATGATCTATATAATATAGATTAGCACAAAATGTTAGAGATTAGTTAATTGAGTCACTTAGTTAGTTAAATATTAACCTGATCATATAGTTTACTTGCTAGTCAAGTAACCATAGTTAGGTAAAGTTTTGCATCGTGTATATAAGAACACAAGAATGGAATTGGATATGATGAAGAGTGTGAACCATTGTTGATTACATTGAATAGAGAATAAACATTTTACAATTCAATAACCAATTTTCCCTCTTTTCTCTCTCAACTCGTTTTTCTCTCTTCTCTTTCTTTTCACTTAATTTTCATGATTCACTTGAGTTTTATCACAAATTAGAATCTCATTCCAACAAATCTCAATATGCAGCTAATCATGATTAGCTTTTCCTCATCTATGAATATGCTCAAAATGGTTTACTTTGCAGCCATTTATATGATCATCAAAATAAGGGAAGATCTTGCTTCTAGGCTTAAGTGTTTTTTTTTTTTGACTAAAAATAAATAAAAAGGCATTGATCAATATTTTTGTTATAGGAAAATTTTGCTCTCACATTTTCTAATATTCATTTTTGTTTTCTTGATATAGCAAGGTTTATTTTGTATTGTTCCTTAGTTCTACTAGGTCAGGTATTCTTTGATATAACTACAAATGTGTTTTTTCCCAAATTTGAAGATGAAAGGAAATACTATAAAACTCACTTTTTTTTTTTACTACTTTTTATGTTTTTAAATCTCGAAATGCACTATAACATGGTAAACAAAAAAAAACTTATCCTATGGATTTAGAATATGCTTATGATGTTCATTAAGAGTAAGTACCTAGACGGGGATCCGCGGGAGACGAGTCTATAATTGGCCACTTGTCATGAGAGATAATAATATTGCCCTATATCTAAAGTTAAAACAGGTAGACATCTTAAACTTAAAACTATGGATTTAGAGACAATGTTTATAATGTTAGAATGAACATATTCATCTGGTTTTAAATCTTGAACCTTACAATTGTGTGTAAAAATTTAAGGTGGTTTGTCGCTTCATATACAAATTAAAAAAAATCAAGAAGAGTGAATAGCCCCAAAAAAGCATGAGTAGTATGCTCCTATTTAGGCAATTTTTATATATTTCAATTTTGTGGTATGTTCTTTATTTTTTATTTTATGGTAATTTGAAATGCTCCTAATATTCTTTAATCTCTCTCCTGAAAAGGTGTACGGACGGGTGTTCCATTGAGTGCCATCAACGACGGTACAAATAGATATGGATGAAAAAACTTCCATTTGAAGGGGAGCATACTCAGAAAGAATGGATGAGCTCACATTTGAGGGAACGATTGTTGATATATCATGTGTGAGTAAAACGTCTCTCATTAGATGAAAAAGTATATGTTGAACACTTTATAAATGGGAGAACCCATAAACCTAATGTTTAAAGATTTGGGTAATAAACATGTGAGGTCCCTTTCACTTATATGATTGTTTAAAGTCCAATGTGATGATCCTTTGATCTTATCATGATCCAACAAAAAAATTAAGTGTTGGATAAATGTATGAAATTAATAGATTTACACTTATCAATGTTGCTAAATAAATTCAATCTATATATATATATATATATATATATATATATATATATATATATATATATATATATATATACACGATCTTTTTTTAGAGGGTAAAATAAAACTTCTTTTCAAGGGAAAAAATATGATCTTCTTGTAATAACTTTTCTGATAATTTTTCTCGCAAGTGGGGTGCAGATGTATCTACAACACCTTAAGTACATTCATTAAAAAGGTAATTTAAAGAATTTTTTTTTTTTTTTGGGGGTGGGGGGGTGGGTGGGGGGTGTGTGTTAAGGACCACATAGCTCAATCTGAAACGAATCAGTATACACCACGCACAAAGTAAAATACTTGTTTGCAAATCAAAAGAGATTTCATAATTAATTTGTATATGCATCCCCCCTATGTCATGACTGTGTGGGATTATTTACGAGTAATGATATTTATACCCTTACTTTTTAATTGATTTACGATTTCTTTCCTTTTTTTCTTCTTTTGGCCAAGAACAATAGAGAGAGAAAGAGAGCACAATGGATAATTGTCATAAAATGATTGTAAAATATATTTTTTTTCCATCACAATTTCTATATGGTTGCAAATTTTTTATCTCTATTTTATTTTTTACGCAAATTTATCTCTAATTTATTCGAAAAGTAATTCTTGTGTAGTGTAGTAAATACCCAAAATTTATCTCTAATTTAAAAATGATAAAGATTAGGTTAGCACTACTTTTTATCAAAGAGTAAGTTGGGTCGCGAGAAAATTTTAAAGGATCAAATTGAATCTTTACAAAAAATACACAAAAGTTTTTTTTTTAGGAAAAAAATACTCTAAAGTTAAAAATACTAATGTGTTGATATGCAGGTAACATGAGATAGATTTATTATGTATTTCATCTAATAAAAATTTAACAAGACTTCAAAAAATAAAAACAATATCATTACTTCAAAAAAAAAGTCATAAATATATTTTAGCATTGAAAAAATAATTAAATGTTGGTGAAAATTACATTATACATCAACAAAATATGGGTAGATATTAATCATATGAGTTGGCATCAATGAAAACCATTAATTTATCTATCACATAAATAATGAAAGAGAAATAAATGATTTTGATTTGTGCCATATCATATGAGTATCACAATGAAAACCATTAATTTATCTATCACATAAATAATGGAAGAGAAATAAAATAATTTTGATTTGTGCCATATCATATGAGTATCATTTTTATTTTTTTTGTGGTGGTCGGGATTCAAACCCCGGACCTTATATATATTATGCATTGTCCAAACCAACTAATATATGTTCACAATGACATCTTATGAGTATCATTTATCCACCTTCTATTTATTGGTAACATATATATAAGTTAGCAATAAATTAGTTTGTTATTTGTTTATGTATTATATAAATACAAATAGAAAGTTATAATCCTCGGAGGAAAGTTTATGAATGATAAATTATTAGCATATCTCATATTTTTAAGGAAACTATATTTATTTACTCTTCTCAATTGTTTTAGCAATCAAAGATATCGTCCTCGTGAGCTTAAGTTTCTATGTTATCTTTGATTTGGGTTGATACATCTATGAGTTTGTTAATAAGTACATTGTGGTTATATTTAAGTAGAAGCATATGTTTTAATGTTGCAATAGTCAGAAAAATACACATTCAAAAGATTTCGAGTATTTTGAAACGACTGTGCTAAATTGATTATTTACGAGTTGTCTGATTTTTATCGAATTGTCTGAATCTGCAACCGCAAGGTGATCGAAAAGTAAGTTAGGCTACTGTTACCATCTAATTAAGCAATTGACTGAGTAATATAAGTTGGAATATGTTCATGGAAGTTTTGAGAATATAAAAGTGCCAACTACAAGTAATGTTACTACTTTTAGTAATGTAAATGTAAGTTAATTTGTTGTAGGGATTAGAACTGTGAGAATTAAGAATGCATATGTCTTTCCCTGGCAATGATGCAACTAATTTCCATCCATAATAAAATTGTTATCAATATGCATAAGCAAGGTTATTTTGATTGTTTATTACACTGAAAATAGGTTCAGGCACACAAAATGAAGTATACAACCGGATGAATAATTTTTTATGAGTTCTTACATGAAGATAAGCTTAAGTAGTAACCTCAAGGGAATCTTTGAGAAAGGGAAAGGATCAAGGAACCAAAATAAAATGAGTTTAAGTTTTTTAAGATAGTCAGATTAAGATTCAGTCACTTTAAGGTAGGAAAGTCACGGTGACGTTGTGTCTATCTTTCTCTTATATTATATTCTCTCTCATCTTTTTATTATTTCTGTCATCTTACTCTTTCATAAAACACGTAAAATTACACTAAAGTCATCGTGACTTTCCTACCTTAATGTCACTGAATCCTGTTTCGACTTGAATAATTCATACTAGAGGTATAGAGGATCAACCTCAAAAGGATCATCACAGAGGTTCAGAGGATCATCACAAAGGATGCGCTGGTTCATTAGTATAATGAATAGTTGTTATGATCTATATAATATAGATTAGCACAAAATGTTAGAGATTAGTTAATTGAGTCACTTAGTTAGTTAAATATTAACCTGATCATATAGTTTACTTGCTAGTCAAGTAACCATAGTTAGGTAAAGTTTTACATCGTGTATATAAGAACACAAGAATGGAATTGCATATGATGTAGAGTGTGAACCATTGTTGATTACATTGAATAGAGAATAAACATTTTACAATTCAATAACCAATTTTCCCTCTTTTCTCTCTAAACTCATTTTTCTCTCTTCTCTTTCTTTTCACTTAGTTTTCATGATTCACTTGAGTTTTATCACAAATTAGAATCTCATTCCAACAAATCCCAATATGCAGCTAATCATGATTAGCTTTTCCTTATCTATGAATATGCTCAAAATGGTTTACTTTGCAGCCATTTATATGATCATCAAAATAAGGGAAGATCTTGCTTCTAGGCTTAAGTGTTTTTTTTTTTTTGACTAAAAATAAATAAAAAGGCATTGATCAATATTTTTGTTATAGGAAAATTTTGCTCTCACATTTTCTAATATTCATTTTTGTTTTCTTGATATAGCAAGGTTTATTTTGTATTGTTCCTTAGTTCTACTAGGTCAGGTATTCTTTGATATAACTACAAATGTGTTTTTTCCCAAATTTGAAGATGAAAGGAAATACTATAAAACTCACTTTTTTTTTTACTACTTTTTATGTTTTTAAATCTCGAAATGCACTATAACATGGTAAACAAAAAAAAAACTTATCCTATGGATTTAGAATATGCTTATGATGTTCATTAAGAGTAAGTACCTAGACTTGGGATCCGTTGGAGACGAGTCTATAATTGGCCACTTGTCATGAGAGATAATAATATTGCCCTATATCTAAAATTAAAACAGGTAGACATCTTAAACTTAAAACTATGGATTTAGAGACAATGTTTATAATGTTAGAATGAACATATTCATCTGGTTTTAAATCTTGAACCTCACAATTGTGTGTAAAAATTTAAGGTGGTTTGTCGCTTCATATACAAATTAAAAAAAAATCAAGAAGAGTGAATAGCCCCAAAAAAGCATGAGTAGTATGCTCCTATTTAGGCAATTTTTATATATTTCAATTTTGTGGTATGTTCTTTATTTTTTATTTTATGGTAATTTGAAATGCTCCTAATATTCTTTAATCTCTCTCCTGAAAAGGTGTTTGGTCGGGTGTTCCGTTGAGTGCCATCAACGACGGTAAAAATAGATATGGATGAAAAAACTTCCATTTGAATGGGAGCATACTCAGAAAGAATGGATGAGCTCACATTTGAGGGAACGATTGTTGATATATCATGTGTGAGTAAAACGTCTCTCATTAGATGAAAAAATATATGTTGAACACTTTATAAATGGGAGAACCCATAAACCTAATGTTTAAAGTTTTGGGTAATAAACATGTGAGGTCTCTTTCACTTATATGATTGTTTAAAGTCTAATGTGATGATCCTTCGATCTTATCATGATCCAACAAAAAAATTAAGTGTTGGATAAATGTATGAAATTAATAGATGTACACTTATCAATGTTGCTAAATAAATTCAATCTTTATAGACACACACGATCTTTTTTTAGAGGGTAAAATAAAACTTCTTTTCAAGGGAAAAATATGATCTTTTCTCGCAAGTGGGGTGCAGATGTATCTACAACACCTTAAGTACATTCATTAAAAAGGTAATTTACAAAAGTTGGGGGGTGGGGGGGTGGGGGTGGTGGTGTGTGTGTTAAGGACCACATAGCTCAATCTGAAACAGTATACACCACGCACAAACTAAAATACTTGTTTTCAAATCAAAAAAGATTTCATAATTAATTTGTATATGAATCCCCCTATGTCATGACTGTATGGGATTATTTACGAGTAATGATATTCATACACTTACTTTTTAATTAATTTACGATATTTTTCCTTCTTTTGACCAAGAACAATAGAGCGAGAAAGAGAGCACAATGGATAATTGTCATAAAATGATTGTAAAAATATATTTTTTTCATCACAATTACTATATGGTTGCAAAATTTTTATCTCTATTTTATTTTTTAAGCAAATTTATCTCTAATTTATTCGAAAAGTAATTCTTGTGTAGTGTAGTAAAAACCCAAAATTTATCTCTAATTTAAAAATGATAAAGATTAGGTTAGCACTACTTTTTATCAAAGAGTAAGTTGGGTCGCGAGAAAATTTTAAAGGATCAAATTGAATATTTACAAAAAATACACAAAAGTTTTTTTTTTAGGGAAAAAATACTCTAAAGTTAAAAATACTAATGTGTTGATATGCAGGTAACATGAGATAGATTTATTATGTATTTCATCTAATAAAAATTTAACAAGACTTCAAAAAATAAAAACAATATCATTACTTCAAAAAAAAAAATTCATGAATATATTTTAGCATTGAAAAAATAATTAAATGTTGGTGAAAATTACATTATACATCAACAAAATATGGGTAGATATTAATCATATGAGTTGGCATCAATGAAAACTATTAATTTATCTATCACATAAATAATGAAAGAGAAATAAATGATTTTGATTTGTGCCATATCATATGAGTATCACAATGAAAACATTAATTTATCTATCACATAAATAGTGGAAGAGAAATAAAATAATTTTGATTTGTGCCATATCATATGAGTATCATTTTTATTTTTTTTGGTGGTCGGGGTTCAAACCCGAACCTTACATATATTATGCATTGTCCAAATTAACTGAGATATGTTCACGATGACATCTTATGAATATCATTTATCCACCTTCTATTTATTGGTAATATATATATATATATATATATATATATATATATATATATATAAGTTAGCAATAAATTAGTTTGTTATTTGTTTATGTATTATATAAATACAAATAGAAAGTTATAATCCTCGGAGGAAAGTTTATGAATGATAAATTATTTGCATATCTCATTTTTCTAAGGAAACTATATTTATTTACTCTTCTCAATTGGTTTAGCAATCAAAGATATCGTCCTCGTGAGCTTAACTCGGTTGGTAAGGACAATACATAATATATGTATGTAAAGTCCGGGTTTCAAACCCCGGCCACCAAAAAAAAAATCAAAGTTGCCATTATCCTATTTAAAATATATTACTCTTTCCAATCATTTCTATAGGATATAAATGGATTAACAAAAATTGATGTATTTGATCTATATTATGAGCCAAATACAAAAGTTTTCTTAACTCATTTGCCTCTTATAAGTAGGGATGGGAATAGGCTAGGCCGGCTTACATGGACCTACGGCCTCGCCTATCACATGCCAGGTCAGGTCTGACTTTTTTCTTTAATAGAAAAGGCCTAGGCTTTTTAATAAGCCTATTTAGCTTAAAAGGTATAGCCAGAGGCCATTCAAAAAGCATTTTAGGCCTATTAGGCCGACATATTTAAGTAAATATGAATAATATTATTTATTATTTTATTATATTTTGTACTTTGAATTAAAATAAAAATTTGTTATCAGTAAATTAAGCTTATTAGCATGCATTAATTTTTTTACATATTTGAATGTATTATTATAAACTAGAATTGAAATATGATACAATATATAGTCAAATTTCCTAAAAACTCGTGTTGATTATCAGAAGAGAGTTTAATCTAATTGATATATTAGTTCGCTAGTTTGTTTAAACCTATATCATATTGTTTATTTAAAGACGTTCATATGAAATAGGCTTTTAAACAGGCTAGTAGGTCGTACCAGACTTTCAGAAGGTCAGACTCAGACCTAAAAAACAAGCCTATGACAAGCCGCAGGCCAGACTTAGGCCCTTAAAAAATTTGACAGGCCAGGCTCAGGCCTTGTAAAGCCTAACTCGACCTAGCCTATTCTCAACCCTACTTATAAGGATATAAATAAATTAACAAAAGTTGATGTATTTGTTCTATGTTATGAAATACAATAAGTTTTGTTAACCATTTGCCTCTTATAAAATTGAGCAGAATGTATAATAACATTTTTAAGAGCTTTTTTGAGGGAAACGGTTTTAAGAGCTTAATAATACATATTTCTATATCTATATCTCCTCTATCTTATCTTATACTATACTATATATAGACGAATCCACTATTTTGAACAAAATTACAAGTGATGCACTATTGTTCGTTTTATATTTACAGCGTTTCAAGTGTCAATTTTTTATTTTCTTCAAAAAAATGTGTCAATTTTTTATTAAATTTAAATTACTCATTTATTTAATTGTAGAAATACAAATAGAAAGTTATAAATAGGTTTTTAAATAACACATCTTTTGAGGAGACTATATAAAAGATAAATGATTAAAATATCTCATTTTCTAAGGAAACTTTTATTCATTTACTCTTCCTAATTATTTAGCAATATGAGCTGTTATTTTTTTGATTTGAAATATAAAATAAATAAATATTCTTACGAGCTTAAGACACTCTCAAACCAACAAACATGGTTACATTCAAATTACGTATTGCTTATATTTTATATATAGACAGGTTTATGGTATGCATGCGTAAATTCCAGACAATTTTGATACACGTATAATCACTTTTTATTTTTACAGCTAAGACACATTTAATTACCTAAGTTACTGTTTTTACTTTGAACTAGTAATATATAAAGAGGAATAGTGATGATATCGTTTTATCAATCATACACTATCAAACCAGCCAAGACAAAACCATATAATAACAACAATGTCCACTTTGCTCCTCTTCCTTCTTCCCATGTTGATTGTCATCGTGGCATCTCCGGTGTCCGTGAACGGACAATGGCAGATGCTACAAAAAAGCATTGGGATTGTTGCTATGCACATGCAACTTCTTCACAATGATCGTATTGTCATATTCGATCGTACTGATTTTGGTTATTCTAACATCTCTTTATTAAATGGACAGTGTCGTCATGATCCAGCCGAAAAAGTTGTGAAAGATGATTGCACTGCCCATTCGGTTGAGTATGATGTCTTATCAAACACTTTCCGTCCATTATTCGTCCAAACTAATACCTGGTGTTCCTCCGGCTCAGTTAGGCCCGATGGATCACTCGTTCAAACCGGTGGCTACAATGATGGAAATCGCAACATACGGATCTATAGTCCTTGCCCGACATGTGATTGGAGTGAAATCAACAGCGGACTTGCTGTCAAGAGATGGTATGCCACCAGCCATATCCTCCCTGATGGTAGTCAAATTGTTATTGGTGGTAGGGGGCAATTCAACTATGAGTTTTATCCCAAAAGTAACAAAGCAAAAAATATATATAGTTTACCATTTTTGGTTGAGACCAATGATCCTAAGCAAGAAAATAACTTGTATCCTTTTGTTTTTCTCAATGTCGATGGTAACCTCTTCATCATGGCCAACAATAAATCTATTCTCTTCGATTACACTAAGGTATTGTTGTTTTATTTTATATTATTTTTGAAAAGTATTAGTTTTTGTTTTGTTTTTGTTTTTTTGATAAAAAAATGGTTTTTTTTTTTTAATATTACTCACATCATCCTACAATGACCGATCCATTATTTTACAAGAGTTTGTGTGAGTGCTGTAAAACCCAAAATAGTAAAAAAAAAAAAAAATAGAAAAACTTAAATATTTGTTATAAAAACTTTAAATAAAATTTGCTTATAAAGACAAATATATATATGTATGAAATTCTAAAGAAGGGACCATTTGGCTATGTGGTTAAATATAGCTGATAAGTTAATTGAGAACCGATGAACATAGATGATAGCTAAAAATTTGCTATTAACAAACAAAACCTTTGTGTAAAAAATGAATATAGATTAGTGTGTTTATTATGATGTATCACAAAATATTATTTTCACTATGGTTTTTATTAAATGTAACAAAACACACTACTTTTAATGGATTTAAAACCATATGTTATTATGTTTTGATTTGTGTACCAAACACTACTAGGGTATGGTGGTGAAAACATTTCCAGAAGTACCAGGTGGAGATCCTAGGAATTATCCAAGTACTGGTTCTGCTGTTTTATTGCCATTAAAGAATCTACAAGCAAAAAATTTGGAAGCTGAGGTTTTGGTTTGTGGGGGAGCATTAAGAGGGTCTTATTTACAATCAAAAAGGAAAGTGTTTCTTAGAGCTTTGAATACATGTGCCAGGATCAAAATAACTGACCCTAATCCACAATGGTTGATGGAGACTATGCCATGGTCTAGAGTCATGAGTGACATGATCATGCTTCCAAATGGTAACATTTTGATCATTAATGGGGCTACTTCGGGGACAGCTGGATGGGAGCAAGGTCATGACCCGACTCTAAACCCGTTTCTTTACCAAACAAATAATCCAATTGGGTCGAGATTCAAATTGCAAAGCCCATCTAAGACACCTCGAATGTACCATTCCTCTGCTGTTTTGGTTCGTGATGGGAGGGTTTTGGTTGGTGGTAGCAACCCCCACGTGGGTTACAATTTCACAAATGTTTCGTTTCCCACCGAGCTTAGCATTGAAGCCTTTTCACCTTCGTATCTAGATGATCGTTTCTCAAATTTTCGCCCGAAAATTGTGTCTCTTGCTTCCGAGACCCAAATGGAATTAAAATATGGTCAGAAATTGGAGCTTCAATTTCAAGTGAACATGACATTAAAATACTTAAATTTAGTACATGTCACAATGTTGTTGCCACCTTTTAATACACATTCATTCTCAATGAATCAAAGATTGTTGGAGTTGGAGGCGAATAAAGTGAATCATGTGAACGGAACAACATATGAAATTGAAGTTAACGTGCCGAATTCACCTATTCTTGCACCTCTAGGTTTTTATCTACTATTTGTGGTCAACGGACAAATTCCTAGCGAGGGTATATGGGTACATATAGTTTGATTTTCCTATGATAATAAATGATAAACTATTTGTTTATCATAGGTAGCATTATGAGTTTTTTTTCCTGGTTTTTTTGGGTTTTCTCTACCACGTGTAAATGGTATTTGAGGTATTGTCGAACATGAAATGTAGGCACATTATTGATTCAAAATTTGAACTTTAATTTATCATATTGTGAGTTTTATTTATTTGTTTTTGTTTTACTCAAGGTATGTGTTTTTTCTTTGAAAGAAAAACTATTTAATAAAGATTATTACGAAATAATTTCACACCGATTAGCCTCTCAATATGAATGAGAAACAACAATGTTCCAATCTATCTCCAATAAGCGACGGATTTTATTAATCAACGCTCTACCCAAACGACTATCTGTCACACCTTCCTTTATAGTCTTCTCCACACTAACACAATCTACATTCAATTCAACTGTTGTATATCCCATCCTTCTCACATATCTCAAACCCTCCAACACTCTCCAAAGCTCCGCCACAAACGCACTACAATAGCCAATGAATTTAGCAAAACCACCAATCCATTCTCCATCACTCCCTCTAATAATACCACCACAACCAGCTATATTTCCACCCTTGCACGCGCCATCCGTATTTAACTTCACCCAATTAACTTGTGGAGGCCTCCACCTAATGAAATTTATCACACGTTGTCTATTGGAAGTAATTTGAATAGCCATTCTTGCTTGATAATAATCTTCTGATAGCTTCAAAACATGATTCACATGATTAATTGGTCTAACAAAATCATTTTCATGCAACTCCTTATTCCTGCATGTCCACAAACAATGACATGTTTAAAACTATAATCCAACATATAGTAAGTAGTTGAATTAATATGGAAATAACTCATCATGTCAAAAACTATAATCCAACATGAATCAAATTTAATTTTTTTTTACCGTGTTAACTGTTAATAATGTCTGAATCGTTCTATTAAAAAAATCTCAATAGCCTTACATTAGCAAAGCTAATTCTCCCTGCAACATATGGATTAGATTATTATTCGATACCCGCGTGAGTAACTAGTCTCACACCAAATATAAATGGAATAAATGTACGATATAAATAGAAGTGATCAAATATTAATATTTAAGATTTTGGATAAGAATTTGACGTCGCTATCCCTCAATGATATCATATCATTAGCATGTTGCTGCTCTCGACATTTCTCAGTACTCTCCAGCCAGTCCCCTTTTCCCAACGTTCATAGTTATAGTAGGTTGAGAGGCCTAACTAATGCAATAGTGCATTGTACATTCTCATAAAAATTTAGAGCAAAACTCTAGATTGAACTGACATTTGAAAAGAAACAAATATCCAATAAAAATAAAACAATCAACTGAAAACTTGAAATGATTGCAAATATAAAATAAAGGTTGTGGTAATTTGTGTTTTAAGAGTATATGTTATGTAACAAAAAAAAACACATGTTAAGCAACTCAAAAATAGAAACATTTTCTTAAAATTTATGCATTCAATTAAATAAAAGTTAAAAAATTAAATTCAATGCACGAATTCTAACAAAAAAGTTTCTATATTTGACTGACTAAGTTGTACTTAACATTTTTCTAAAATAAAATACATACAATTATCATCAAGTTCTTTCGACCTCTGTCTCTCTTGATGAATATGTACGTGTGAGTTTATTTGTAACAAAAACATGTCTCACAAACATTAAAATGGTAGCAAAGTAGGTTAGGTTCTGCAAGTGTGAGTGTCAAAAATAGTTTAGGTTTGTGAAGAACAAGAGAGTTTTCATTGTGCTTGTAAAAAAAAAAAAAAAAGAGTTCTCATAGTGTCAAAAATCGTTGTGAGTATATTTTGAGAGAGATGTGACAAGTAATCACATTATAGTTTGGTCCGTTTCCAAACGAAATGTGGAATTAGATTTTGGTTACTTGGAACATTTGATGATAGCACATGTAAAAAATCACAATATTTGGAGCTCTTGGATCATGGATTACAACAAGGAGCAGATGAAGTCATTTGAAGAAGGGACTAGCTAGTTGGCACTATTCTCATTTTTGGCAAAATATAAAATGCCGAGAATGGTAAATAAGAGTGAGACGTATTGAAGTTTTGTCACATAAAGGAGTAGAGAATGATAAAAAAAAAAAATAAAAAAAAATCTAATTGCAATCCCTACGGAGAGAATATGAAAGACATGAGATTTCTATTTCTAAAACTAAAACAATACTTTCCTTGTGTTATAAATCTTGTCAATAATACGAGGATGCATGGAAAAGATAATCCAAAAAACAAGGTGGTGGAGAAAATTTCACACATCATATCGATGAAGTTTGGTCATGTAATGACTAAAATAATTGAGTCATACGACCCAAACACCTTGTTGATAGTTGAGTAGCATGAAATTGTTAGAAGTGGTGTTAAGAGCACTCATATGGTTGGTATGAATTGATACATTATACTTTTTTTATCATTTCAAAAAGTAACACAATTTTGTGCCTACCAACTACGCTAGAGGAAGAGGAAGAGAAAAAATTATAGGTGTTTTCATTGTTGAAAATTTGGGCATAAAACAGTTGATCACACATATAGAATTCAGGAAAATATTGTAGAGAGTTCATATCAGAATACTAGTAAGTCTTGTGAAAACCCAGAGAGTTTATTTTTAGGAAAAAAATGTTTGATATTTTTTTTTTACAAAACAAAATGATATTTATTCATTTAAATCGATAGAGTACATCAGATACAAACATCGCTAAAAACGTAAAAGATGAATCTACGAATAAACTCACATCACCCAAGTTAATAGCATACATCGGCAAATTGCCAACAAATAATATGATAAAATCTAAGTCACCGAAATACCCATGCTTCCTGATCTGCAACGTTGACGCCCAAATCATTGGTTGAATCTGTAATTGACGGATGTAAATCTTTCAATAGGAAATAAACGAACACCGCGACAAGACGCGAAATCAAACGCCACACAAGACGACGAACAACACAACGCCGCACTTAAACGACGAAATCACAAAAAACAAAATGAAAAATTTGATATGTGTGAAAACCATTTATTTAGATTGAAAGAAAAAGGGGAAAAAGATGTAGAGGGGTGGTTCTAGGTCAAAAATGACCTAAAATCACCCCTCCTCGATGAACGAAGGAGAAAGAAAGTTTAAAGAAAAGTTAGAGTTTCTCTCACTAAAAAACTAAGATGTTTATCAAAAGTTTACACAAGTGTTTGATATTTGGTTACTAAATGTAGGAATCATATGTATTGGAAATTAGGAATTAGTATCAAAATTTTTGTAGAAATGCTAACATGAAATATTTGTATTGGTGGATCTCAAATTTATTGGTGATGTTTTCTACGTTTGTGGTCTTTATCACATTCCCTTGAGCATGAGATAACCGTTAGAGAAACTAGACCATTGACCCGTGCTGTCGCACGGGTCATATCGACTATAATATACAAAAATAAAATATATCATTTTATAAATTTGAAAAAACAATATTGAATATGAAAACTTTGTCGTCGATATTACTTTCGGATATCACATTTCCTTTAGACATATATTACTCAATCCTTGTTGTAATCAGTCAGTCGTGTTCCACTGTTTAGTCATTCTATTTGATCTATATTACTTGATAGCATTACCGACAATCCAACTCTTGATCTTAATTTATGATTTGAAAGTCTCAAAGTAGTAATTATCTTGAGATGCATAGATCTAACATATCTATATAATTTTATGGTTTGATTTACTATTTATTTTATTTTTTTGGACCTAAGGTTGAAAATGAAGGAAACGCATCAAAAATTTGATAAGGTTGAAAAGGAAGGAAACGATATTGTTTTGAAAAATATCAGGCAATGATGTTGCATTTTGATAAGGATGAGAAGGCAAGCAAAAATAAAGGAAGACATAATTGAGGAAAAGCATCAGAAAAGAAATTTGATAAGTTTGAAAAGGAATGAAACAATATTGTTTTGAAAAATATCAGAAAATATTGTTGCATTTTGATAAGTATGAGAAGGCAAGCAAAAATCAAGGAAGACATAATTAAAGGAACACAGAAGTAGGAAAAGTAGTTGATTGATAGGGTTTGAAATTATGGAAAATAAATACAATTTAATTTAATATGTGAATAATATCTTTCAATCCAATTATTTAGGAATGATCGGTTAGGTTAAAAAGGAGGGAAAACTGGCAGAAATTTTAGGTTAAAATTAGGGCAACAGAGTTAGGTTTAGTAATAAGAGATAAGAGATGTTACATCATGTATAAACCACAATGATATTGCACGTATATAAAGAAAAAAATAAATTTAAATATTAAAACAAATGTAACAAACACGATATGAATACATGTATCTATTTTTTTCTGTTTACAATTTAAAAAGTATAACAAACTAGATGAATATATATTATACTTACTTGTCCATGTGAGCATAACTAGGGATGTAAATGGATATCCATGAATGCGGATAGTGTGATATATGTGCCCGCTCCGTTGGATAAATATGAAATCTGTATCCTATCCATATCCACGCGGATATCTATTTAACGGGTAATCCACGGATTTTGAGGTATCCGCGGGGTTATACAAATATCAGTGGATAACATTTATTAAAAAAATTGTTAATATTTTTTTACCGGAAAACTAAAAACGAAAGTTCATCACATGCATTTTCTTTTCTTTTTAGCAAAATATAATATTCATACATTACAATAACAAAAAATATCATTGACTCGACAAAAACATAAATAAAGTTTTTTACATTTAATAAATATAAAGTTTTTTGATTTAAGAAAAGTATAAATAAAGTTTATCATACTCAACAAAAACAAAGCTTTTTGCTTAAAAAATCCCGACCACTTTCACTTCCTTTTAAAGGAATGTGATACATATTTGAATAGTCATGTAATAACTAATAACACTCACAGTACCGAAATTTTTTGCATAAAAAGTTGAAAGGTATTAAAGTTATTTTTGTAATTTACTCAGTTTAATAACGGGTATGGATATCCGCTGTAACACCCCGTTATCCCAACAACTAATTATTGATATAAAATCAGAGTAAATCAACAAAACAGAGCATTACACTGCTTTTCAAAAATTTCATAAATAGATTAAAAATACTATTTATTCAACAACGTCAACAACATATTATTGCAGCGGAAAAATCTTTTTAAACATTACAACCATATCATATAATTTTGAAGCATGCTGTTGGAGTTTTATTTTGAAAATAATGCTCGCTTGAGCGTGCTGGGCTTTTGCCAGCCACTTTTTGTTTTGCGTTTCGTGCATTAGGGGATCCGTCTGAGCATTTTAAAATGTTTATTTTACATTGTATAACCTCTGTATATGCACTAAACCTTATAAAAACTTATTGATATATGGATTGGATTGATTTATGAGAATTATGCCATGTTGATGAATTTTGCCGTGTGAGTTGTTGTGTCACATTTGACCAAGTTGGAGAGTATGTCATAGTGATTATGCATATTAGTAGTTGTTGTTGTTGTTGTTGTTGGGTTGTACGCAGATATACACAATTCGAGTCCATTCATACTCATATCTTGTTGAAGGCTCAGGCCCTGGAATGTTCATCATTCAACTGTTGAGGGCTTATGCCTTGGAACGCCTTGTCGTTCATTTGTTGAGGGCTCATGCCCTGAAATGCTTTAACCATTCAAACTGTTGAGGGCTCATGCCCTGGAATGTCTTGTCATTCAAACGCGTAAAATGGTACCACATGCATATTGCATTAGTAGTTGTCGTTGGTTGCATTGTTGTTGTTCGTCGTTGTGTCGTTGCATAGTCGTTGTCGTCGGTTGAGTTGCGGTTGTGTTGTTGTTGATTGGATGAATTTAGTTATGTTGTTATCTATGAAGTATATAGAAATATAATGAAGTATTTTGTTGATATTAGGGTGTTAGATTCAATTGATGAATTATAATTCTATTATTATTGTTTGTGAATCTCACCCCTTCTGCTTGAAAATGTTGCCCTTCGTATGGGTAACTTGCAGGTAGCGAAGACTAGTAGAAGTGGTGGCTCATGTGTCATAGGGCTCTGATACCAATTGTAACACCCCGTTATCCCAACAACTAAATATTAATATAAAAGCAGTGTAATGCTCCGTTGTTGATTTACTCTGATTTTATATTAATATTTAGCTGTTGGGATAACAATGTGTTACATCCGCGGGTTGCTTGTCCACTCTCCTTGCTTATAAAAAAAATGGATATCCGTGGGTGTGGATACCATTAAATCTGCATCTGTATCCATTAATTAACGGTAGATAAAATATCCGTTTATTATATCCATGAATATCCACTAAGGTATCCGCTCCGTGTCCGTAGTGGCTTTTATCCGCGGATATCAACGGATGCGGATTTTTTTGTCATCCCTAAGCATAACTCAGTTGGCAGGGACATGCATCGTTATATGCAGGGACCAAGATTCGAACCCCGGACACTTCACCTATTCACCTTGAAATAGCCACTATGCTACATGACAAAAAATATATATTTATACTTACTTTTTTATTATTCCAATGTACTCTTAAACAACTTTTTCTATAATAAGGATTCTTGTTCGTGTCATTAAAAAAACAACATACATTTATATTTATACTTTTAATCAAAACCAAAATTTCATAAAAAAAAAAATACCTTTCATAATTTTCAAACTTTAGCGTAATAAAAAGAGTTGTGCCCATCTTTTCGCTAGTCTTAATAATATAAAAACAAAATAAACTTCACACGTAGGATATCCCATTTCAAAATAAAAATTTCAAACGTACAGCACAGGCATAGACAATCATATTGCAGACGTGTGATTATAAATTTTATTCAGAAAATAAATAAATAAGGTACTTAATGAAACTTAAATAGAATTCTTATTTAATTATGATTATTATTTTTCGAATAATTTTTTTTAGTGTACATTTTCCTGTGTTGTCTATTTTTTTTTTATGCAAAACTAGACGTGATTAATATTAGAGTAAATTACACTCCCCTCCCCTTAAAGATGTATGAATTACACTCCCCTCCCCTCTTAAGTTAAAATATACACTCCCCTCCCCTCTTATTCAAAACATATTAGAATAAATTTCACTCCCCTCCCCTAAGAGAAGCTTGAATTACATCCCACTCCCCTCTTATGTTAAAATCTACACTTTACTCCCTCAATATTCTTTTTTATTATCTCTAATAATCTAGCAAAAAATAATAATTTATCACACTTAAAAAAAATAGTATTGTGGGTCTATTTTAATATAATAAAAAATTAAATACATATTTTTTGCTATTTTTTATTCAAAATTTATTAACATGTAGTTTTAAACCCTATTATAAAATATGAAACAACCCAAAACAAAATTAAAATATATGAAAAATTACTAAAATCATTAAAGCATGATTATTTAAAAGTTAATTTTATACTCTAATTTATAAAATCAATAGCAATATATTTAAATTTAATTATCATTGACATTTAAACTATAAAGAAATGAATTAATTTTTCTTAAATGGTGATTCAAAATTAATATATATTATAAGAATATTTATTTATGTTCAAATAGATTAAAGTGTAGTGCATATTTAATTATTAAGGGAGGGGTTTGTAATTCAAGCATCTTATAAGGGAGGGGAGCATAAATTTTAACATAAAAAAAATATTGAGGGAGTAAAGTGTATATTTCAACTTAAGAGGGGAGGGGAGTGTAATTCAAGCATCTTTGAGGGGAGGGGAGTGTAATTTACTCTTAATATTAATGTGATACATTGGCATCTCAACTATCATGACACCTTAATGTATCACGGACAACACCTACGAAAGAGACGATGAAGTTAACAAACTCACCAAAATAAACTTATTTATCCCACCAAATTAAGCAAATCTAAAAACAATTAATGTGTATTCTCTTTTTTTTTTTGTTGAAAGTTAATGTATATTCTCTTATGAAAGTATGCTTTTTAAATGAATGAAGTACATACACTCCATATATAAGTTAGCAATAAATTAGTTTGGTTTTTTTTTTTTGAAATAATAAATTAGTTTGTTATTTGTTTATGTATTATAGAAATACAAATAGAAAAATCAAAGTTGATAAGGACATTACATAATTTATGTAGGGACAGGGGGTTTGAACTCATGACACTCCACTTCTCCACATTTATAATGTGTGAGCTCTAGCCATTAGACTACTTAACAAAAAAAAAAAAAAAAGAAATACAAATAGAAAGTTACAAATAAATTGTTAAATAACACATCCTCCTAGGAAACTTTATGAATGATAAATTATTAGCATATCTCATTTTTTTTAAGGAAATAATATTTATTTACTCTTCCTCATTGTTTTATCAATCAAAGTTGTTGTCCCGTGAGTATAACTCAGTTAATAAGGACAATGTATAATATATGTAAGGTTCGGGTTTCAAACTCGGCCACCACAAAAAAAATAATCAAAGTTGTCATTAGCCTATTTAAATATATTACTCTTTCCAATCATTTTTATATAACATATAAATAGATTAACAAAAGTTGATGTATTTGATCTATGTTATGAACCAAATACAATAAGTTTTGTTAACTCATTTGCCTTTTATAAAAATGACAAGAATGTATAATTACATTTTTAAGAGCTTTTTTGAGGGAAACAGTTTTAAGAGTTTTTTTTGTTACAGTATTAAGAGCTTAATAGTACATATCTCTATATCTATATGTCCTCTATCTCTATCTTATCTTATACTATACTATATAAAGACGAATCCACTATTTTGAACAAAATTACAAGTGATGCGCTACTGTCCATTTTATATTTACAGAGTTTCAATTTCAAGTGTCAATTTTTTATTTTTTTCAAAAAAATGTGTCAATTTTTTATACTCATTTATTTAATTGTAGAAATACAAATAGAAAGTTATAAATAGGTTTTTAAATAACACATCTTTTGAGGAAACTATAGTAAATGATAAATGATTAAAATATCTCAATTTTTAAGAAAACTTTTTTTTTTTTGGAAATATAAAATAAATAAATATTCTTACGAGCTTAAGACACTCTCAAACCAACAAACATAGTTACATTCAAATTACGTATTGCTTATATTTTATATAGGCATTGCTATTCATCCCGAAACAAAATGTCCCGACGTCATCCCGAATAAATTTAAGCCATTGGATTTATCATTTCCCTAAATTAATGAGAAGTTGAAAGTGACAGTGGTCCCCACTAACCATACATGTTTGGGGGTCGTGATTCTCTCGGGAGAAATTTCTTTGAGAGATATATCATTATCCATTTTATATAGAGAGGTTTATGGTATGCATACGTAAATTCCGGACAATTTTGATACACATATAATCACTTTTTAATTTTACAGCTAGGACGATTTTTTTTTAGAGAAGCTAGGACACATTTAATTACCTAAGTTACTGTTTTTATTTTGAACTTGTAATATATAAAGAGGAATAGTGATGATATTGTTTCATCAATCATACACTATCAAACCAGCCAAGACAAAACCATATTACAACAACAATGTCCACTTTGCTCCTCTTCCTTCTTCCCATGTTGATTGCCACCGTAGCATCTCCAGTGTCCGTGAACAACGGACAATGGCAAATGCTACAAAGAAGCATTGGGATTGTTGCTATGCACATGCAACTTCTTCACAATGATCGTATTGTCATATTCGATCGTACTGATTTTGGTTATTCTAATCTCTCTTTACCAAACGGACAGTGCCGTCATGATCTAGCCGAAATAGTTGTGAAAGATGATTGCACTGCCCACTCTGTTGAGTATGATGTCTTATCAAACACTTTCCGTCCATTATTCGTCCAAACCGATATCTGGTGTTCCTCCGGCTCAGTTAGGCCTGATGGATCACTCGTTCAAACTGGTGGCTACAACGATGGAAATCGCAAAATACGAATCTATAGTCCTTGCCCGACATGTGATTGGAGTGAAATCGACGGCGGACTTGCTGCCGAGAGATGGTATGCCACCAGCCATATCCTCCCTAATGGTAGTCAGATTGTTGTTGGTGGTAGGGGGCAATTCAACTATGAGTTTTATCCCAAAAGCAATGATATCAATGCAAATTATAGTTAACCATTTTTGGCTGAGACCAATGATCCTGAGCAAGAAAATAACTTGTATCCTTTTGTTTTTCTCAATGTCGATGGTAACCTCTTCATCATGGCCAACAATAAATCTATTATCTTCGATTATACTAAGGTATTGTTGTTTTTATTTTATATTATTTTTGAAAAGTATTAGTTTTTGTTTGGTTTTTTGATAAAAAAAAGTTTTTTTTTAATATTACTCACATCATCCTACAATGACTGATCCATTATTTCACAAGAGTTTGGGTGAGTGTTGTAAAACCCAAAATAGTAAAAAAAAAACATTTTAGGAAAAGTTAAATATTTGTTATAAATAATTTAAATTAAATTTGCTTATAAAGAAATATATATTTTAAGAGTCCATCTAATATGAAATTATAAAGTAGGGTCCATTTGGCTATGTGGTCAAATATAGATAATAAGTTAATTGATAACCGATAAACATAGATGATAGCTCAAAATTTGCTATTAACAAACAAAACCTTTGCGTAGAAAATGAATATAGATTAGTGTGTTTGTTATGATGTGTCACAAAATATTATTTTCACTATGGTTTTTATTAAATGTAACAAAACACACGACTTTAAATTTAATGGATTTAAAACCATATGTTATTATGTTTTGATTTGTGTACCAAACATTAATAGGGTATGGTGGTGAAAACATTTCCAGAAGTCCCAGGTGGGGATCCTAGGAATTATCCAAGTACTGGTTCTGCTGTTTTATTGCCATTAAAGAATCTACAAGCAAAAAATTTGGAAGCTGAGGTTTTGGTTTGTGGAGGAGCATCAAGAGGGTCTTATTTACAATCAAAAAAGGAAGTGTTTCTTAAAGCATTGAATACATGTGCTAGGATCAAAATAACTGACCCTAATCCACAATGGGACATGGAGACTATGCCATGGCCTAGAGTCATGAGTGACATGGTGATGCTTCCAAATGGTAACATTTTGATAATTAATGGGGCTTCTTCGGGGACATCTGGATGGGAACAAGGTCGTGACCCAGCTCTAACCCCGTTTCTTTACCAAACAAATAAATCAGTTGGGTCGAGATTCAAATTGCAAAGATCATCGGAGACGCCTCGAATGTATCATTCCACTGCTATTTTGGTTCGTGATGGGAGGGTTTTGGTTGGTGGTAGTAACCCTCATTTGGGTTACAATTTCACAAATGTTTTGTTTCCAACCGAGCTTAGCATTGAGGCATATTCACCTTCGTATCTAAGCGATCGTTTCTTAAATTATCGTCCGAAAATTATGTCTCTTGATTCTAAGACTCAAATGGAATTAAAGTATGGTCAGAAATTGGAGCTTCAATTTCAAGTGAACAGAACATTAAAATACTTGAATTTAGTACATGTCACAATGTTGTTGCCGCCTTTTAATACACATTCATTCTCAATGAATCAAAGGTTGTTGGTGTTGGACTCAAATAAAGTGAATCATGTGAACATAACAACATATCAAATTGAAGTTACCGTGCCGAATTCACCTATTCTTGCACCTCCAGGTTTTTATCTACTATTTGTGGTCAACACACAAATTCCCAGCGAGGGTATTTGGGTACATATACTTTGATTCTCTTATGATAATAAATGATAAACTACTTGTTTATCATGGGTAACATTATGGGTTTTTTTTTCTGGTTTTTTCTAGGTTTTCTCTACCAATGTAGATTGTATTTGAGATATTGTCGAACATGAAATTTAGGCAATTCAAAATTTAAACTTTGGTTTACCATATTGTGAGTCTTGTATTTAATATTTGTTTTTTTTGTTTTACTCATGGTATGTGTTATTTCTTTGAAAAAAAACTATTTAATATTACGAAGCGTTATTATGAATGATAATGCTATTATTTTTTGAATGAAGATTAATCTTGGTTTGATATATATGTATATAATGAAACATGAATAATATCATAGTGATTTTTGACATGACAAATATATTAAAAGAACACTTTTTGTTTTTGTCATGTGACTTAAAGGTTAGAAATTCACTTTTTTTTTTTTGAAGGAAGTTAGAAATTCATTTCTTGAAATGAGTAAATGGAAAATCTGAAGAAATCATTCCTATTTCTTACAATGTTTCTAACAAATGATTTACGTTCATGGGAATGAAACACCAACTTTTTTTCTTTTTTATCAATGGCGGAATACCATCTTTAATACACGTACATTAAATAATTGGATTAATATGGGAATAACTTTTCGTGTCTACAACTATATTATCCAACATTCATGAAATTTAAATATTTTTTACTATGTTCATAATGTCTCAATTGTTTATTACCAAAAACAAATGTCTCAATCTTTCTATTGAAGGAAAAAAAAACTTAATCGCCTTACATTAGCAAAGCTAATTCTCCTTAATACATATGGATTAAATACTGTCAAAAAAATAAATACACATAAGAATTAGATTGTTATTCGGTTCCGTGTGAGTAACTAGTCACGCACCAAATATTTTATGGATTCAATTTATGATACATAGCAAAAGTGACCAGATATAAATACTTTAAGATTTTGGATAAGAATTTGGTGTCATAATCTGTCGGTGATATGATATCATTAGTTTGTTGTTGTCCTCGACCCTTCTCGGTGTTAGGCTGAAAGACTTAACTAATGCAATAGTGAAAGGTAGATATTAATACACCCATCAAAAGCAAAGTTGATTTGTATGTGTTAGTGTCGGCCCAACATATTAAGAGGTCTAAAGCAAAAAAATTAATGTGACCTTTAAAAATATGTCTTTTAACATAATATTTATATAAAATCAATTTTGTAGAGACCAAACTTTGTATTCATGACCGAGAGTAATTGAGGCATTTTTTTGTAATCAGTTAAGCTATGTAAATGTCTTTAATTTTTCTGTCATATAATATACTTATAACCAAATTAATCTTTTTGAAGCCTTTTTTTTTCACTCAAAATTTTAAAGTCTAAAGCCCTTGCTTGAATTGTTTGGTCCTTAGACCGGCCCTGGTATGTGTTGCATCCTTGTGCCAACTCTTACAAAATTGAAATAATGCATTGTACAGTCTCAAAATTTTTAGAGCAAATCTCTAGATTGAACTAACATATGAAAAGAAACAAATATCCAATAAAATTAAAACAATCAACTGAAAACTTGAAATGTTTGCAAATATAAAATAAAGGCTTATGTTAATTTATGCTCCAAGGGCACATGTTAATTTATGCTCTAATTAATTTATGCATTCAATTAATTAAAAGTTAAATTCAATGCACAAATGGCAACAAAAAATTTCCATATTTAACTCAATTTACCATTTTCCTAAAATAAAATACATACAACCTATCATCAATTTTATACATCCATTAATCATGCATTTGCCTAATACTACTGGACCAAAGCAAATGAGGAGCTTCATTTTCAACACCATAATTTGTGTTTTGTTTAAGGTCCTTTTTTTTTTCTTCAGATTTTTATAAAAAAGAATCACTTTGTCGTTTTGAAGTGTTTGTTTAGGATTATAAAAAAAAATTATCAAAAAAATTAATTTTGACTCAAATAAAAAACTATTAGGATTAGTTTTTTCAAAATATACTTTTCTTCAAAAACAAAGAGATAACGTATGAATAAAAATTCATTTTTATAAGTAAAGTGGTTTTTATGGATCATTAACGAACATAAATAGTTTCAGTTTTTTTTTTTAAAATGAAACAAACACACTCTTAATAAATAACAAATCACTAACTAGCTTAATTGTCAAGTTTAGAAGCCTATAAAATGGCATCATTGTAGCATGTTTTGATATAGATCAATTTCAGAACTATACTATATAATTAAAAATCTTCCTCTTCTCTCCCGTAGCATGTGTGTGTATGAGTTTTGAGTTGAAATGTTTTGACTGAAAACAAATTCTTTCGACCTCTTGATGACAAAAACATCTCACACTAATATCAAAATGTTTTCAAAGTAGGTTAGGTTCTGCAATTTTTGTCACATAAAGGAGTAGTGAATGGTAAAAAGAAAAATTCTAACTGCAATCCTTGAGTAGAGAATATGAAAGGCATGAGATTTCCATTTCTGAAACCGTAGAACAATACTTTCCTTGTGTTATAAATCTTGTCAATAACATGAGGATGTATGGAAAAGATAATCTAGAAAACAAAGGTGGTAGAGAAAATTTCACACATGTGCATGTTGATGAAGTTTGACCATGTGGTGACTACAATAATTGGGCATAAAACAGTTGATCACACATATAGAACTCAGAAAAATGTTGTAGAGAGTTTAAATCAAAATACTAGCAAGTCTTATGAGAATCCACAAAGTTTATTTTTAGCAAGCAATACTTGTTTTAGAAGAAGAAAATGTTTGATATTTGGATACTAAATGTAGGAATCATGTGTTGGGAAAAAAGAACTAGTATCTTCTCCTGATGAAACAACAAGGGCAGTCATAAAATTTGGAAACAATACAAGTATTTCAATCTTGGAGAAATGCTAAAATGAAATATTTGTATCGGTGGATCTCAAATTTATTGGCTATGTTTTCTATGTTCGTGGTCTTCATTATATTCTATTGAGTATGAGAAAAAGGTTAGAGAAAAGTTATATCATGTAGATTCACAACCGTATTACACGTTGATTGGCAAAAGTTCAGATTCATCACAAATGTAAAAATGACCTAATCTCTTAACGTGAAAATTTTCCTTACTTAAGTTCTCACAAATGCAAATTTATATGTCTAGCTTCTCCTAGAAACTAGGGTTGTTGTGACTCTTCCCTTTTGTCTTAAGATGTAAGATTTTAAAACCTTCCAAAATTTGTCCCCTCATTTCGCCTCTCTCTCTCATTTTTGTTTTGTAATTTTTGTTTAAAATATTCAAGGGTTAGATTAGTCCTGGTGGTCACAATAGTTCGCTAGAAAACTGTTCAATTCACATTTGTTTACACTGATTTCTTTGTATATCTAGTATGTTAGCTCGACCAAGCTGGACACGCGACACTTATACTGCTCATCTGATGGACTAATTCAAGTATTAAAAACATATTGTTCTTCAACCCTTATACTGCTCTCGTAAAACAACCGACACTTTTGTGTGTGTTTCTCTTATGTTTCCTCTACTACAAGTAATCATATTTAAGCTATATCAGATATAGAGCGTAGATACCTCTCATTGTCGAGATTTGACCGTCAATTTAACATTGACTATCTTATCACTGAATATCAATAACCTCTTTCGAATTAGTTTAGATATTTTGGGGGCATTGCACAACGACTTTCCACTTTGAATTTTTTTCCAAAGTATTCAATGATCAATGATATTATACTTATAAATCATACATTTCTACGCATAATTGTGGATAAAAATCTTTTTAGTCGAGTAGTTAGAAACACATGAAATTAGTACGGTAAAAAAAGACGAGAAAAAAAAAAGAGAAAAATAAATGAAATGAAAAAAATATTATATTTCATATTCATTTTGATTAAAGGGTATTGTTTCCTTTCTTCCAACCCATTTCTCTTCTTCTCCGTACTTTCACGGCAACCACTTTCCGTTCCATCGCCGTCCGCCACCGTCAACTCTCATCGCCGCCGCAACCGCTTTCAATTCCTCCTCCTCAGGTTCGAACGAATTTTCATAGATTTTGCTAGAATTTTGTCTTATCCTAATTCAAAATCAATGAATCAAAATTACTATATAGATATATTCGCGATTGTTTTCACTTCAATTTTGTAGTTAATTTCGGTTTTCTGAAATCAATTTACGATTTTGTTGATTTTCATTCACAGTGTAGTTGTTATTGTTGTTTTATGATTTTGTGAAAGATGAGAAAAATGAACGGAAGTTACGAAATAACGTGTTTGTTTCTAACTGAAGATTTTTTTTTGTAGGGTTTACAATTGTTAGAGAGAGAGAGTTTTAGAGAGAGATATATCTTTCTAATTAAGCTATTAAGTTTTGTTAATTAGTTTTTTTGTTTACTAATTTGGTAAATTGATTGTGATTAAATTATTGTGTGTTTGTGATTTTGATTGGTGAATTTTGAGCTGTTGAGGTATTTGGTGTGAAATGTGTTTAGCTAAGAGTACTATGTAGCACGTCGACGCATTTGATCAAAGGTGTGTCCGGTATCTGACATGTGTCGGTGTCACTGACACGACATTGATACACGTTATTACGTTCAAATAATTCATTTTCTCATTATTACCGGTGTTGGCGTGTTAGTGTCGTGTTCGTTTCTGTGTTTGTGTCAGTTGTTTATAGTTAGAACTCAGAATGGCATTGTTCTAGATGATGATTTTGAATGATTGGAGATTTTCCGTCATTTAATGGGTAAACAACCATTTTGGTCCGTAAATGCATGAGGTGTTGTCACTATATTCCCGGAATGTATCGAAATTGCAAACACATTCACAAGTGTCTAATTTATTAGTCACTTTGGTCCTCAAATTTGTTTTAAGGTAGTCAATATAGTCCTCAAATGTGTTTTCCGTCGGTCAATTTAGTCCATAAAATTACTAACAAAAGAGGTTCTAGGGTTGTTTTGCAATTTCGATACATTTAGAGACTATAGTGACAACACCTCATACTTTCAAAGATCAAAATGGTTGTTTGCTCTTTATTTAATGGTTGCTTCTAATATGTGCTGTATTGTTCCGAGTTTGGAGTCAGCTGAGTGTTTGTTTATATGTTGCATTGCTGGCGGCTATTAATTGCATTTGTCGTGGAGTCATTTATGATCCTTGGATGATTTCCTCATTAGTCGTTGATTGATGAGACAGGGACGATTTGGTGTTAGGTGATTACGATTTACAAATAATTGTGGGTTTATTGTTTTTTCTCGGAAACTGTTGTGAGTCATCGATTAGCCTTGGATGTTTCATAAAAAGCTTGGATGATTTTCTTGTTAGGGACGGATTGGTGTTTGGTGATTATGATTACGAGTAATTGTGGGTTTATTTTCTTACCTTACACAGATATTGAGTAGTTCATATGTTTTTGGGAAACCATAGTGACAAGCAAAATTCTAATTTCATCGATTAGCGAGCATAGTAAACATATCTCACTCACAACAGTTTGACGGAAGATTGTAATTTCCGGTCAACGCTGCATCTTTTGATGTCTGTTTTAATGGGTTCTGGAAATTCAAAATGTTCTTCATCACAAACTTTCTGCAATTTGTAGATTGAGATTTGCTTGACAGTGTCAAATGTTTATTCTGACTTAGTGTAAGGATAGATGACTAGGAAACTTACCAAATTAAAAGCATACTTAAATTAATGCATATATAATTAGTCAGTGCCTTTTGGCCTTGTCCATCTACTATGGGAAAGATTGTTAATCTTTTATGTTTAGAGTATGGCATCAAATTATCTTATATTTAATCCGCTGTAATTTCTTTATGATGTAGGTCCGTTTGTATTTCTGCAATTATTCTAAACAACATTAAGCTGGCTTGTCAATCCTAGTTGGGATTTGGAAGAAGATACCATAAAGATTTCGTTCATAAATGGAGCTGAAAGCTTCATCTCCAAAGCCAGAGTCTGTTGTGCCATCTGATTGTGCCAGTGATCCTGAAGAAACGGAAGTGAGTGATGACGACGACGATGATCGGAATCATAAGCATCGGAAGAAGGAAGATCGTTCTCAATCATTGGAGAGAGATGTTTCAGATCCTGTAATTAACAGGCCATTCAAAAAGCGTCACAAAAATTTTGGGAATCGTCTTCCGTTCAGAGAAAATGAATCGATGGCCTTTGAAACACTGAGTACTTACAATGATGCCACCACAGATAAAGATTTTTACTCCAAGTTTGACAGAAGGCGCCCTGGGATGACTTCAGGTCCTCGAATGCCTTTTGATATGAATCAAAGAATACGGCCAAACCAATTATTTGCCGGTGATCCTGGTGCTGGTAGGGGAAGAGGCAGGGAATCCGGTTTTTGGAATCAACGTGAATCCAGGTTCAGCTCAATTGACGTTGCTTCACAAATGTTTCAGCAGAGACCCATTCATCCAGCCCTTTATACTGGACGTGGGTTACCAAATATATCAAATGCACAAAATGCGTCTTGGAATACATTCGGTTTACTTCCAGCAGTACCCAATGGTGGCTTAGACATGCTTCATCCAATGGATTTACAAGGAACACTCAGACCACCTATTAATTCATCTTTAAATGTGAATATTCATCGTCAACGATGCAGAGATTTTGAAGAACGTGGATTTTGCCTTAGAGGGGACATGTGTCCTATGGAACATGGTGTAAATCGAATTGTCGTTGAAGATGTTCAGGTACCTTTTTTTCCTTGAATATGTTTTTTTTCTTCTTCAGATACTAGCAAATATCCATATTTTTAAAATAAAATTACTATTGAAAGAAAAATACTTTACTTGATAAAATATTTGACAGTTATAGATATGCGTAATTTACATACAGAAGACTTTTCAAATTGTAAAAATATATAAAAGTAAATTGTGTGAATGAAGACATATCATCATTTCTCTCCAATTTGATATTGTTAAAATATAATAATTAAATCTTATAGTATATAAAGCAATGCTAAGGACAGTCACTTTTAACACTCTCCATTATACACTCTCTCACATACAGGGCCACGTGTCCCACGATACACTTTTCTTAAATCTTGGTTACTTGTTCACAGTCTCTACAACAGAATAGTGGAACAATTTTTGAGATTCTGATAATTAAAAGGAAAACACTAATGATTTCTTGAACCTGTTCCACCAGTTACCCATATGTGAGTGTTGTGGGCCACATGGCCCTGTATGCGAGAGTGTCTTATGGAGAGTGTAAAAGTGACTGTCCTTAGCATTGCTCATAGTATATATTATGTTAGGGTATCTTAGTGTATCTCCTAGGGTTAGTTTTTAATCTTAATATATCTTAGGATAAGTTTTCATATTACTTATTATTATTATTATAATTATTTGTTTCCTTGATTGGTTAAGCCTCATATTTTAACTTGCTCAATAGTTAAGCTTTGGTAGCTTCTTCCTTATGTGATGGTTAAGCATATTTGCTTTTGTTAAGTGGTAAAGCCTTCAGTTATAGGCTTATAGCTACTTAATGTTTAAGCTTTGATATTTTTGCTTCTGTCTTGAGTAATTGAGGCTCATTTTTACCTTCTTTTCTGATGGTTAAGCTTTTTTTTTTTTTTTTTTTTTGGCCTTCGCACCGGTTTCCGACCCACCTGATGGTTAAGCTTTGGTACCTCTTCCTTATGTGGTGGTTAAACGTATTCATTTTGGTTTAGTGGTTAAGCTTTGAGTTGTGGATTTTGTTAAGTGTTTGCCTTTATGCCTTTCATGTTCTTGTTTATGCGAAATGGTTAAGCCTTGAGTTATTACTTTTCTTAGTGGTTAAGTTTTGCTCGCCTGTTTTAGACACTCGGTGATAGTGTACCCAAATTGGCTTTCTTGATTATTTTGGAGCAAGTGTTGTGGCGACGCTACAAAAAGATCTAAGGTTTAAGACCTCTAGAATTATTCACTTGAGGGGGAATGTTAGATTATTACAAATATCTTATATTATCTTTATATTATGTAAAGAGTATCGTACCGTATCTCTTGGGATTAGTTGTGCCTACTTTGGGCGCACTGTTAATAACTAGCCTCATCGATGACCTTTTAGTTGTATGTTGGAAAGAGTTTTTATTAAATGACGTTCTTTATAATTACTCTCCTCCCTGTTGTCTGTTTGTTGGCATTGCTCTCATAAAATTAGATATTCATTTATCTTTATGAGCCGACAAGGAACTTCTTATTTTTGTATGGGAAATCCTAACAAGTGCCCTTGGGGCATTGTTCAAGTAACCAAAAGTAGTAATTTTTGTATAGAAATTTGTGTAATTATTGCGTTTATGTGTTTGACTTGTGTTTACAAGATAATTTTTTTTATAATGGATTCCTTAAACAATGCCCTTAGGGCACTTGTTAGCATAGCCCTTTTTGTATTTATTTTGTAATAGAATAGTCTAGTCTAAATGCTGGATGTTAACTAGCCAACAAGGAATTAAATCCAATGTTTTGAAGATGACAATGACAATGTTATGATGCACAAGTGGACACATAAGACAATATTGAATTAGGACTAAGTATTAAGAAAAAGTTGCGGTAGCACCAATTGAAGAAAAGATGGTAGAGATTAGGCTATAACGTGGTTTGGGCATATGCATGGAGAAGACTTGTAGAAGCCCTGGTAAGGAGGGTTATTTGGATGGAGGATAGCCAAATCTTAAGAGTTAGAGAGAGAGAGATCAAGGACAACTATAAATCAAATCATCAAGAGGGATTTAAATTTGAATGGTCTGTCATTAGAGGTTGCTTATGTTGTTGAACATTATGGTGTTGTTAGATAGCTGATTCAACTGAGTAGTCCTAAGCTTTTGTTGTTTCTTTACATGATACTATTGGTTTTTTGTATCACAAACTTGTTTTTGATAAAAGCTTCAAATGTTCAACATTTATTTATTACATGTGTTGTCATGATCTTAATTTGTACTGACCAATATTTGTTGATTTATAGTTAAACTAGCTAATTAATTTGTTTTTTCATAATTCAGAGTCTTTCACAGTTCAACCTTCCTGTTTCGCTTACATGTGCACACCTAACTGGAGCACCTACAGGATCTGGATCACTGCATTCAGTAAATAATTCAACTGCTTCAATGAACAGCAAATCTAAACCTGGAATAATTTCCAAGTCCATAGTCAGTGATGTTGGTTTGTCGATGGATGGTGCATATCCTGGTCCTGGTTGCACAAGTGGAGCTGATCTTTATGATCCAGATCAACCACTGTGGAATGATAGGGATCTGGAATCTTCGAAGATCGATGATGCTGAGCCTATGTCTAGTGATGCTCCAGATAGTGTTTGTCCAGTTGAAGCTACCAGAACTTCTGTCAGTTTACAGGGTGCCAGTTCATCTGTCTGGGGCAGAATTGGTGGTTCAAAAAATAGATTTGACACGAAAGAAAAATCCAACCCTACAACGAGTTCTTTTCATTTTCCTGATAATCAACCAAAGGAAGATAATGATGAATTAGTAGGTTGTCACAGTGCTTCCAGTCAAGGTAAGCAAATCATAGCAGATGATGCTATCCCAAGAGCCTTTGAAGCATCTTTGAAGGCACAGATTGATATGCGTAACATACGTAAACCATCACAGAAGGCACTGCGTACTCTATTTGTAAATGGGATACCGCATAAAAGTAACCGGAGGGATGCTCTTCTTGCTCATTTTAAGAAGTTTGGGGAAGTTATTGACATTTATATTCCAATGAACAGTGAACGAGCTTTTGTCCAATTCTCCAAGAGGGAAGAGGCTGAGGCTGCTCTAAGGGCACCTGATGCTGTAATGGGCAATCGTTTCATCAAGCTGTGGTGGGCTAATCGTGATTGTATCCCTAGTGAAAATACTACTAGTAGTAGTGGGAATGGTGCAATTGTAACTCCCCGTGGGCAACCCACTTTCGTTCCATCTCATCCAGTTGCCACTGATAGGAGAAAAGATATCCATCAACCTGATGCTTCAAGGACTACATTTGAAGAATCATCGCCTTCTGATCCATCTAAGCTGGTAACTGCAGATGCACCCAAGGTTCCACCTCCTTTGCAGAGGAAGCTTGAAAACTTGGAGCATCTAAAGGAACAACTGCGTAAGAAGCAGGAAATGCTGGACCAAAAGCGTAACGAGTTCAAGCGCCAGTTGAACAAACTTGAGAAACAAGTAAAACCTAATTGCTTATTTTTCTTTAATTGTAGTTGATGATACATTGGTTTAGAGATTCATGATATTTGGGATATTTAGTCCATTTATCTTTTACCAAGTAATGTGATAAGTTTAGTGTCAGGTAACAGAACCATATGTATCAATTAGTGCATATGCTGCCTTTTTTAAGTTCAAGTAATAACATGGTGTTCATAGTTTATCCTCTACATAACTATATTAAAATAAAACAGAAGTCGGGCACAATCACCACTTTCACAATGCATTCAGTTATCATTTTGTTTCCTGTATTAATGTCATTCCTTCTCATCATATAAACTCTAATTATTCACAGGCTACAGGACCCAAGGGGGAAGCTGTTTCTGAGCAGCCTGCCAAGAGACCCAAAATGAGCACGGCGTCTGATGTTGCCAAACTGGCTTCTCCTCAATCGTCTGATGCTGATATTGGTATGTCATCTTCACAAGCAGAGACAGCAGTGGATAAAAATAAACAGTTGGCCAATTCTGTTTCCCAAAGTCCCAAACCAAGTACACCAAGGAAACCACATGAACCTGCAGGATTGAAGCAGTCAATTCAACCATTAGTGCCTGTAAATAGATACAAGTTGGATAATCGTCCCACCGCATTCAGAATCATTCCACCTTTGCCAGTCGGTCTAGCAAATGTAAGACTTTTCTCTCTGCCTTATGTGTTTGTACTTACTGAAGGATAGTTTTGCACTGGCTCTCGCATGTGAGAATAGTAGGCATTTGGATTAAAAGACCTGTCTACGTGTGTGTGTGTGTGTGGGAGAAGGTTTTAAATTTAATATTCGAAGACTGAAGTATTGTGATTCTGTATTCTTTGTTTGTCTTTCCGTAGTCTGACTCTGACCCATTTTGAGATATTTATGAAAGGGAATATTATTTAATATAGAAGCGTAGAAGATACAAATAAAGAAGTAACAATATTGACTGATTAAAACATGAAGGTGACATGTCTTTCTTTTGATTGTTTGTATTTATTTCACCTCTTTTGAGATCATATAAACGTGTACAATTATGTGTAGTGACCTCTTTTGGGGGGGAAAATGATAGGTCTTCTCTCTGTTATACACACACTCACCTAAGATATCATATTTAAATTTTGATAGTCACTGAATCAAGCCTCTATTTAATTTACCAAATGCATTGTATGGGATGAGAGATTTGAAAATGTTAATTAGAAGCTGGACCACAATTCTTATTTGTCAGTATTTAGTTAAAGTAGAAGGATTTGGCATAATTACTCTTGTAGGAAATTGGGAGGTGGATTTTTCAATCCAGGCGGAAGGGTTTTGAGCAGAAGAGTTGTTGAGCCTAAACAAAAAAGTCGTCCCTCTACAAATTTTTCTTCCCATTCTTATGCACAAATTGTAATCTTCGAATCAAAGATCTTTGCTGGGAAGAATTCTCCTTTCCTTTTATAAAATTTGAACAGCTAGAAAATGTGAGAAATTTGGGGAAAATGAAGGAAATTGAAGAGATAGATAGATAGAGAGAGAGAGAGAACCAGAGGCTGTTCTTAATTTTTGAATCTGATTCTTCTTTATTTTCTTTAAAGAGAATCTGATTCTTAATTAGAGTGTAGAAAGTACAGTGGTATTTATCTAATCCATATGAAAAGTTGGTCACGAGTTAGCCTTTCCTAGTTATGATTGCAGTCCATGAACCTACTTTGTTAGTGGGTCTTATTGTGTCAAACCTTAGGGAGGTGTTTGGAAGAGCTAATCCGAGCTTATCTATTGATATAAGCACTTGTATAAGTAAAATTTTATGAGCTAATTTTCTCAAGCTACGTATATCAGGTTATAGAAGTACCTTATACAGATCTTATGCAGAGTTTAAGTTTATCCTTTTTTCCTCTTGGATTGTTAAAATAACTTGTACACTAGCTTTGTTGAATAAACCATTTGTCCAAACACCCCCAGCAGCATCGTATGAAAATAAAGTGACTTTTATGATTGATTGATTGGAAGTCCGTGTATTTATATGTTCATTTTGTCTTATTGTATTTTTGGTTAACAAAATTGCTGATTTTTCCTTCAAATATTGCTGATTTTTAGGTTGCTGCTTTGGAGGAACACTTCTTACCATACGGTGAACTTTCCGCTGTAGAGCTAGAAGATGTCCAAGTCAACGATAGTAGCGAACAAGAGGCACGTGTAAATTTCACTACTCGTGGAGCAGCTGAGCAGGCGTTTACAAAAGGTAAATGCTGGAAAGACTGTAACCTTAAATTCATGTGGCTGACACCTACCAATTCTGGCAACACCACTGTCAGTAGAGAACGTTCTCTATCTGCTCCTCCCAGTGAGCCCTTGGATACAACAAATGGCAATTCTGAAGAAAAATCGCGAAACTCTGCTAACCATGAAGCAATTGTGTCTGACGGTGAGCATAAAGATTCCGAAACTAAAAATGGTTCGGAGAATATGAAAACGGAACAAGATGAAGATCTCCAGTGTACCACCAGTCAAGTTTCTTCTGCCAAACAATCACCCTAAGACAATGTCTGTTGAGAGGATCTGTTGATGGTCAGATTTGTACAGCGAGGTAAAATTTTAAATCGATCAAAACACTAATTTTCAGGAACATTTTTTTTTATTCAATTTCTAAAAAAAAAATATTATTCCATGTTCCTTTTGTCAATGCACAAGACTTGTAAAGTTCCTTCTATTTGGCCACCTCTTGTATTTGGTGGTATTAGTCAATTGGCACATTGTGCTATTTCTCAACTTTTCAATAGTTCTATTTTAGGATAAATTTTTTGAAGATCAAAATTCTGTTAAAAGCCGTTTAACGGTTACTTGACAAATATTTGGGAACCCTTTCCCTTTATCTTTGTAGTTAAAGTAGAAAAATATAATTGAAAATGTTAGTTTAACTCCATTATTATCCTTGAAACGTTGTTTGTTTTATTTTCTACTTATTCTTATTATAGTTAAAGTAGTAATGGTTTTGTGAAAGATTGCATGAATATAGGAAAACAAATTGTGGAAAATGTAAGATTCTGTCAAGTGTCATTAATGGAACACTTTTTTTTAAGAATAGATAGACTAACTAACTAAATCCCTCAAAACAAAAAATAGATAGACTAGCTAATAATGTATAAAAAATCATAAAATAAGATTTGAATAAATTTAGGTATAAAGTCTTAAAAGGAGTTGCATATTTCACTTGATATAAACACACTCCCTAAATATTATTAATTGTTTGAACAATCATTTTCGTTTTTTAAACTATCAATGGGAGATTATGATTTGCGAGTGGTTAATTGAATTATGTTCTTTTTGTCAAAAAAAGGTTTTAGTCTTCGTTGAAAAGTGATGAGTTTTTGTCTTTTATCTTTTGAAACATGTTAATTTGTTGTCTTTGGAATTTGATTTTTAAGCCTCTTTCGTGTTTGTCACAATATTTGAAAAGTAACGAGACAAATCATGTCTGTTTTCAGGATAAGAATTAAAACGAATTTTCAAAAATTGTGGGATAAAAATATATTTAACTCCAAAAATTGCTTGTTTTCTACTTCTATATAAAAATACCAATGCCACAAAGGCACTAGTTAATAAAGCTTAAGATAATTTGTCAAAAAAAAAAACTAAAAATAAGTTAATTTTATCTGTTTTTTAGAGTAATAGAGTGGAAGAAATTATTATTAATTAAAATGACATTATAACCGTCTTAAATGAAATTTTTACTTGTCCCTACAATTTCCTTATAAAAAAAAACTTGTCCTTTAAGTTATAATACCGGTGTTCTGTTTCTAGATAAAATCTCATATTAAAAATTTATAATATTTAATAAGTTTAAAATAGCTTCTAATTCGTTTTATTTTATAAAATGAAAAAAATTACCTAGCGATAAAATCGCAAAATTTATAAAAAAATTAAAATTTATATATCAATATATTCAAATTTTAAAAATAAAATTTAATTTTGTGTAAATGAGACATTATATTTATTCTATCCTACTGATTTTTAACTCTATTTCACCTCCTTTATAAAAAAAAAACCTCTATTTCACGTCATGATAAGATCATAATTCGTTTTTGATGTAGTTCATTAACCACTTAACTCAATTGTTTGATTAATTTGACAGTAGCGATATTTTCATGAATTTATAGCATTATCACTACTCTATCTTAAAATCCCTTGAAAAAGCTATCGTATAATAATAAACTACATTATCCTACTCATTTATTTATGGTTAATCAAAGGCTAACTAGTCATTTGAGACACTTATGTGACATCTATCTCAAACTTTTTCAGCATTGGCACAAGTATGAATACAACTCAATTGGTAACTGCAAATATTGATATGCAGGAGTTTGACTTCGTTTCTCCACACTTAAGTTACTTGACCAAGCAAATGTTTTAATTCATATTTGCAATGCTAAAATCCAGGTGAAGCAAATAATGCTCTATATCTAAACATGATTCAGGTTGTAGATTGTTCATTTAGAAAATGTCTTTCACCTATAACAGTAACATTTGTTCCGGAATCTGTAACTGCTGGAGATGAAGTTCACCTTATGCTACTGCTGTGACATCTATCGATTCTACACCCAACACAATAAGCCTAAAAGTCACAATTATTTTCAACCATCAAAATTAGTTTTATAACTAGTTTTTAACATTTTTCTTTATCAACACAACATAATAAGACATTTGTATATTTTTGTCGAAACTATTGTCAATACTTAAAAGAAAAATTGATCAAACCAGACTCAACTCATCAATTATTAAATATTCGTCGATACAAAGAGGAACAAAATGAAAGACTTAGTAACTAGTCCAAGAAATGGCCGCTCTATCAATGATATGAGCAACCATATTCGCTTGACGCGTAAGAAACCTCTTCTCAAAGTTGGAAAAGATAAAAAAACGCCTAATACTCTAAACTCAGGCAAACCTTCTGAGCTAGCAAGAACATTGTCAACAAGGACTTGAGGATTACTTTCAAACAGCACATATTGTAGTCCCATGTTGTGAGCCCCAAAAGTGCCCCGACAAACTCTCCTACCTCGTTACGAATGCAACAGCCATAGCTTGGCATACCCAAGTTTGTACGAAAACTAGCATTCACATTGCACTTTCCTGGAGGTGGTTTCCGCCACTGAGTTCTGCTATCCCTGCTGCTCACATTTGTTTGTGTCTGTTATTATTCTTGGACTCTTGTGCTGCAAACCAATCCTGCCACGCATATTGCACCCTGTTACAAATCTGCTCGGCATTACTCCTATGTTGATTCCAAACACTATCATTTCTGTTCTGCCATATGCCCCAGATAAGCATCAAGACATGGGCTGTGATTGACTCCTCCCTAGAACAGACATCAAATAAAACAGCTGCCGCGGATGAAAAACATAGGCTTCGATCAACAACCACCGACCTTAAATCGGCAATATCCCAACAAAGAATACTGGTACTGCACTGAAAAAAGAGATGCCAAATAAAAAATGTGCAGCTCGATCAACATCTGTCAAGTTGGAAGACAAATTCTCCAAATTAATTTACTTTTTAAAAATTAATATTTGAAAAGTTTGATTTTAATATTTTACTTTACTTTTTCATAGCAAACATGTTTTTATTTATATTTCATAGGCATGCTCATACAATCAAACTCATCACATATTTGATAAAAGATGATTTGCCTGCCTCCCAAAACCGTAATGATCAATAAAAAACAAACTGTCAACAAGAGCGAAGTGTGTGTAATCACAGACAACTTAATTCATTCAAATCACATATGCAGCCTGGTAAATAATATTCGCAGACTCGGATAAGTTAAACGTTTCCAAATTATTGCAACCAATACTTCATGCTGCCTCAAATGCATGCAAAGTTTGCCTTTTACTTTATCACATTATATTTGGTTTATTGAGAATATAATAATAGAAAACCATTCAATAATGTTATATGAAAGTGCCATTTCAAAGTTTTGCACTATGTTAGCATGTAAATGAAAACAAAGGGATCAAAATCATAAATACACATAAGTTAGCTTACTTGATTTCATCCTGACTTCAGCTAACAGCATAAATACTGTCATAATGACTTCAATATTTCAAGTCTCAAATCAAGTAATCAGGGATACTCGGTGAAGCATTTAAGTGACTTGATTCTTCCCCCTCAATAGCTGTATAAGGTTCGGTTCCCCGAGTGCTTAGATACTTATCATACCGTCAATTTGGCCACCTTCAAAAAGCGAGGTGAGGTATCGGATGCAATCCTAGATTGGGACAATTAGACTTCAAGCATGTCTCCGTCCAATATATCATCATCATCATCATCGAGTTCCATACCTTTCTGCAATCCTCGGATAACGTACTTACATGTTAAACTATTTGGAACATACCCTATCTTGACAAGCTTATCTTGAAGCTCCAACAACTCAGCCACATTACCAACCTCACAAAAGACTTTAGCAATTGCATTGTAGCTTTCGGTATCGTAAACTTGAAACTCCTTGGCAAAGAATTTCAATAATGACACAGCTTTATCAACATCATTTTCTTCACAATATCCATTTATTAATGCCCTCTTTATTTCTAAATCAGGTAGAATACCTAAACTAACCATTTCCTCCAACAAGTTTTCAGCCTCTGAAGTCCTTTTTACTCTACACAAGCAGCTTATGATAGCTTTATAGGTAGTGAGATTTAGTTTCACACTCTTTTTTGCCATCTCAGATTTCAAAATCAATGCCTCTTCCACATTATTGAACGAACATAGAGACTCTGCTAGTTTAATGTAAGTGCTCATTTCAGGCACATAGCCATCTTGAGATATCCTTACCAGAAAACTTCGTGCCGCAAATGGTCGACCTTCTTTACACAATGCCACTAAGAGATAATCATATAAATTTTCAGGGATCTTAATTCCAAACCTCTGAAGTTCCGCAACCATATTCAACGCCGACAAAAGCTTTCCCTCCCTTGCATATCCTTGAAAAACAATCCTACAAGTAACATTGTCTGGACGAATCCCGATTCCTATCATTTCATGCAATAGTGATCTACACATTTGCATCTTACCACCTTCTTTACAATAACCAGATATAAGTGTATTATACGACACAACATCCGGATCAATCCCTCTTTGAACCATCTGATTAAACAGTTGATGAGCCTCCTTAATCTTCCCTTCTTTACACAGACCGTTCATCAACGCACTATACGAAATCAAATTAGGAACCACACCTCTAATGCCCATAATCTTATACAAATAAAATGCATCCTCCAACCTTCTTTTCTTACAATAGCCATTAATAAGTATATTATACGTAACCAAATCCGGTTCAAATCCTTCTTCCTCCATCTTCTCAAGAAATCCATTCACCTTATCACTATCTCCCTCCCTACACAAAACATGAGTCATAATATTAAAAGTATAACCATTTCTATGTATTCCAAGTCTCCCCATTTCTTCATACACTTCCCAACATTCACCAATATAATTAATCTTAGACAAACCATTCAACAAACAATTACAAGCAACAACATTAGGAACAAAACAACCTTCAACATTCTTCCAAAAAGTCTCTAAACCCTTCTCAACCATACCTAATTTCACATAAGCCTTAATAAGCATATCAAAAATCACAGGATTCCAATTACAATCCTCAGTACAATCAATCAAACACTTATAAACATCATCATTAGAAACAACATTCACATTGTTCAATTGAACCAATTCACACAACAATTTCATGGCTTGATCAAAAACTTGATTCCAACCAAGTATATGAACAACTAAGCAATAATTCTGCAAACTAAGTGTGACCCTCAAATCATTTTTAACCCAATTGAAAAATGTGAGTGCTGAGGAAGCATCAGATTGTGATCTAATCAAAACCCTTGAAATTTCATGGGTACCCAAATGAGGGAGAATTGTTTTGAATTGGGTTTGAAAATGAGAAAGGTGGAAACTTTTTTGTTTGAGGGTTGTTGAAATGAGGTTTACAATGTTTTTAGGGTTTTGGGTCGGTGAGAGAAGATTGTAAAATGGACTTGTGATTGGATTTGAATCAGAATCATGTAGAATAAGAGAAGAATAAGATGATGCAGAAAATGATGAATACTTTGTGAAAATTGAATGAGAAAGGGAATAGATTGAATTTGAGATTCGAGGAATAGTGGAACCTTTGATCGCCGGTGACCACGCACGGCGGCGATGAGCTTGCATGGCGGCAGAGTGAAGAATGCAGGAGTGTTCTGTGTCAAAAATTCAAAATTCAATTTTTTGTCAAAAATATAAAATAATATGTGTATTTGATTATGTTTATTTTGAAACAAAAATGATTTTTTTTAAATGTTTTAAAAATATTTAATTTATATACATTGTATAAAGAATTTTGTCAAGTTAATCATAACGGTAATCTCTATTGATATTTTTTTTTTATTATTAGAGATATTTGATATTTTATTAAGAAGTCCTAACTCAGCTAACAAAATGCCGAAATTGTTAGGCTGGATGTCATGACTGGGGTTCGAACTTCGTAGCTCCACTTATGTGTATGAGTTATAATGGCTTTGCCATTGTCTATCTACAAAAAAAAAAAAGAGATATTTGATTTTTTTTTATGGAAATTGGTATGTATCCTCCAGAGAGTTTCACGAGATAACATGTACTCAATATTTCATCTAAATTATGCCCCACCACCTCCTTTGATTTGCACCTAGGAAGAAATTTGATTAGACAATTGATTATCGCTAGTCATTCGGAATGATATCTCTAGCTAAAAATATCATTGCTCTTCTTTTATTTAATAGAAAAAAGTTTTGATGAGTTGCTCATTGGAGTCGGAGCAAACTTCAAGGCTCAACAAAAAACTAATTGATCATCAATTAAAAAGATTCTCATATCGACAACGGAGACTTGAACGCACAACTATATAGATGAGTCGACTTTTTACCACCTAAATCAACACTCATTGATAGATGTTTAAGATTTCTCGTAATAATTTCAAATTTGGAGATATAACTAATTATAATGTAAATTTTTGATGCATAAGAGTTAAACTCATTTTCAAAATCAAATTGTAAGTGAAGTGAACTATTAAATATAGTGAATTAAAAATATGTTTTTATTCACCGTAAAGAAAACTTTAATTTCAAAATTTCAATTCTTATTTAAATTCTATTTTACTGCTTCATAAATTTGAGAGACGGCCTTTCATGATTCTTCCAATTTGGAGGAGCCAAATGCTTAAAATAAATATATGAAACCTATATTTTACTTTGAAGCATGATTGTGAATTGTTTGTTATATCTCTTGAAATTTCAATCAGTAGAATACATCTTTTTATTTTGAATATTTAGATAAATATGTTATATTAAGTTAGAAGTTCACTTCCACATCTTGTGTTCTTCATTATAAAGTTGTTGTAGTTTATATTAAAAATATGATTTAATTTGTATCTATTTATTATCATATTTCATTACATAGTTAAATATGAAGATGTTTTAAAAATAGTACACAAAAAGTGACATAATAATCAAATATGATTGCATGTATGTGTGGAAAAGAAATGACTAACGTACACTTGCGACAAAAGATATGCATATACTCGTAAGTGGCATTTTAATGGAAGCATCAATTCAAATTCTGAAATCAAGATTTCATAAGCTAAATACACTAGAATTTCTTCTTCTGAACTAAAATTTCTTCTTTTGTAACCTAACTAAAATACATTACACATCTTTGCAAGTAATGCCAAGGGTAGCACTAATACACAGCTTGTCTAAGAAAACAGAATGGTATAATATTTGCTTCTGCTTAATTTAACTCAGTTGGACAAGTAAATAAGTATATCTACAACTGCTTCTGCTCAGCCCCACTATTGAGTGTATTACAACTTTTGACCAAGTAACTCAACTAGTTTGAGCTAAGGGTTAAAGAAGTTTGAAGATCCGGATTCAAACTCTAGCTAACTCTAGCTCAACTACTCCACGTTTATGATGCTTTACATTATATAAGAACAAGCTTCCTATTGTAGTGTCAACATAATGTAACTATCACAAATCTTCTTTCAAGCAACAACCATGCTGGCAAGCTTAAGCTGCTTATCTAATGGCAAGTACCCTTTTAATAATACACAGGTATGATGCATCACTTGCAGTAGAAAAGTAGCCATATGATTCTCACTTTCATCAATGGTTTGTGAACCTTGAACATAAGAGCCATCTACTATGTGCATTGTCCAGTCATATATACGTTCTGTCGATGAAAAGAGATGGGAAACTACAGTTTCTGCAACAATGTTCCAGTTTTTATCTGCTAAAAGAGACACAAGGGTGACTGGTAGATCATTTAGTACCGTTTGTTGGTCCACAATCATAAAAGGCATATATTCGCAGCAGGTAGCAGATAGCAAACCAAGAAACTGCAGTGCCTGCAGAATAATGGAAGAGATGGATATAAAGTAAGCAAGGTCAATAAAAAATTCAACTTGGTTTTCCAGTAAAAGATATTTTTGAATGAACCATCAATGTAGTCCCTAAAGTATAAAATCTGTCAATTTAGTACAACAACAACAACAACCAAGCCTTATCCTACTAAGTGGGGTCGGCTACATGGATCAAATTACGTCATAGTGTTCTATCATAAACCAAATTTGAGTCCAACTCATTGACCTCTAAATCCATCCTAATGGTTTCTCTAATAGTTTTCTTAGGTCTTCCTCTACCTCTTTTAACATGACTCTCCTCCATTTGATCTACTCTTCTTACAACGACATCTACGGGTCTTCTCTCAACATGCCCAAACCATCTAACCTATTTTCTACCAACTTTTCTACTATAGGTGCTACCCCCACTCTCTCTCTAATGGTGTCATTCCTAATCCTATCATGTCTAATCTTACCACTCATCCAACGCAACATCCTCATCTCTGCTACACTTACTTGATTCTCGTGTTGACTCTTAACCACCCAACACTCCGTACCATATAACAACGCCGGTCTAACTGCTGTCCGATAGAACTTTCCTTTCAACTTAAGTGATACTTTCTTATCGCACAGAACACTGGAGGCTCTTCTCCATTTCAACCACCCAGCTTGAATGCGATGGCTTACATCTGCTTCTATTTCTCCGTCATTTTGTACTATGGACCTAAGATATTTAAACCGTGTAACTTGGGGTATGATATGATCTCCAACTTTCACCTCCAAGGTAGACATACTTCTGTCAATTTAGTCCCTAAAGTTTTTTTTTTATTTTTATAATTTAACAGTAAACCAAGAGAATTTTGCTTTAAAACGAAAAGTCTTAAAATTAACGTAATTTTTTATAATTTAATTAATGTGTAGTACACTTTTCAAATAAATGAAATATCGGCTGACAATTTTCTTAACAAATGTACATGTGATCCAAATTCTTGCTGACAATTTTTCTTTTTTAAAATTGGACATGCAAGATATGCATATTAAATACTGCCCAATAAGTTTTAATAAAGATATCAATCTCGAGTTTCTTACCGCAGAAGGAAAACTGGATACACAGCTAATTTCAAGAGTTTCAATAAGCCACTGTCTTTTGAAACTTATCTCTGCATGATATAAAACAGTCGCAACTTCCAAGAGGACATCCCAGAATCCTGCAACAACTTAATCTTTAGCATCTTTCCAGCTCAATATATTTCTAAGTTTCTAACATTCTGATTTGATTCAATCCCAATCAATCCGAGTTCTGTGCAGAGCAGAATACTCACCTTGTGATTTGGAGTTCAATATGTAGGATTTCATTTTGCCTAGTTCAGTTGGTGGAAGAGAACCAATTTTCACAAGCTTAATCTTAGCATGAACCTTCTTTTGGACTTCAATAGATTTGCATGCACTTTGAACAAACTCCTCTTGTAAAACCTGTGCATACAGATGACCACTTTGGTCACATAATTTAAACAAACATACAGGCATTTTGTATCCAATAAGCTTGACCTCAATCAATAAGAATCAATGCCAAGGAGGACTAACTTAGCATAAAATTTCAACGCAATGCATACCTTCAGGAAATCCAATAGCCAACCCTGTGGAGCCTTCCCTAAGCATCTTACAGCCTCAGACCACTCCTCTACAGAACTTGTGTCCCCTGACACTACACTTCGAGAAAATTTCACAACTGGTAATAAGGTAAATAGAACCTCCATGCATCTCTCAACATGGGATATGTGGCCCGATGTGTCGACAGAAACTTCATCTAGGCACTCATAGAGTCCCTTCCAGCATGAAAGGCGCAACAAGCATTTTTCGTAGGTTTCATACTCTTTGGATGAATTCAATGAAGACAAGTGATAACCCACATCACCAAATAGCTTCTCAAGCCTGGAGCTTGAAAATACTTTTACAAGATCTGCTAGATGATTTAGCAGACAACACTGTAAATTTATTTCAAGTGTCTTTAATCTGGATAAGTCGGACAGCTCATCAAGAAAAGTTAGCAGCGAGTCAAATTGATTTGCATGAGCTATTGCAAACAACACACATTCCTCCCTTAGTGTTCCTTTCTTCAAATCAGAATCTGTTGATAACAATTGAGTAACCTTGGCTTCATATCTCATACAACGCCTAATAATTGCCCCCCAATCCATGCTCGGTAACCTGGGAGCTCTAGAAAGGCACCCTAATATAGCAACAATTGTGCCAGCATGTACACTACTACCTGGCTGAATTTGGACAAAACATAAAATGAGAAAAATGAGAGACCAACAAAAGCACACAACTTCCTTAATGTAATAGACAAGTTTAGTATAGGATGTATATGGAGAGTCTATTCTAGACAACTATGCCAACTAAATCTAGAGCATAGAGTTAATTAGGAGAATCGTCATAGCAGGTATAGTTTAGTGTAGCAATAAAGTATAAACCATAAAAGAGGTCAAATAATACAAATATGAGTTCCATTGCCTAATCAAAACATCAAAATTAGATAATTTTCTAGTTTAAGCACTGTTGTTGGCTTGTTGCTAATGACACACACACGCAGGGTTCCACTTACAAACACTGCAAGGAAAAGAATGACGACGAAGACTACAATATGTTGTAGCAAAGTCACTGGTATTGAAATAATAATAAACTTACAGTGTATATAACAATATTAAAATTATCGCAATTCAATGGTTTGCGCATGATTATTATATTTAACATCGAAAATGGAACCAATCAATATGAAATATATTTAAGAGTGATCTCAACTATTAAATTAATATGTCATATGGTCTTCGAAAGAAACAAACTTCGGAACCTAATTTGAATGATGAACAGAGTTACAGATAAGTGTAAAATAGTTTCCATAATTTGAAGAATGAGATTTAGAATTTAAACTGCTAGTGTAGTTAGTTAGTTTTTCAACTCCCAGACACGAAACAAAAACTCTTCACATAATTTAAAGATCTAATGTTTACATCAACTCCAAAATTCAATTGCACAGGAACACAAGCCTCCCATCAAGCAAAGAAAGGTATCATAAAGGGAAAATATGAGTTAGAGAGGGAGAGGAACACACACAGATAATGAAAATGAAAGACAAATAATAAATATTTTATACTTTGAAAAACATATAATTCACTCAAATAAGAACATCAAATATTTGTACAAAAAATACGGGCAAGAAATCTACCTCGGTGTATTTGAACTCCATAAGCCACAAACTAAGTTTCAAAACCACACTGTCATCCGGAAAATTATGAGGAAGGGATTTTGAATTAGATTCAGCCACATTAGCATCGCCATCAACCCCCAAAAGTTGCTTCGACCATACATGATGTCGAAGGAAAGCGAGTACCCAGGAAGCAAACTGTTGTAGCTGGTGATTATCAGAATTTTGTGCCACAAGAAACATTTCTTGCACCAACGATGTCAAATATGGCTCAATGACAGAGCTGGAAAGGAGAGGGCCAGTGACAGAAGAAGAATCCTGCAGTTTACATGATAAGATACTTCAATATGAAATAAGGGGGAAAAAAATGTGATGAGAGACAAATGGTAGGCAACAACTTTATGATAAGATAAATTACCTCCTTCTGATAAGTAGATTGCCTACTGTAATTGGGAAAATTCATATAGACCAAAATCCCTATACCAGCTCCCATTGCAGTAACTACTCCTAGCATACCACCAAGATGAACAAGAAAAGGGAAAGGATTGGAGTAACATTTCTTGAATAGTTCAAGTAAACATTTTACACGTTCAACCTCAATAGAGTGGACACCTTCATTCAGTATACAAGAAATTACTGTCCCTGCTCCAACACACGATGCCATCAGTAAACTATGGTGTAAAATGCCAGACTTTTTCACCGATAATAACTCAGAAATAAACTTTTTAAAGCCAAACACAATATGATCCAACTCATTATCATCCATCAATTCCATTCTCTGGCAAAAAGTCACTATTGTAGGAAGTGCAATACAAGATCCTAGTGCTAAAACAATATCAGATTTTCCCCCTTGCAAATCAGTGCTTTGAAATAGTGAATTCGTGTGTGGAAGCCATGATATTACCAAGTTTTTTATCTTGATAATGGTCTCTAACTCTCCAGCTCTGTATAATGCACTGATGGAGGTAGCCAAACCAAAAACAAGTCCAGCAACACCCCATATATCTTCTTCCAAGTCGTCACTATCCTCACTATCCTCGGATGACAGTTCAAATACGTCAGCATTCACATCATTACCAAGTGGAAAGCATAAACTATCCAAAGCATCAGAAGAACATTTGGTTCTCTGTTGTATCATTGTAGCTAGGACCCCAACAATTTTCCCTAGTAATTCGGATTCTGGAACCTTTTCCATTTCCTTTTTGACAGCAGAGTCATCAGCAGCTTCAACTCTGGTAAGAAGATCTTGGCACAAAAACCCCAGTCCAACACCACATGCTCCTTTTACAAGAGAACTTTTGCTAACAAAAAGAACCTGGAAGATCACATAATAGTTAAACAGAGTACCGAATAATCTTATTGTATTTTTTTTTGGTGGTAAAATAAACTTATTGTATAGTTCCTTTCATAATGAACCAAATAAATAAAACTGCAGGATACAGTTGACAATTGATGCTTTTAGCTTTGCAGTGTGTGTGAATAGTATGCCATAGCCCTCTTTACTTCCCTTCTTTACTATCCTACTACATTTGTAGTAGGAACCTATGTATATGCCATAATCTCATAAAGGTTTGAATTTTTATTTTTTTTACTTGACTTACAAAAGCTAGGGAAAGAAAATAAGGCAGAGTAAGAAACTATTTCAATATTTAAATGTAAGAAAGAAGATTATCTAGATCTTAAAAAACATTGAGACAATATACACACAAAAAGAAGAAATAAAAAATACCTCAAGAAGTCCTGTGATGTTATGATATCTCTCTTTGTGATCGGTTACATGAAGGCAACTAGAGATTAATCCAAGAGAAATTGCAGCAGACCATTGACGGTGTTCATGTTCATGTTGGAGCAACCACTCCAAAAGAAATTTTGAAGCAGCAGATTTAACAGTGTGAACAGATGGAGGCAGAACCTGACAATAGCAACACCAGACACCATAACAATCAAATGCTATTATGCTAATTACAAAAGATATACTACCAATCAAAAAGATTATTAGAAAATTTCCTCACTAATTCAATAGCTATTGAATTAAGCATAGCTCTAAGTGAAATCCTAAATACTGGTTACTACAATAGATATTGGATCGGATAGGGGAATATACATCATTCTGAGATTGAATTACTTCCAAGATCGCCAATATTGTAAAACTTTTTCAATTAAAATGTTGTTAATACCCATGGAATTACATGTTCGATTATCCCAACAATGGCTTAATTTAGCAGAGAAGATAACATTTCGGAATCTATAAAGATGAAGAATGGGTGTAGGGCCATGAAAAAGCTTCTCACCACACAGAGTGCACCAATGGCCAGTGCAATATTTTCAGCAGCTCTAGGTATAGCCATATCTGCTATTGCTGTCATACTCTGCATGAAATGCATACAAGAAAAATTCTACATCAGATATGACATAAACTTGTACAGTACTTGCGGGGATATTTTGACATAAATACACAGATATTTACCTTCAAAATATCACTAGCAGCTTTAGAAGTTTTATCTAGGACACTCAGTTGGGCCTTAGCATCATAAGACATAATGTAAGCCTTCACCCAACGTCGCATGAAGTCTTTCCATGATTGTAGTGACATGAGTGCAAGCAAGATATTTCTTGAGAGATGAAGAGAAGCAGCTATTTCCTTGAGAGCATTCTCATAAGCAGCATGTACATATCTTGGCCTCTAAATGTTCATAAAATCATATTAAAAGTGCGGTCAAATATGAAGAGAAGAATATATCTAATGTACTGATATCTTACTTTTGATGCCTGCTGTTCATTCACATTTTTAGGAGTGAAAGAAAAACATAATAAAGCTGCACCAGGTAATTCTATAGCCTCATTTATCTTTCCTGCAAATAGAATGCTTACATATCAAAGCATATTCAAATAACACATGAAAATTACATTAAACAGGACAGTGTTTGATAATAAAAATTAGTGTCAGAATTTCCACTATTCCAACCCCGCTCACTTTTTAGATCATATGATAGCACTCAGTATCGTTCAGATTTGAGCTAAATCTAAATAAATTGGTTTTACTTCATTTTATGCATGTATGGCAGATAAAAGAAACACAACTCAAGCATTTTATTTTACTTTTTCCACAAACTGATAGGAATTTATTCTCGCAGGTATTCTTGAAGGAGAAAAAAACACAAAATGGACAGCTAATACCACCATACCTGAAGAGAATATAGCCTGTGGAAATACATCCACCAACTTTTCAATTTTACTTCCTGCAACCCTTTTCCCCTTGACTAACCTTCGACGATTTCTAAAGCAAATGACGGGGAAATTATCAAATTTAATCATACCATCACATTCAGCAGATTAGTAAATAGATTGTAGGATTATTTGGTTTTTATAAAGAGTAGCACCCCTCATGTTACAAGCCACAATAGAGACACTGCCCCCAAGGTAAAACATTATTCTTTCACAAAGCAACATACACACTAGCACAGATTTGCTGCAACAAATTAACAGTGGCTGCCCAGCCTCTTGCTAAAACCTTTCAACATTGAACTAATCAAAAGCTCTCCAACCTCCTTCTTTGTCATTCCTATCAAATTTGAATTGTGTCTAATGAGACTACACAAAGTTGTATTTATAATGTATTTACAATTTACAGTAAATACAAGTTAATGTGTTTGCTAATTCCAATCCCATTAGTAACTAATTACCCAAGGCATATTTTACATGTGACTAATTACACAAAGCATGCAATGAATTCTAATGCTCCCCCTCAAACTGGAGCATGCATGCCATATACATCAAGTTTGTTACAAGTAGATTCAACCCAAGATCCTCTAAGAGACTTGGTAAATATAACAGCTAGTTGATCAGTTGGACCATCAAAATTCGTTATAATTTCTCCTGAAAGAACCTTGTCTCTTACAAAATGGTAGTGGATCTTTATGTGCTTCGTTCTCTCATGGAAGGCTGGATTGGAAGCAACATTGAATCCCCAGCTTGGTTATCACAGATTATCTCTATTGCTTTAACATCTCCTATCTTGATTTGCTTGAGTAACTCTCTTAGCACCATTTTCTGCTTCTGCACTCGATCTTGCCTAATCTGCTTTGCAGAAAATCCAATATCCTTTAAATCATTAAGACTCTTGAAAGGTTGTAGAGATTCTTCACAAAGCTCAAGTATTTAGGTTGCTCTCTTTTCTCCAATTCCCTTTAACTTTTCCAATTTATCCTTTTCAGTTGTGTTTAAAATCCTAAGATAGTCTTTAACAAGAGAATTCTTCATTCCAGAATCATGCATGTTGAATGTTTCCCAATGACTTCTGGTATTCATTACATCTTGTCTATCAATTACTGTAGTTACTTGTTCTGCAATTGCCATGTCAACTGAAATCTGATCATCATGAGATACATACCCCTTACTCCAAAGCTTTCTCGATAGCTGATGAGGGTCATACCATGAACAGGGAGAACAATAACTTAAAGGAAAGTGAAGAATGTTCTCCCACCCATCAGTTCTCAATTGCGTGAACTTCAATCTCTCGTTTCGTCTACTCCATTATGCATGCAATTACCAAATAAGAGATGCATTTCACTTGATGATCAGATTTCATTTGAAATTCCAGAACCAAAATCTTTAGTAATTGAAAGACAAGATATAATGAATACTAAAAGTCTCTGGGAAACATTCAGCATGAGATGATTCTGTAATCACGAATTCTCTTGTTAAAGACCACCTTAGGATTTTAACACAACCGAAAAGGATGGATTAAAAAAGGTAAAGGAAATTGGAGAGAAGAGAGCAACCAATATACTTGCACTTCGTGAAAAATCTCCAGTACCTTTCAAGAGTCTTTAGGGTTTAAAGGATTTTGGAAATTCTGCAAAGCAGATTAAGGGAATGATGAAGAAGGAATTTGAAGATTTTTTCAGTTAGTTCTATATTGACAGGTTTAAGCAAGAAGCTGGGTGGCCAATGTTAATCTGTTGCAGCAATTTTTTATGCTGGCGTGCATGTTGCTTTGTGAAAGAATAATGTTTTACCTTGGAGTCATGTCTGGATTTTTTTCAAATAAACCCCCTCGCGTTCAGCCCTATTGGTTTTGATGGGTGGATATTAAGGGTGGCCCGTGGATAGGTTTTATATTGGACTTAACTCAGCCTTACATACCGATGTAAGGTGAGGGGTGCCACTCTTTATAAACTCATTTCAAGTTTTTTCTCTATTCAATTTGGAACTTGGGTTTTCGCAATAAGGATATAAAGATTACATGTGTTCATATGATATAATCTTGACATGAAAGTCCTCCATAACCTTGAGTACTGTGGGACTTGTCTCTGAAAAGAAAAGCTCCAAATTCATTTGCTTAAAATCTGGAATACTTTTTTCAAGCTGCGACACCTGGAAATTGGAAACACGGTTATTAATGGAGAAAGAATAAATTTCTTAATTTCAGACCAAATAATGTGCAGAGCAAGGGTTGCATCAATGATATACTTCATATTGAATAAGTGCCTCCAGGGCTGATATTTTTGCTTTATCCCACTTCGTCCCATGGCTTGAGGTAACTAAATCCCACAAAATTAGCAACACACCCTTTGATGCTTCTGGGTATGCTTCTGCGTCCATTGCACCCCATCTTAGTAGAAGGCAAATGCTGCCATGAGTCAGGAATTGTCTTTAATTAAGGATGACAGATGAGTATTTGGAAATTATATATTAATCAAAGGGAAAAATCAATCCAATCAAAGTTTGATACAGATGCAAACTTCATTTACTAAAAGAGGTTAAATATAAAAAAAAAAGTATCACGGGTATTTATAAACAATAACTAGGATGCTTATTAGAGTTAGGATGCAAAGGCCCAGGGTTTTACACTTTAAATATTCAGTTTAGGCTCTAAACCGTGCCTTCTACTTTTCTGGATGAAATTTTACCACCATCCATGTTATAGTCAAAGTTTTGCAACGTATGTCTGCTTAGAGCCTTAGATAATGACAAGCTTACCTGTGCGCAATAATAGGATCACCTTTGTAACCTTGCACATGTTTTGCAATGACATCCCATGCAGTGTAAAAATCTAGACGCACAAGACAGCGTACCCTTTTAGAATGCTTTGATTTTATATTAAAAAATAATAAATGCAACACAATCTAAAACCAAAATTCATGAATAAATAGCTATTCATTAGTATATTATTATTCCTTTAGATAAGTTTTAAAAGTAAGGTCTCTTACCGATCACATCAGCTTCGCAAAGGTGGGCAAGACTTTGCAAGCCGAGAGCTTTAATTATAGGATCTTGGGATTCGATGCAAGACTGTTTTTTCAACGCAAAATCAGTATTTCTCAGAAGAAGAAAAAAAATACACAGGTAAAAGAGAAAGAAGAAAACAGCTGGGCATACCGAAACAGTCAGTATAAGATCAACACCCCTATCAGGGCTTTTATGGCAAACATCTCGAATGGAAGCAGCCAAACTGATACAGATAGCTCTGTCTGACATGAAATCAGTGAAACCCTTAGGGAGCAAGACACCCTAATTATGGAGGAAATATAAAACAAATTAGGAAAAGTTTATATAGTAAGACCTTGAAGAAACAGCTAGAAACTGTATTGAATAGTAAACAAATTGGCATCTCGACAGCAAAAGGCTTTGAAATGGGCAGCTCAGAAAGAAAATACAGGAAAACCAAAAGTTATCAGATTGCAAGTAAAACTAGAAAATTTTAACAGAATTTTTTGTGACTGCACACAGGTCTTGGATGAGCAATTTATGGGCTGTCAAGAATAAACTCGGATTTCGGTTAACAGCTACGGAAAAAAAAAAAAAACTAGAAACTGTGTTAGCTACATTTTATGCATAAAAAACTTATGTCCGTGCATCATCCATTTCTTGACATTGGAAGTGGTAGGTTTTGCTCTTAAGAAATAAGAGATAGCATATATAGTAAACCAACAACACCTTGACTTCAATAGCAGATAGAGAATGAAATGCTGATACTACGTCAATGTATTCAACCTTAAAGATAATTTTGAACAACATTTACAGCTTTGAATCATTGTGTGAACAATTCAATTTCTAATCAATTACCATTTAAATATTCTTATCTTCTGCATAAAATACATATAAATGTAAATATACAACACACCTATAATAATATGTGGTGTGGCAAGTACAGTAAGTGTGGAATGAAAAACTCACTTGCAAACTTCCAAAGGCTCTATCATTGATCTCCCAAGTTCGACAAAGCAATCGAATCCCCGTAGCATACAATGAACTGCATTTTGAGGAAAAAATGTTTAAAGATGAAGTGCATTAATATTCAACATTTTGGAGAATGCATGAGGGCCAATTTAGTTATACGGTAAGAATGATAAATGAGGACCAAAATGAATTTTCTATCTTAAAATCAGACATCCTCTTATTAATGAGGTGAAAATAAACATTCAGCCGTACAGCCATATCTAGAGTTCTAAATTTCAAAGAGCACTTTTTTAGGCATATGAGCACAGTTACAGACATAATATATCACTCACAAAGATTATGTAAAACCAGGAACACTTCTGAAAATAATAGAAAGGAATAGAAGTTATGCAAAAAAATTGGCCTTTAATTAACACTGTAATGCTCAATGTCAGAATGCTAAAAAAGGGACCTCAGCGGTACAACATGGTTGCTAAACAAAAACAAGATACCGCTACCGGGAAAAAAAATAGCAAACAAATACACAATCTAGCAGAGTACCCACACTTTAGCATCTTTGTTAAGCATTGGCAAGATGGTTTGAACTACAAGTGGAATCATTGCCGAGTGTGAAGCAAGTGATGGCAGCATTTCAAAGATTTTTAGCTGCAAAAAGATTTAAAAATAAGGGAAGGGAAAAATATATACTGATATCACAAATGATGGAGACAACAGAACAAGATAATGCCACACAATAACTGATAGTCCAAAAGGTAGAACTTACCAGCATATCATGGCAAATGGCATCATTTCTTGTGAATATATTACTGTAAAACATAACTGCTAGCAACAAAGGAACTCCGAGTTTGGGATCCATAATGGCAATGGAAGACAAAGAATCAACAGCAGAAGCCCCCATTGATGGATGTATCAATAAAACACTGAGAACGGCACTGAGTAAGGGTGTCTCTGCAAGGGCGACATTGAGATAACATCAATCCCGTACATCATAGATATAAAAAAAATAAAAAACAAACAAACTATGCTCACTAATGCCATTCCCAAAAGCTAAGGGTCATACTCATACCGGTTAAAAATAACTCCTGAGAGAGCAAGAGGGGCATTGTAGATTTTCGTCGGTCAACAATTGACAAACAGGACTCTCTTAGATGAGAAGCCCAAGATCTTGGTTTATCAGGCATTATTTCACTTTCATTCAATCCCTTTGAAGCCAAATTCAGAAGGGAAATTCTGGAAGAAGAATCTCCATCCTGAAACAACAGAAGCATATAATTTCTAAATTATAATTATTGCTGGGTGCAAGACATAATTACTATTAATTCTCGTTAATTGAATGCCCACTATTTAAGCACAAAACCTGTGAATTTGCATATAATCATATGTTCATTCAGGACAACAACATGATGCATCCATCCAAAACAAAAAAATACATCATTTGCGGAGGTAGTCTACATAACATTTTAAACAGGAAAAATATGATATGCCAGACAAAATACCTGATACCACAGATGTTGCAAAAGTCTCAAAACTATAATTCCTGGTGTACTAAGATAATGAGTTCCCTCCTCAATGAACGGTTTATGTCTTGGTGCCACCAACATCTTGACAAGGAGCTTCTCCAAGATGAGAAGCAAATCAGTAGCCAGTGCTTTCACATATTTAGAAGGAGATGACATGAGGCTGACAAAGGGAAGTAGAAACAAAATCTCTTCAAATGGAGAGGACGTATTTCTTTCGATAGCATCGACTGCATTGGCAATCATCACAATAAATAAATTATAAAATGATGACATTAAGGGTGTGAATAAGTACATGGATTACTTTACGAATTTGAGCAAGAGCAAATTAGGGCATGAATAATTTTTGCAATAGAAGATAGTCCAAACTATATAAGGTTATTCAGAATCCTGGAAGAAAGTATGTATGAGGTACACGTAGCCTAAAATCCAAATACTAAATAGCTAATAACTAACAAACCAGCCACCTAAAAACATGAACTCAGTTTATCACGATATGACAAGGAGAATCCATGTAAAAGCAGTTTTCTGAAAAGTTCATAAAATGTTTCAATGAAATTGTGAAGTTTGAATCCCAGGCGTACATTACTTGCAGCAACTCAATGAAAATATTGAAAATTTGAAAAATAAGTGCTGCAATTTCAGCAAAAGAAGCTCATACTTTTATTCACATGCATTCAATTTCAATGCCTGCATAAACCTCAAAATTGTATAACTATAGACAACTCACCCTTATCGTATTTCCACTTGAGGATTAAGAGGAGGAATTTAGATATAGAAATTTGTTCATGCTCAAGTTCTGATTGAACAAGGATCGTAAATAATGACACCATAGTCTTTGATAAACCAGACTCCCATCGCAACCCAAGATCTTTCTGAACAGACAACAACCGCCTTGAGAGTTCAATTATGGACTCGTGACCACCAGAGTGCCACTGAAGACATGTCAACAGAGACATAATTGTCCCCAGAAATTCGATAGCGCACAGTTGAGCCTCGGTAATCAGCTGTTAACAAGGATCAAGATCAGTACAAGAGCAAGGCCAAATCATGAAAGTGGTGAATATGAATGTGAACATGAAATTACAAGGGAGATGCGTACCAATTTCTCTCCGGCCAGAGATTTCAGGACCACAATATACGCCTCCACCATATGTTCTACAACAAATACTAATTTCCTATAGTCCTGAGGCCCAAAAAGTAAACAGCAATAAGATGATCATATCATCATATTTGTCCAACTCTCAGTACAACAACAAAACATAATGACTAGAACAATATGTAATTTAACCAATATATCTGATGCTGCTGCTCGATATTAATACACTTACTTCAGAGGTCTCGTGTGGAAGATACTTAAGGCATCCCATTAACAGCTTAAGAACAGGTATGGACTCATTCGGACATGAGCAACAGAATGATGCCATAGACGATACCAGCTGCAATCCAAATGAAGAAGTGGACGACTCCGAAGCTAACAATCTTATGATCGAAAAATCCAACAAGGGCTTTAAAAACTCACAAACTTGCACCATTCTCAGCTGCTTGTTCTGTAACATAAACATCAACACTTGCTGCAGGAGTTCAGACTGAACTTCCACCCGGCTCGTCAATATCTGCGAAACATTAAGACTCAACATCAACAGTTAAAAAAGAGAGTTCATTAACCATACTCTAAAAACAAATACTCAGCTTGCTTTCAAAGCTAAAATAATTCTTACAAGCAAACAAACATAATTTATCAAACAAATGGTCAGAGTCCATTTTCTGTTGATAAAGTGTGTTTAGCACCATAAATGGAAAACCAAACATGCTCTCAGTTTGCTTGCACACCAAGGTTCAATCATTCAAAGAACTATTTTTATTATGCTTTCATTCATATCAAGTAAAAACACCTTCACAAACTTTCAATCATACACACTCTTCATATATCTAGATAGCATTGACACTTCATATCGAAGTCATGTCTGGTATTTGACATGTGTCATGAGGAATCGCTTCCATTTTGTAAACTATTATCAGTGCATACGTGCAGTGCCATGTCCTGTGTCTGTGTTTGTCCTTCTTTGTGTACTCTCATGCAAGATAACAAATTAAAAACACTCTTGTCCAATAACTAACATTAAATTCTTGTCAACACTAACTCCTTGTGATTTTCTAAATGATATTTTTTAACAAATACTAAATTACCAATTTGGCAAGAAATAAATATCAATACATAAATATATAGTACTAGCACCACACTCTCTAGAAATTCAAATCAATCCCCCTGAATTTTGTGGGTCCCACATAAATTTAGTGAGAAACGCATAAATTTCAACCGATAAATAAATTTTTTAAGAAGCACGCCTTAGGGTCCGTTAGGCAAGCACAATAAGCTAACTTATAGCTGATAGCTTATAAGCTTATATGACTAAAAAAGACTTGTTTGGTATCAATCATTTTCTCACAAGCTTATAACTTATCTTTACTAGCTTAAAGTGCTTTTTGATATGCTAATTCATGTTGTCTATGGCCCTGTTTGGATAAACAGCTTAATTTGTTTTTCATATAAGCTGTTTTTATAAGTTATCCAAGAGAGCTTATGGAAATAAGCTGAAAAAAGCTTCTTAAAAATGTCATAAGCTGTTTTCTTAAGTTCTCCCAAACAGTCTCACAAAACTTATACATGTAGATAAGCTCAAACAGACCCTATAGCTTAAAACTTATAGCTTATAATTTTCTCTCAATTTTACCTATCTTATCTTAATTGAAAAATATTAAATATTAATCAAACGTATCATTCTTTTTTATCATTTCATATTTATAAGCTAGTTAAACAACTAATTTTATCAAACACTACAAATTCAATCAGACAGTTTATAAACTATCAGTTTTATGTTGTAAGTTCATCCACTATAAACTGGTTTACTAGTTATCCGCTATTTTTGCCTCCAAAATTCAAATTTATTGTTTAAACAAGTTCAATCGCTAATTTTATCAAACACTATAAATTCAATCTATTAACTTATAAGTTGTCATCTACCAACTAGTTTATCAGTTATACCAAGCTAGTTCAACCACAAATTCTTTCAAACAGCTACCAACTAGCATCTATCTCCTATAAGCCTGTCCGCTGTCAACTGGCTTATCATATATCTGCTATTTTTTACCAAACAAATATCCGGTATAAACTCGCTTATAAGATATCCACTATGATATTGTGTTGCTAAAATTATTTAATACATAAATAACTTTGAATGTGAATCTAGAGAGAGAGTAATGAAGTTACGAATGTTTGTAAGGCCTATCTCAACCGGCAATGCAGGTATTACTAGGTTAGATAATGGACACCTTCACCTGAATTCAAACCCAAGACCTTGCACTTGTATGTGTGAGTTTCAGGTGGTGTTTCCAGGTTCATTTTCGGACGAAAAAACTTAGTAGCTATCAAGCATTGACACCTATGAAGCACGGACACAAACACGGACACGGACACTGACACGGATAATCATTTGAGAAAATGACATAATTCAGTGTAATCATAGGTGTCGGTGTCGGACACTGACACGTGTCCGACACCAGGACACGACTAATCCAAGGAGTGTCTGTGCTTCATAGATTGATGCACACTGACACCAAACACGATGCTGACACGTCTCTAAACTTCATTAATAATTTAAATTAACTAATTAATTAAACGTAATCACATGCATCATTGTAGTAGACATGACACGTGTCAGACACATTTTCAATCAGAAGTGTCGGTGCTAGTGAGCTTAGTAGCATTGTTTATGCATAAAAATGAAATTAAACTAAGATAGAGAATTGAAAGATTACCATAACAAAAGGATGATTAATCACTTCATGAAACTTCCAATCACCATTCAACTTCTCAAACCCAAACCTAACAAGAAAACCTAATCCCTTAACAAAAACATTAACAAACTTCAAATCACATCCTATCAACGCAGAACAAAGCTCCAGCAATCCAAAATTCACGTCAACAACACCATCCGTAACAAGACGGCATAATTGACGAACGGATTCATCAACGACGGCGGCGGAAGAAGAAGTAAGACATTGCGAAATGGCGCGTTTTCCAGATTCGGATTGGTGATTGAGATGAGTGGAAGATGAACGAAGATGAGAGAAGATTGAAATTACGGAGAGTTTTTGAAGTGGTGGTTGTGGTGTTAGGGTTTTCGAGAGAAGTGAAGTGTATGGATCCATTTTCGTGAACGAGAAAATTTGAAAATGAAACTCTCCAAGTTTTATAGTTGAAGTTGAAGTACAATATAGTTTGTCCTATGATCCAATTTTAAACTTTTTTTTTTTTATCTAATTAAATAATTTAACTTTATCTTCTTCAAAAAATAATTTAAGTTTATGCTAATTTTATATTTGGATGAAATTGTTGTTGTTTTCTGTCTTTATATTCTAAGTATAAGAGAGTATGTTATAAGATACAAGTAAGTTGTTTATCCAAATAAGACTTTAATCTTAAACTAAATTTTATTTAATTTTTTTGTCAAGTAACGTAGTGAGTATAATTTACCTTTTTTACAAGTTGAATAAATGGGGTATCTGAGGTCTGAACCACTACCACCGCTAGGGATGGCAATTGGACCCAGGTCCTATGGGTACCCGCAAACAATACCCACAATGGGTAGGGTAAAACCCTGCTTTCATGGGTTTGGGCACGAGTCCGGGTAATACCCACACATATTAATGGGTATGGGCACGGGTAAGGGTACTATAGTGCCCAGACCCGCAACCCCGCATATACATATTTATATAATAGCATAAATAATTTATTTATTTTTAGTGCATAATTAATTAATTTATTTGGATATTTAAGCCAAAACTTAAACCTAAACTAAAAAAAACTACTTAATACAATATCAACTTCATCCTACCGGTGTACAATTTTTTAAGGATATTTTAGATTTTTTTTATATGAGTAAATATTACGATTCGTATTATTTTATAAGTTAATTTTAAAAAAATTAGACCATAGTTTTATTTCAATAATGATGTTTTTATTGTCTTTTCATAGTTAAAGTGCGGGTAATGGGTACGGGTATGGACACTTAGGTACCCATAGGGTATGGGGAAGGGCACTAAAGCTGTCGCCCACAAGGGTATGGACATGGGTACAGGTATTTTTTCCAAATGCGGGTATGGGGATAGGCAATGTAGTACTCAACCCATTGGGTACCCATTGTCATCCCTAACCACTGCATCTAATAATGCATGTCCTGTCAACTGAGTTATATTCACAGTGACAAATCTTATCTAATTCTTGAGGATAGTGATATGACTCTACTCTTAAATTAAATCTTAACTAATTCTTAAGAGCAGTGATATTTGTATAACATTACACCCTCTGGTCACTAATATAAGTAAAAGGTAACATTTTAGATTCATTCATTAAATGACATATGTGGTCTATAATAAAGACTATATGCATCATTAATTGAATGAATGTAAAATATAATTTTTTACATATATTAGTGACCGGAGGGTGTATATGACACAATGTTTGATACATCGTTATTCTTCGCTTATCTATTAAGACAAAAAAAAAAAACAATAGAAATAGTAAGAATACAATAAAAGTATTAAAGAGAGTTGTGGTAAAAATTATTTTAAATTGATTGCACAAATAATTAAAAAAAAAACAAGGTTGTCTATTAAGAATTTTCAAAAGTTTTAATACAAATCGAGAGGTTCAAATCTTAATCTAATACACCCCCTCAATCTTTAACATCTTCATAATAGAGGATAAAGTAGTGATTTATTATAGGAAAATGCTAAAAGCCACGACAAAAAATTTCGTTGAAATTGCACAAACCATTCTTCCTTATAATTAATCTTGTTAGAGAGTATTTCTTTAGCATTTGGCACTTGATCTTAAAACGAGTTAAGTTTAAAACATGAATTTGGAGCATCTTTATGTGTTCTGATTCTTTTTATCGGTGCAACAATGACAATGATGGTGCTACCGACAACAACAATTTTTGATTATGAGTAATTATAACTTATTATATTATATTTTATATATCTTGGTTGATCTTTTATTTTATAAAACCATAAGCCAACAAGAAGAATGTCATTAACCAAGCAAATTGTATGTTCAGGAGCATGTCGTGCAAGAGTCGTGCAACAAATCTCTCGTACCATATAGCAAGACTCTTTATTATAATAAAATAAAATGATTGATTTTTCAGATTAAAAACATGAGGGTATTATTGTCTTTGAACCTCCACCTCAACCTTCCTCTTAATAACCTTAACATAAACTCAATTCCAATTCTTATTTTATTTCATAAAAGGGGAAATCGTGAAGCTTTAATCGGTCTTCAATTATTTGCAAGTATCACGCTTTTATTTTCTGCATTCTTACATTGTTGATTATGGTTTTCAATGAAGAATTATCATTCAATTTTTGATAATTTATGGTGGCTGGTGTAAATTTTGTGTCAAACTTAACATTTTTTATGCAATTATTATTTTGTAGACATGTTATTTTTTTTTGAAGGATTTGTGTAGACATGTTTAAAACTCTTTTATGTGATTAAGTTTGTAGGGGAAAATATGTTGGAAAATAGTCTTAGCTAGGTAGTTTGAGCATGTAGAGAGAAGACTTGTAGATTATCTAGTAAGAAAAGTTGATCAGATAGTCAGATCACTAGAGGTAGAGGAAGACCTCGAACAAACTATAAGAGAAACTATTAAGAAAGATATAGAAATTAATGAGTTGAATCAAAATATGGTTTATGACAGAAAATTACTGCGTAATTTGATCTATGTAGCCGATCTCACTTAGTGGGATAAAGTTTGGTTGTTCGTTGTTGTATTCTATTGTTCTTCGGTGCGTGATTACAATTTGTTTTCTTCAAAATTCGTGTGCGACATTTATTTATGAAATTTTATTAGTTACTATGTTGTTGTACTAATACATATTCATTTGAATTAGGGTTTGTTGGGATTGGAATAGGAGGAAGTAGTAGGAATGGTGGTTTCGAATAAGATGCATAAATCGGTTGTGGTAGTATTAAGCACACTTCAAAGTTTATGGCTCATGATGAAAACAATCTTTGCAACATCGATGACCGGATTAGTATTCCGAATAATTTACCTATCTCTTACCATTGTTGTTAAACAACGGCGCTACATCGTAGCTGAATTTTAATAAATTACTATTGTTTTGCAATACGCCATATGTCATTGAGCACAAATCGTTGTCTCTAGTGGCTATAGCAGCACTATTGCGCATAGCTAGTCTTCGTGAGCTTAGCTCAGTTGATAGAGACAATACATAATATATACAAAGTCTGGATTTCGAACCCTGACCACAAAAAAAAAACTTTTGCGTGCTGTTTTTGGGGATTGACAACAGTGTCTTGTGCAATTTTGGTTTTGTAAGATAACTAAACAAGCATATGCTTTTGTGCTTGTCATTTCAGGTTGGATTGGATTCTTCTAGGCCTATGAGCAAGCGTAAACATTGGGTTGTTGCTGAAATTCTCAACGACCAACAAAATAATTTCCAGTTCATTATAGCATATGGACTTACTAGTTTCAAATTTGAAAATGACAGTGACTAGCTTGGTATTATTTTTTGTTGATGATTAAATTGAATGGTGAGAAAATTGTCACCAAACAAATTAAGTCTTGATTCAAAAATAAACTTAGCCTCATTTAATGTAGAAACTCTGTTTTAGAGATAAACATTTGTTGCCTTGACAGTACTCTTCAATAAGAAAGAGATCAATAAAATTGGACTAATGCAACACGTACGTGGAATTCAATCATGAACAAATTAAATACAACCACAACAAAGATAACACATTGCATACAATACAATACAACATTAAACGATAAAACAAAAACACAAACCCACCATAAAACACACACAAACAAAAAAGGACCCCACGAGCACCAAATATATAGTGCATACTCGATTTATTTATTATTTCCCCATACTAATACTTACCTAACTACTAAGACTGAAATTAACAACAACTAATTATGATTTTCTCTCATGATGCATGATTTATTCATGTTGTTCTCTTAGCTTCATGTGCCTTAGCTTCATGTGCCTTTGTTTGTATGTCTTGTCCAACCTCCTTAGTCTTTTGTCCAACATCTTTAGTCTTTTGTCCAACATAATCAACCACATCTGCCATTTGCCCCGGCACCGTTGCCTGTAGGTCCCTAACGTACCTTGCGGTCCACGACAAGGACATAAGCCCCGTCAACCCACAAGCATTAGCAGTCAATACTCCGGCCACCGCTAGCCCTATGGTCAGAGCAGCAGGGACCAAAACCGGGCTAAAAAGGATGAAAAGTGGTGTCATTATCGTCAGTCCAATCAGACTAGCGAAAAATGAAAAACTACCTAGTAAAAGCAGTGTGCCACCGAGGAAAAGTCCTCCTAGGGAGGCGAGAATTTGAGAGGCTGAAGGACCCCTCTCTGGAAAGAGAGATGTGAAACCACCACCGTCGTTACCACGGTGGTAGTATGGATAGTCAACACCTTCTTTACTACGAAGGTGTTGTTGTTGTGCCGGGTAGGCAGCAGTTTCATAAGTACGGGTTGTTGCTGTTGTGTGGACTTGAACTTGAGGTTGTGCCATTTTTTAGTATACTCGTAGAAAATAAAACAAGGTTTGATTTTTGTTCTTGGAGAATGAATGTAGGAGACTATAATATTGGTGTATGTGTGAAGGTGTGGTTTTATACAACGGTGAATATGTTGGTGTGATGACACGAGTGTGTGTGACATGGTGAGTAAGAGGTTTGCATGAGGAACATGTTTCATGGAAGCCTTGGTTACAATATTATATTGTATTCATATTATTTGTATATATTTACTTTATCACAATGAAATGATTATAGTAACATAGTAAAAAGTTTGGAATTAACTCATATTTATTAAACGAGGATGTAAAGTGAACTCCTATGAAGAGTCTATTCGGTGTGAGATTTTTCTTAATACATCCTTATACTCATACTATTAGGTTTGATATGTGTATAAATGTGGGTAGTCTGAATTAATAAGCTCTGATACCAATCATATTAGATGTATGAGTCTAACACATCTTTATAAATTTTTTAAAAATTCTAATCAAGAGTTATATCTCCATGATGTGGCTTAGATTTTTTTTTCCTAATAATTATAAATTTTCGGCATATATCACAATCAAATATATTTTTTTCAACTAAGATCAAAATAAACTTCATATCATGTAGTGTTCAATTGATTCATGAATAGACTATCAATTTGGTCTAAAACTACCATTCGTTAATGATTTAATCGCTAAACTATATAAATGTATAAGTAGTATCTAAATTATTATTAATCCATCATACTAGTATTTTTTTCCCTTTGAAAATAAAAGTGAGAATGATAACTAAGACTGTATTGATGAATTAAAATAAATAGGATTACTTAGTATACTTCTACAACTTAAGAGAGTGTGATGGTTTGCAAACCAAATTGATGATTTATTTATTATTTAATAATCTTTATTTTTCCAGAGGTAAAATTTTATCAAATTTGAGTAAAAGTGTAAAAATAGTAATGCTAGCTCAGGTTTTATTTATTAGAAATATTAACAAGTGCTCTTAGGACATTGATAAAAAGTTTAAAATAGAAATTTTGTTTTAAAATTTGTGTATTCAACACATTAAAACATCAAAAAATAGTCGTTTTTATATAAAAGTTATCAATTATTTTTATTTTTTTTAATCTTTAACAAATACCTTTAACAAGTGCAATCTTTATTTATAAGAGATATTTTTGTCTATAAAAGTTGATGAATTTGATTTGGACAAATACATCAACTTTTGTTATCATAGATATCTTTTATAAACAGGATAAGAGGAAGTAGGAAAATAGATTTTTTAAGGGTATCGAACAAAAAAATGAATTTTAGGGTAACAACAACGTGGTTGAAGGAATATTGTTGATTTATAAGTAAACAAAACACATGAAAGAATCTTATGTTAGAAGTGACAGTGAGTGACAAATGGGGAAGTTTTTGAAACTTGGGCAGGGTTGTCGTTGTTGCTGTATGTACTCTTCTCTTCCACGGGGAGTCTCTTGGCAGTTGGCACATTCCCTTCATGAATGATGCTTAAAATAAGAAGAATTATTATTTGCCATTCTAAAGTTTGGTTGAGTGTTTTTAAAAGATATTGGGTAAAATAGTGTTCACTTTATATAATTTATCAAAATTTGGTTCATCCAAGTAAAAAAAATAAAATAATTTAGACTTCCTCTTCTGATGTTAAGATTCTTTGATTTTAAAAGAAAATTTAATGACTTCCTCTCGTCATATAATTCTTTCATTTTTTGTTTTGTTTTTGGTCTCTATCCTTTATATAATTTGATTTTAATATGGAATTACTTTTTAAAAAATAATTGTTAACTAATGAAAAAGGTTGATGGAAAAAAATTAAATGGGAAAGAATTAAGCCAAGTTAGTTTGTCTTGTCATCGATTATGCACATATAGATTCAAATCAGTGTGGTATCTCATCATTATTGCATAATCAAATGCATGAAGGTTTAAAATCAAAAAAATTTGAAATGTCTACGATGAATTAAAAAACATTACATAAGATAAACTAAAACTCGTGAAAATAACATGACGTAAGCACTATTTAACCCAAAAACATCATATTTGGTTCACAAGTCGACTAACTTACGTAGCTCATCTTGGGACATCTATACAATAATTTGTTAGCTTTTGCAAAAGTGGTTACTTATTGCAATGTGAATTTTCCCCATTTTCAAGCAAAGTGTATAATTTATAAGGGATAAAATCATAGTTTTCTTTGAGAGGGTCATGGACAATGAAAACGCAAATTGAGAACGGGGCAAAGGTTGCGACGAACCACACACTACGAACAACGTAATTGTGCATGTACAAGTTGTAAGAACACATGTTGTAATAGATGATTAATTCAATTTATGGTTAACGTTGTGGTTAGATCAATTATGATTAACCAAGCCTTTGAAGTATAAATTAACCATGCAGTTATAGACAAAGAGAGTATTTCACAAAGTTGAGTACATGGTTAATTTACATGAAATGTATGTTGGAATAGTTATCATAGATGCCCAAAACCATATACAATGTATGACATATATAATATTAAACAATAATTGAAACCATACATGTTATGATCATATAGAGATAGAATCCATCAACTTGAGATAGTGAATTACAAGTGTGAGAGTTGACTCTCTCTTCCTTGTATTTCACGACGGAGTGTATTATTGATTGTGCGTGTGTAAATTAGGGGAAAATTAGCACTCACCTAAAAATATGAAGATGTAAATTAACAAACGTGCATTTTTTTACGGGACAAAAAATCATTTCCCACTGTTTTAAGCTAGTTTACAAATAAAGAATAATTTTGTAAATAAGACTTAATTTTGTTAAAAACAATTTCCTCTGATACAATGGAATTGCCAACGACACTGATTCATCGTTAGAAATTTGAGTATTCCACGAGTATCTAGAGTTAGAGTTATGACCAACTAGGATATGTCTTTGGTAGAAAAATGCTAAGAGCCTTGTCCTTAGTAAATTTATATTTTGAGCTAACATAACTTTGATTTATCATTTTTTAAATTCAAATAGAAACTTATTTATTCGTTTATTTTAAAGTCATACAATTATGTTTTTCATTGAGAGTTTTTCATGTTGATGTTCTAAATATTAGTGTGTTAACATGCACATTCTTAACTTTGACCTCATTGTCTAAGCCATTAGGCGTGAGCTATCTAATGATTGTAACATTACCCATTTCGTCGTATATAGACCGAGAATGAAAGAATCTATTTGGCATAAATTCATAATTTTTTCCAGTTAATTCTCAATAACGGGTCATCAAGGAGAAGAGTAAGAGAAAAGCCACCATTTTAAACGAGTTGGATACGACCAAGGAGAAGAGTAAGAGAAAAGCCACCATTTCAATGATATGTTTTTGTTTTGAATTTTATGATGTAAATTTTGTGCTTAGTACTTGTTTCACATTCATAGTTTCTGCTTAGATTAGTGGTCAACTTCATGCTTGCCCGCGCATTTACATTTGAATCACAACCTGAAATTTTTGTGTTTGAACTATTTGACCCTAAGTTGAAAATCTTGTCCAAAGCCTTGTAAGTTTCCTTTTTGATTCTTTTGTTTGAGGACAAACAAAAAGCTAAGTTGGGGAGAGTTTGATAAGTGCTCAAAAGTAACATATTTCATGTGTTAAAATAGGCATTTTAGTGACTTGTTCTACAAGTTATCTCAGGAAAAGCAATCATTTGTTGTATTTTTACCATTTATGCTTTGCATGCCTGATTCTACCCAATTTATGCAGGAAACGACAAGCAAGGACCAAGAAAGAAGTTCATGAACAAAGGTCAGCACGCTTAAGCGACCTCAGCTCGCTTAAGCGTGCAAGTTCCAGTAAGCAACTGGTCTGCACGCTATTGGTACGCTTCCAAGATTCAAGCAGCACGCTTAAGCGACGGCAGCTCGCTTAAGCGTGAAAGTTCCAGAGAGCAACCATGTTGCACGCTATCAGGACGCTTTTGGTACGCTCCCTCAAAGTTCAAGCATCACGCTTAAGCGACCGCTGAACGCTTAAGCGTGCAAGTTCCAGAAAGCAACCCTTTTGCACGCTTCCGGAACACTTAAGCGAAGTCCTTCATCTGCAGAAGATAAGGCACACGTGGCAACTCAACATTGGTCAACGAAAGATATTCTGCTGGCACGCTTAAGTGGCCACTGCACGCTTAAGCGTGCAAGCACAAACTCAGCTCATATAAATAGCTTTTTCTTCTCTTTCCAAGGGATAATTACTGTTTTATTGATATTTTCTGCATTCTAGAGAGAGGTTAGGGCATTTTCTAGAGAGAGAAACACAAAGCAAGGTGGTTAGGAGTAGATTCAAGCCAAGATTTATTGAAACATCATGGATCTTGTCATTGAATCTTCATCTCTTCTTCATCCTTTGCAAAGCTATCATAGACATATGTAGCTACATCTATTCTTGTGGTTTTGAGGTATTCAAACAAGCTATTATGTAATCTTTTGATCTTTTAATATATGGTTATAGCTTATTTATTCAATATTGTTGTTATTCTTGCATTTAATGTCTTATTGAGATTTAAAATGATATAGACATATACTTTTGAATCTAGAAATAGAATAACAATCTATCTTAAGTTATCACTCTAGACATGGATGTTAATATTTGATAATCACTTTTAATCTAGAACTTAATGCTTTTGGGTAATATGATAAATGACGTTGAAATGTTTAAGATATACGCAACTCTCTGTGGATACGATCCTATTATACTCACGTATAGTTAGGTAAATGAAATATAAAAATCTTACATCAAAGTGTAATAAAAAAGTTTTGCTTCTGTTTAAGGTGGACTTTGAGAAAGCATATGACTCAGTAGATTGGGGATACCTAGAGGAGGTTATGGTTAAAATGAATTTTCCCCGGTTGTGGCGTTCGCGGATAATGGAATGAGTTACAAAGGCAACGACATCGGTGCTAGTAAATGGATTCCCAACTGATGAGTTTAAATTTGAGAGAGGTCTTCGTCAAGGGGATCCTCTTTCCCCGTTCCTCTTCTTGTTAGCCGCGGAAGGCCTTAATGTGATGATGTCAGCGGTGGTTACAACAGGGTTGTTTACTCCTTATAGTATTGGGGCGCATGAGCTAGTGTTGGTGTCCCATCTTCAGTTTGCAGATGACACTCTTCTTATCGGTGTTAAGTCGTGGACCAATGTTCGGGCCATGAAGGCAGTCATGTTGTTATTTGAAGTTGTTTCAGGATTGAAAGTTAATTTTCACAAAAGTATGTTATTTAGTGTGAATGTTAATGACTATTGGCTTCATGAGGCGGCCATGGTAATGCATTGTAAACATGGGCGTATTCCCTTTCTCTATTTAGGGCTGCCCATTGGTGGAGACCCTCGAAAGCTTCAATTTTGGTATCCGTTGATTGATAGGATACATAGGCGGTTATCAGGGTGGAAGTGCAAAAATTTATCTTTGGGTGGTAGGTTGGTTTTGCTAAAGTCCGTTCTGTCGTTCATTCCGGTTTATTTCCTTTCTTTCTTCAAAGCTCCCTCAGGTATTATTTCTACACTCTATTTTTATTAATTTTTTTTGGGGTGGTGGTGAGGACTTTAGGAAACTTTCTTAGATCAAATGGGATACTATTTGTTTGAAAAAGGAGAACAGAGGTTTGGGGTTGAAAAGGTTGCGGGAGTTTAACATTTCTTTATTGGGGAAATGGGTGTGGAGGGTGTTGGAGGAGAGGGAGAGTTTGGGGAATGTCGTGTTGAGAGCGAAGTATGGGGAGTCCGGAGGGAGGGTTCGGTTTTGTGAGGGAGTCGGGTCGATTTGGTGGTGTCACTTAAACCAAATCCGATCCGGTGTGGGGTTGGTGAATGCTAGGTGGTTGGTTGATAACATTGTTCGAAAAGTAGGAGATGGGTGTACCACATTGTTTTGGGAGGATCCGTGGCTGCTTGATGTCCCGCTAGCTGTGTCTTTCTCTAGACTGTTTGAGTGGTCGGAAAATAAAGGGGTCACGGTGAACGAGATGTTTTTGTTAGGGTGGGGGGCTGATGGGGGGCGTGGAGGTGGAGAAGGAGATTATTTGCATGGGAGGAAGGGTTGGTGGGGGAGTGTGTGGAACGGCTGGCTAACTTTGTTTTGCAGGTTGATATGGCTGATAGGTGGGTGTGGAGACTCCATTCGTCCAAAATCTATACGGTGCATTCAGCTTACTCTTATTTAACAGCGGTGGACTTCAACATTACCGAAGATTTTAGTCAATTTTTATGGCTTAAAGCGGTTCCGTTAAAGGTTAACATTTTTGTTTGGCGACTCTTTCTGAATAGACTTGCTACAAAGAACAACTTGTGCAAAAGGAATGTTCTTGAGGCTACTAATGTTTCTTGTGCGGCCTTGTGCGGTAAGGAGGAGGATAGGGACCATTTATTCTTTCAATGTGATTATTATGGTCGGTTATGAATCTTGTTATCTCATTGGCTTGGTATTGTTACAGTTTTACATGGTAATTTAAATACACATGCTAATCAGTTTTCGGCTCTTGGAGGTTTTTCAAAGAATTCTAGGACTGCTTTTGCTATTTTATGGATTTCAGTTTTATATGTTATATGGAAAGATCGAAACAGGAGAATTTTCAAAAATCACTCTGATCATCTTGAAGCTCTTCTTGAGAGGGTTAAACTTCAAACGTATTAGTGGTTGAAAGCAAACTTCATCACTTTTGTTTTTGACTATCCCTTTTGGAGACAAAATCTCTCTTGTTGTTTACAGGCTATTATGTAATGTCTATTTTGTTTATTGGCTGTTTATAGCCTTACTGTATTGTAATTAACACTTTTTTAGTTTCCTTTGGCACACCTTGTGCTTGAGGTACTGATTGTTTCTTTAATATATTTTATTTAGTTTCTCAAAAAAAAAAATTGTAAACAAAAAAAGATGAAAAGAGATAATATTAAAAAAAATACTATCAAGCCAAGACATGATGATAACTTAGTACTGAGGCCATCCTAAGATAGCTCAGTTTTATTTTTCAAGAAAGAAACTAGCATTTATGTGTGTGCGCGCGCGCATTCATTCCTTTTTTCTTGTGCTAAAGACCATAACCCCAGCGTGTGGTTTGCTGACAACGGTGAACGTCTGGGAACTTATCGAGGCCATAATAATGCTGTCTGGTGCTGCGATGTCTCTAGTAAGTTCTTCCTCTTCAATTTTGATGAGTTGATAATATTTTTATGCAGTGAAATGTAAGTTAAATTGATGTTTGGATGGTTGCACTTGCAGGAGATTCTGGTCGACTCATTACAGGCAGTGCTGACCAGACGGCCAAGCTATGGAATGTGCAAAGTGGTCAGCAATTTAGTAGGTGGTACTTGGAGGTGGCCAGGATGCATCGTCTGTTACAACTACTGAAGCAAAGTTCTATGATAAGGTAGATTTGGTTTTTCCTATCAGTACCATTTTGAGTTATTTAAGGCTTCAATTTTCATATTTGTTATTTGTATTTGCTTAGATTCTTCAAGAAGAAATTCGGGGTGTGAAAGGTCATTTTGGACCGATTAATGCATTTTTTTATTAAATGGGATCGATTGCATGGATTAAATTACGCCGTAATATTCTATCATACACAGAAGTTAGCTTTTAATTCTTTAACATAATATTTTTGTGACACTTTTGTGTACTAAAGCTGTTACTAGTAATCCTCAACAGAAGTGTAAAATTATGCCATGGTAGTTAGGGGCAAGATCTTAGAATAGATAGGTGTGACAAGTTTTGCTACATTGATTTCCCCCCTTCAAGTTCTAGCAGTAGTATTTTGTTTAAATGTCATATATAGTTTTCTTCTATAAAAAATAGTATATATCACGATTAATTTTGCAAATTCCTGATGGTTGCAAGTTGATACGTAATTAGACAACAAAAAAATTAAAATTAAATTTGATATATTATCATAAAAAACCTTATATTTGACATATGAAGCTTCCTACATTCATAATTTTTTGAGTCAATATGAGACTGTATAAGAACAGTCATACAGAGAGAGTGGGGCATTGTTCCCATGCTTGTCCACCTTTATTGGGTATAAGAAATCAAAATATTTATAACTTTCGGTAATTGATATATTCTATAGGCCAAAAGTTTTTCAACCCCTTGTACAGACATCCTTATCAGAAAGAAAAATGATATTTTGACACACAAATTTGACGGCAAAAATCAACCCTATATTTAAGTGTATGTTTGATTCAGCGGTGATAAAATTTGATTTAAGTGAAATGATTCTGTAGAATTGACTTTGTCTAAAATCGACTTGAAAGGCAAATTTGAGCGTAAAAAACATTTATATAATTTCAAGATTGAAGTAGAATAAATTTTAGAGGCATAATAAATTCTACTTCATGAGAACCAAACATGTCAACATCAATTCTACACCTTTAAAATTAATTTTGACTCCTCCAAAAATGAAATCAAACATAATTTAAATAGTTAACCTCATTCATGGTTATTGACAATTACAAGACCTCACACCTCATTAACTAACTATACATTAAATAGAATTAACGTCAATTTTGAACATTATTAACCATAATTTTTAAATGTTAATATGTTTTTAAATATGCATGATATCTATTAACTACAATTTGTGTTCAAATATATACCTTTAAATCATGGTTAAAATTGTGACTAACTGTGTTAGTAGGATGATAATAAGTTGTGACACCTTATTCTATCTAGTAAATATAATTTTTTTTTTTTTGTAAATAGAAATAACTTTCACTTAATATAATTAACCATCCAATTTTTTTAACATAAAAATATATTGAATAAATGGGAAAAGAATAAAGAGTACATAACCTACAACTCAGAAAAGGTACCGAAGATACCAAACCTACTAAAAAACTCAAACTTAAGATTTAAGATAAAGAAGGGGGTTGATCGACCATTCAAAATACAACTTTTATGTGTGTTAACTTCCATATTATATACACTCCATCCACATTGAAATATTAACAAAAATGTAGTTGAAAAATTTGATGTATATATTTAGTCCACTTATGTCAACTTTTCAACTACAGTTGTTTTATTAATATTTTATTTTAAAGAGAGTATTGAATATAGAAGTTAACCCACAAAAAACATGGATAGTTATGACTAAAACCAAATATTATTAGTGATTCAACGAGTGTGACTGAAAGTGCATATGAATTAAAAAAAAATCTTAATAATTAGTTGTGCTTTCAGAATATAAAAATTTCTTTTCCTTTCATTGCATGCTTGTTACTTTTTTTTTCTTTCCTAAAGTAATACTCCATCTTAAAAGATTATGAATTTGAACATCACTAGTGCCCTTGAACTAGTAATTAAACTTTTTGAAAGATACAAGTAATTAAACTTTGGCTAGCTATTCTTGTATAGTGTTTGATATTAGGCTTAATTACATTTTTGGCCTCTTAAGTTTCTTAAATTGTGATTTTGGTCCCCTAAAATAAACAACTCTTTTCAAGCCCTTTAAGTTTACTTTTTGTTGTAATTTTGGCCCCCTAGTCCAATTTTGACCCGGTCAATGCTGACGTAGACGTATTTTTTGTATTTTTTAACTAAAAAAATAAAAAATAAATCTTTTTATTTTTAATTTTTGTAATAAAAAAACCAAAAAAAATTGTAATTAATTATTTTTATTGTAATGAAAAAACAAAAAATTATTTTTTGTAATTAAAAAAAATTAATTACAAAAAAAATTAAATTAAAAAAAATTACACACGTGGCGCCCACGTGTCCGTTGACTAGGTCGAAATTGACGTGGGGGGCAAAATTGCAACATAAACTAAACTTATGGGTCCCGAAAACAGTTGTTTTTTTAGGGGACCAAAATCACAACTTTAGAAAACTTAGAGGGCCAAAAGTGTAATTAAACCTTCATATTATTATAATTAAAAGCTCATGTCATTGTCATTCTTTTTCACCTTATCTTTTGCTTTATTTTCCAATTTTCTCACCACCAGAAATGCTCTTTGCCTCCCTATACACTCTCATGTTGTCACTATACTTGCGGATTTCTCTCATCTTGTTCTTCAACTATTTATAACTACCTAGGGTTCTAATATTCATAAATCTCTCTCTCTCTCTTGGAAAGATCTAGCCTAGCTAAGGGTGGAAAAGGTAATGATCGAAATTTACGTATTTTCTTCAATAAAACCTAGTTTCAAGCCAGGTATAATTTTCATCTCAAAACAAATATGTTTTTCTCCCTTTGTATTTAGTTGAAGTTATGCATGATAAATTTATGTTTCTATTTTGTTGGTTCATCATGTTTTTGGTTTTTGATTTCTTTTTTTGGAAGGTATGCAATTCGGGGTGAATGGAATGTACCTTCCAAAATGGAAAGAGTTGAAAATTGCTAAACTTCCACATGTCTAGTGGTAGGTGTGCCTTTCTATTGTCCCTTTTAGCTATTTCCATGTGAGCATCACAAAAGAAAGAAAGAAAAGGAGAGAGAAAACGTGTAGCAAAGCGAGTAAATTCACCATAACCCTAGTTTAGTTTATAGATATATGTCGATCTATGGAATTAAATAATATTAAATTAATTATTTCTCTATGAATTATACTATATGAAAATAATTATGCCAAGAATTATATATATTTAAGTTTTTTTTTCCCTCAAATTTTTTTTTTGTGATTTTTTCAATTATAATTTTGTTAAGGATTTTTTTTTTGAGAGGGAATTTTGTTAAGGATTTGTTGAAGAGAAAATTAGAAAGAGATTTCATTATAGCTTTTTTCTTCTTGTTTTTTAGGTATTAATTATGTATTTAGATATATTATTGAAATCAAAGATGTCAATTCAACTAGTTTTGTTTTATTATATAAAAATTGTTTTGAATTCCCCTAAACAAAAAACAATTGTTTTTCAATTGTTGGGTGAAAATGAACAAAATCAGATTTCAATTAATTTTTTCATTTAGATTTATAATCGTTAATTCTATTATTTTGATATCTTTTTCCCTGTTTTTATTTTGATATTATGATTAAAACTAAAGTTGTCAATTTAAATAGTTTTTTGTTTGGTTATATAATTAATAATTGTGTTTTAATTTGTTGGGTTGCGATGGATATGTAAGATTAGATATTGATGATGGCCTCAAGCTACTCAAATTCTCCATGTGCTGCTTGCAAGTTTCTAAGAAGAAAATGCAACCAAGATTGCATTTTTGCACCTTATTTCCCACCAGAAGAGCCTCATAAGTTTGCAAATGTTCACAAAATATTTGGTGCAAGCAATGTTAGCAAAATTCTTAATGAAGTTTTACCTCATCAAAGAGAAGATACAGTGAATTCTCTAGCTTATGAAGCTGAAGCAAGGATTAAAGATCCAGTGTATGGTTGTGTTGGATCTATATCTGTACTTCAAAGACAACTCCTTAGGCTTCAAAAAGAGCTTGATGCTACTAATGCCGATTTGATTCGTTTAAATCATCAAGGTTCTTCTTCTCTTGGTCTTGGACATGTTCATTCTGATGGTTTTTTTAATTGTCCATCTAATTTGAGCAATGATTCTTGTGGGGATTCCTAGAGCAAAGGTGGTATATAACTTTTTTTAATGTTTCAAAGAGCCTAGAGGCGAAACTCACACACATTTTATTAAATGTAGTGAATATGGATGTCGCGGGTTTGAATCCGTACTAGCTCCAACATATGTCCTTTACCATATCCGAGTTTAATTATCAGGACATATATGCATCAATGTTAGTCTCCTATTAATGAAATTCAAGTTTACAAAATTTAGGGTTTCCTATTGTAAAGTATTGAATATTTTGTGTAATATACAAGGAGTCAACTATCTGTATATATATACTGTATAATATATGTGTAAATGTAATATGTTGTTGTGTTGATTTCTGAATATATAATACAAAATCTGTCATATATATTGTATAAGTGTTTATGCTATAAATAAATACAAATTATTTAACATGTTATAAATAACTTAAGTTATAGCTCCAAGCACTATTGTGGTGATTAATTCTACAAATTTGATGTTAATTATATATATATGGGAGTTGTAAGTTTTTAAAATTCCAATTTAGCTTTTGTAATTCTGTCATTATATTATTGCAATCAAATGCAATTGTGACCCCTTAACACTCATCCCACTTTTTAAGATTTATCTTATTTTTTTTCCACTCTCTAAATCACATATGAGAAGAACACTACAACTTTCTTTGTATTTATTGTTTGTGTTATCTATCAAGTGGGAGATATATAACCGTGGAAGACAATTTTATGTTTATGTTAGTAGTAATTAAAAACATGAAATTGAGATATAATTAAGAAAAAAAGATTGATTGCTTGTAGTAAGAACCCTTGATATGCATTTTATACTAGAAAACATGTTTGAATTGAAGTTGTTACTTTATTAATCTAACTTTTTGTTTTTGAAAAATTAGATATACATCTTGTTGAGTTTTTGTCATTCTTGTGAAAGTGCCAATTCTATCATTTTTTTTTGGACTTATATGAGGCTGATTGGTAAGGTCCAAGTTATAATTGCATGTGTGAATTAATGTGGTTTACGACATTTCCTATCAATAGATTTTCTTCTTTGATTTGGTATGTGCATTTTTTCAAACATGGTGTCTTACACACGGATTTTATGGAACTTGTTAAATTTATGTCTTAAAACACGGTATCTCTTTTATAAATAACACTGACATCTAGCTAGTATAAGTGGTTGCAATGCCCTAATTTTGAAATGGCAAAATATCGTAATAAAAATAAGAGTTCGAGAACACTCCGATACACAAGTCAATATAAAAATAACTTGTACCAAAGCACATGGGACAAAAAAAAAAAGTAAAAGTAACTCGATTAAAGCCAATATAAATTGCCTAAAGTATCAAACATCATTTGAAATGACGAAAACAGCAACTTCCGTCCAATACTGCATACACCAATCACAACAACCAAAGTACGAGGCAAACAAAACGAAAAACCAAACAACACTATGAGTTCGATCTTAAAGATGACTTCATCACCACTCATAAGTAACCTGAATTTTTACCTAAAAACCACTACCATGCAAAATATTATTTGTAAATTTTGGAGTAACGAATTTAGTTTATACTAATTAATGAGAACATTAATTACTTTCTTTGTAAATGGCTAGTGTGATGCATTGGAGTAAACATATAGAAAGTTTTTTGCATTTCCTATGTTGTAGTTATGCCCTATAGTTTTTCATTTTAATTTCAACTTGTATAATTTCTTATATTGTTTTATTTTAAAAAGAAAAAAAAAAGATAGACTTCTTTCTTTTAGTTTTTTTACCAAAGACTTCTTTCTTAATAAGCTAGAAAATTGAATACTCTAAGCATGATAGAACTCATATACTTTAATCATGAATGACGGCACAACATTACATTACATATATATGTTCGTTAGCTTTGACTAATTTATCTTACAATTATTTTAGAGAAATAACATATCCTATAATTATACCGTTAAATAGACCCCACATATTGCTATTCATATACGCCGACAGTCTTATTGAAGTGTGAAATGCGATCTAATCAAAATATAATTGGTCCCCTTTTTATTATTTATATAAATAAATAGTTTTAATCTTCAAGTATATATTTTTATACTCCTTCAAAAAAAAAAAGTATATATTTTTATATAGTAGCACACCAACCTTTTTAGGCATGCAGTCCAGTTTCTATGTACCCGACTTACATATATTCCTATTTCTTTAGGTGAAGATCTTAAAATGGCCTTCACTTAGATTTTCTAACTACACACTATGTTGTGCTTTACACTTATTGCTTATGTGAAAATAAAAATTATATATAAAGGCTATATATGTAGGTGAAGTTAAGGGTGGAACACCTTGATATAGGTAGTCTACCTGGATTGAAATTTGAAATATCGTTCGAACATAAAATGATCGATTTTAGTGTCCCTTAAACGAAGAAGTTTGTAGTCTTCTTCATTAAGTAAGCATTATCTCTCTACGTGGATCTCACACTTAAGCTACAAAGACACTATGTATAAGGTGTCAACTTATTAGTATCAATGAATAATAATGTGAGATTGCTTTTTTTAGTTTGAAGGCCTATAAAGAAGAGATTAGACCCCCTTATATTCTCTTTTTTTTTTTTAGTATTATTCTCCTTTTTTGTGTGTGTTAAAATAACACTGACTAGATCATCACCTAGCCATAAAGATATGTATATCGAGGACCATGAACTTTTGTTTTTGAAGTACGTCATTGATTACTGTCAGAGTTTGAAACGTTTCCCCCTCTCTATATATAGATAGATAAAAAGAGAGCATCTACAATAGAAAACTTTTTTTAGTACTCAAGGATCTCACGTGTACATATAATTTATTTATAATTTTTAAATTATAACAATTAATAATCACTCTTACCTTCCAACCCAATACCTCTTAAAATTTTATAAAATCAGTCCCACTAATAACTCAATATCTTCTATCTATAACTATGCATCATTATAATTCAAATATTCAAGATTAAAAAGGTGTGAGATTCACGTAAAAAGATAATGCTTATTTGAGCTACTCTTCTCGTTATACACTACTTTTATTTTCTCTAATAAGATACTACATATTAGGTACTAAACCTTGTGAAGTTAAGCGACCCCATTGTGGATGGTGGTAGCATACACATAAGGAGAATACATTTATTTTTTAAACAACATAAAGAGAACTCTCGTGTTGCGTTTAGTTACATGCATATTTAATTTTTCAAATCTTTCCTTTAGAAAAAGAATGTGAACAAATTATGATTTTGGTAGTTTATTATAGTTCACCAAAACTATTTTCTTGTATACTGCATAAACATAAATGTATGTTGGTCGAAGGAAAATCGAACTTGTTGATTTATTGACTTTTTTTAATGTCTTTTTGCACTTTTTAGAAACAATTATTCATGAATATTATTGGTTGGAGAGTTTTCCTGTTAATTGTCAGTATCAATTTTTCCCGTTGGTTTAGTTCAAACATGTGATCTTAACTCTTAAGGCTTTGGTTCGAAGTTTGGAAGAGAGGGGGGAAAACTTTGAAGGGTTGAAAATATAGGTGAAAAAGGTAAAAAATTTCAAAAAATTTGAAAGTGTAATTTTTTAGATAATGATAAATTAATGCTTATGATTGTAACAAAAAAAAATTAATGCTTATGATTAATATATTTTTTATTTTAAGAATATTATAACTACATAGATTAAATTTAAAGAATTCATGTAAATCCTCCAAAACTTCCCAAAATCCTTCCCCAAATGAGGAGGATTTTGTATCATGAAAAAAAAAATTGAATCATCAAAGCTTTCCCCTCTCAATGTCTATCTATTTCTTTCACTTGCTCCTTCATTTTTTTTTTCAAACCTCTTACCTTCCCCTCAAACTCGCAAACAAAGTTATAAGAGTAATCCAACATTATCGCTTAACATTAACAAATCATTTAACTGAGATTTGAACATTAATTCATCATGTTATAAAAGTGGAGAACATTCCGTCATAGACTAAGTTCCGGCTGGTAGTAATTTTTTGTTATCCATATAGTGTCATATATGAGTTCAAATTTTATATTCCTATAAGAATTTTATCAAACTCAGTCTTATGTAAGACCTATTTGGGAGTTTGGAGGGATGAGAGTAGAGAGAAAAAGAGAGAACTCTTCGCATTTTTTAGTGTTTTTTTTAAGAATGATAAATAAATGTTTGTGATTAATTTATTTTAATTTTGTGAAGTATTATAACAATATAAATTGAATTTAAAAAATTTATCCAAGCCCTTTATTAAGCGTATTATTATTTATTTTTTTGTTGAAAGAAGCTCTTTAAGAGTATTAACACTAATTCTCTTTTTTCATTTACAACATATAATGACAATCATTTAAAACTTATATATTTAAATTTGAATATTATATATAATATTTGTATTTATATCTGTTATTCTTGTATTTTTTATAGAAAAAAAATAGGATGAAGAGATGGTGTCCTAGACCGAAACAGAAAATAATTTTTATTAGTGGACCAAACTCTTGCATTATGTTATTGTTGTGTGTACTTAGCTAAGGTATATGTCCACACATATGATTGCAGAATTAAAGCTTAATTCATTTAACTCATTATATCACTTTCTTTAGTTCCTTAAATAAGATGCATGAACATACTTTTGTACTTTGTCGTCATTCCCGTCTATTCAGTTTTTATTTTTTATTTTTTCCTATCAATTATGTTGTATCAAATTGATTGTTTGTTTAATTTGTTTAGCATTATAACCAACAAATTTTTTGGTTGTTTGTTAATATTTATGATGATATGCCAACATATTTGCTTATAAGTTAGCTTATGGAGACGTATATAAGGTTCGATATAATCACCAACTTCATTGAATGTAATAATTTGCGTACCATAAGTTAGTCTAGGGTTGATTATTGCATAACCAGAGCATCCTTATATCATTCTAGCCCCATATTTTTAATTATGTACCAATTATTTTGTATTCGTTGATTATGAATGAAATGAATTAATGCTACTTTGCTATAAAAAAAAATTACCTATAATCTTTTAAAACAAAATTCCAAATTGAACTAAAATCACAAATGTGAGCAGAAAATATAACCATTTGTGTTAACCATGGTTGGTTGTGCCATATGATAGCAAATAAGCTTTAAGATGGAGAGGGTCAAATTTCAAATATATATTGATATATGATTTGTTATCAAATTAAATAATTTAATTAAAAAAATCAAATCAAATAAGCAATTCCCATTTAAATTAATGAAGCATGCCCCAATTGATTACTACTTGATTACTATCGAATAATCAATTCAATTTATACAAATATGGAATGTTATACTTTGATTCTTGAAGCATGCTAGTTACGATTTATGTAAACAAACATTTCATGGGTTGGGATATTAATATTGAAAGGGCCATTGAAGAAAAGCTCGATATAATAGACTTTTTTTTTCTTTCTATATGCACAGGGAATAAAATATTTGGCACCAATACATGGCCCCTAATGATTAGAAGCACAATTATTGGTTGATAAGATATTTTTTTTTTTTTTTGCTCAAAAAAAAAAACATACATACATGTTCATCTAAATGAATTATTTTTATTTTGATCTAGAATTTAGGTTCACAATAACGACGACTGAACAATTGAGCGGTGGTGTTGGACCAAAATCTTTGTCCTAGGTTTTTATGTATTAGTAAATACTTTGACGTTTATAGTACCATGTGTCAGGGGTGGCCCTGAGGGTGGGCTCGAGGGGCGGTAGTCCAGGACACTATTTATTTAGGGGCACTAAAATTATTATTTTTATTTAGTCTGTAGTAGTATATTTCTTTTTAATTTGCTTTGATTAATTCTATAGAAAAATATTTTTATATAATTTTAATTATAAATGAATATTTTGCAACAAAAAATGTAAGAAGAAAAATATTTGAATAATTAAAAGTGCACAATTTATTGTTTCGTTCAGGACACCAAAAATCTTAGAGCCGACCCTGCCATATGTTTGAGATAGGTGTTAGTGGTTAGAAGGAAGCATATTTTGAGAGGTGGTGATGCGAGATTTATATAACCTAAAAGATTTGGTATTGGACATGAGTCAGCTCTAAGTCCAGTCCGAAGTAATTTCAAGTTATATTTTCACAACCAGGAAATATATTTTTTAAAAAACTATATAAATTTGTTTGGTAAAGAAATTTCTTAGAATTGGGTTGAAAAATTATTCCCAATTTGTGAGGTGATAATTATTCCCCATTTATATAAAGAACAAAACTTAGGTGCATTTTCTTAGGTTTTGCTTAAAAGTTAGGAGAGTAGGGTAGAGGAGTGTTTTGGAGGGTGGAAAATATAGGGGAGAAAATTAAGAAATCTTTCGTATCTTTTCAAAGAGTATTTTTTATAGAGAATGATAAATTAATGTTTATGATTAATATATTTTTAATTTTAAAAATATTACAACAACATAAATTGAATTTCAGGAAATCATATAAATCCTCCAAAATTCTTCAAACCCTTCCTCTTATACAATTTTGTAGTTCCTCAAAGTTAGAGGAGTTTTGTTTTATAAAGAAAAATGAACCCTTCAAAGTCCTCCCTTCTCAAACTCCTCTACTTACTCCATTTGCTTCTTACTCTTTTTTTTCTTTCTAAAACTCTCCCCTCCATTCACCCACAAACTCGCAAACAAAACCCAAAATGCTTTTTTGTGGTTCTTTGTATAAAATACCTGCAAATACCAACGATTTCTCAAACCCATAATTTTCTCAAATTTTGTTATAATTCAAAAAATTGATTTTTTTTTGTTGAAGAACCACATAAAAACACTTAATGAAATGCATGTAAGTCTTATACTGATATAAATAGATTATATCTCATCCAACATATACATTCTCAACATAATTTATTCTTTTTTTGTTACAATTCTCTTGATAATTTATCTCATTTGTTTTTTTTTTTTTTAAATATTATCTCATTTGTTTATAATGTTTGTTTATACTCCCTCCATTTCTTTTCTTTTGATGTTTTACCTCTTCACACAAGTTTTAAGGAGTAATTAAAGTATATAAATATTTATGTGTTTTTGACTAAAATATCTTTATTTATCATTAAATTCACATGTGATAAACCAGGTCACAACTATTTTATTAGTTTATTGTGTTTTTCAACAAGGGTAAACTTGATAAAACAATAATAAATTCACTAAAACATCAAAAGTTTTGGAATATAGTTGAAGTTCTAAAACATCAAAAGAAAAGAAATGGAGGGAGTGGTATTTTGATTATTTTTTTGGCAAAAAAATATTTCATTATTGATGAGTAAATATAGGTAAATTGAGTCAATCGATCAACGAGTCAAGAAGAAATACAAAAGGGAGTTCTTCTTCTTCCCAAGTGAGGTTTTGGTTCCTAAGAGCAAACTGGGCTGTTTTCGTACCCATTGTTATTAGAAGAGTGTGTACTTGGTACCATTCTGCTAGATAAAACCATGTGAAATTTCAAAAATAAATTATATATGTATTTTAATGATAAAAATATAAACTTTTGAAAATTCAAAACAATTTACTTCTGAAATATACTTTTTGTTGATATTTCTTAAATTTCCGTTTTTGAAAATTCTGAATATAAATGTTTCAAATTTTTTATATTTTGAAAAAAGTCGAAACATATTTCTATTAGTGAGTTTTCCAAATATTGAAAAATTTAAAACATATCTATAGTTTGAATTTTCAACATTTAAATTACTTGAACAGTTTTGCATGAAAAACAACTCGTATGATTTTAGATTTTTTTTAAATTAATTCTTTTCTTTTTTACAAGATGATATTAATTCTTATTAAAGTACATAAAGAACTCGTATAGAGTTTCATAGTTTATGGAGTTAACGGGAGCTAATTGTGGTCTGGGGGTGTAAGTAGTAGAGTTTTCTTTCCACAATATTCAAAGGCCTCAACAACCCTGGTCTTCAGAGCCCACTGGCCAAAACCCCAAGATAGTTGCTTTTCTCACATGTGTTTTTTCCAAAAAACACATGGAAAATACTTAAATACCCCCAGTAGTGGTTAAATACCTCTGCGCAAAATCGGCGGTAGTTAATTACTGCTGAAGTCAGAGGTAGTAAACCACCACTGCGACCTGAAATCATAACAACACAGGGTATTTGATTAAGAAGTATTGGAGAAGTATTGAAATTGTTGTATACTTCATTTTTTTTTATTTCAATACTATCAAATACATATTTTTCTATGTATGTAGTGAAAAAATCATCCATCAATTTATCTATTATTTTACCACTGTGTATTTGATTTAAAAGGGTAAAAGTTCTATTTAAGAAATATAAGAAATTTATTCATGTGGATGTATTTGAAAACCGAATTAGATTGTCTAATGATAAGAGAAAAAGAAAATATTTAACTAAAATATTGATCCTTTCTTGAATGGACCTTTTCGTGGACAAAGCTTTTCACCATCAATTCAAAATAAAGCTTACACAACAAATTCCATTTTGATAAATAAGATTCATGGTCTCCTTCTTTCTATTAATAGTAATTATCCATAATTTGAACAGATAATAGATCAATTTAATAGAAAATTATTATTAATTGAAATATATATTTTTTTAACTTCATCATAAATTTTCAAAAAAATCCGTATCAAGTTTTAATTTTGATAGACTTTATGTATTTCTAGAACATGAACAAGTAAAAATATATTCCGAAGAAAAAAAGAAAAAGAATTCTTATTCAAGGCAATTTGAGCAATTACAGGTCACAACGGTAGTTAACTACCATTGAGGTAACCAGCGGAAGTTAACTATACTGCTAAACCCAACGATGGTTAATTACCGTCGGGGGCATTTCACTGTTTTCCATGTGCTTTTAGGAAAAAACACATGTTAGAATAACAATTTTCAAACCCCAATATCCTTCAAGAAATTACTACGAGACAATAAGATGTTTAATTTTGTTATGATTATCGTGTTATTTTTCAGTGTCATTTATAGGTGATTAATCTTTGTCATAGAGTAGAATATGTGAGGCAAATAAGATAAATTCTCTATATCAATCGATTTTTTTTTAAAATTTGTAAGAGTCAAATATCAAACTCTTAACCACTTACTTAAGATATCTAAACCTCGTCCCGTGAGCATGGCTCAGTTGGTAGGACAATGCATTATTATATGCAGGGGCCGAGGTTCGAACCCTGGACACCCCACTTATTCGCCTTGAAAAAGGTAAATTCTAGTCACTAGGCTACCTGACAAAAAAAAAAAAAGATATCTAAACCTCTTACGAGTTGAATAAATTCATTGTTTATATAAAAGATCCTAATAATACACAAAAATCATTAAGGTGGATCCATTTTAAAAGATACAACCTTTTTCTTTTATTTATAAGACTCAAATACTAGATTGCTCACTAATAAAGAGAAAACAAACGTCTCACCCCACCTACACCCATAACCATTAGTTCCTCATTTTTAATTTCCTTATGGCTCTCAACTTAGATAAATTTATATGTATATGTATATACAAGCATGTATATAAATATAAACTAACAATTAGTGGATTATGACAAAGTTAAAGTTCGTTATAATAAAGTTAAGGATAATGTTTCATGTACACACATTTTTCCATACACACATTGTACCACTCCCATGTGATAGTGTATGAGAGACATAAAAGGTGAGTTTTGTGTGTGTGTGTGGGGACCACATGAACACATGTCACAATTGTATGTGGGTGTACAAGTGGTACATGCCACCTAAGGTGGTCTATGTATCATTACCCTAAAGTTAAACTTTGCTATTGTTGTATAGTGTTTAGTATTATCATAATTAAAAGCTTATGTCATAGTCACTCTTTTTCACCTTAATGTCCCATTTATGGCAATTGTCTTTTGCTTTCCTTTCCATTCTTTAACACCAGAAATGCTCTTTGCCTCCCTTCAACTCCTTATAACTACCTACGGTTTCTAACATTACCAAATCTCTCTCTCTCTCTCTCTCTCTCTCTCAAAGAGTAGATCTTTGAAGATCTAGCCTAGTTAAGGTTGGAAAAGGTAATGATTTAATTTTACATATTACGTTCAATAAAACCTAGTTTCATGCCAAAATATTTATGTTCTGTCCTTGTTTTTCTAGTTGAAGTTTTACCTAAGAAATTATTGTTTCTATTGTTATATGAACATGCTTTTAGTTTTTTAATTTTTTGGAAGGCATGGAATTCAGGGTGAATGGAATGTATCTTTCAATGGAAAGAGTTGAAAATTGAAAATTTTCCACAGGTCTAGCATGTGGTAGGGGTGCCTTTCTATTGTCCCTTACCCACTTCCATGTGTACATCACAAAGGAAGAAAGAGAGAGAGAGCTGAAAATTAGAGAGATATTAACAAGCAAGTAAAGTTTCCATAACCCTAGTTTAGACTTTTGAACGATCTTTGTAGTTAAAGAGTTGATTAAATTCATGATCTCTAAACTCCCTTATAACTACTTAGGGTTCTCACTTCTCCCCTCTCTGTACACGTGAGCAGAGATCGAACTCATGATCGTTTGATTAAGAACCCAATTCTCTTACCAATTAGACCAATTAATTGTTGGTGTTTGGTTTTGTTATATATATTTTTAGGTAGATAGACGAAATGACAATAATTATTGAAAACTTATACACACAAGTGGATGAGTTAGATGTCGAACATCGACCACGTTGTCCGGCCTAACAAGATCGACATTTTTGTCGGTTGAACTAAAACTTCCGGACTTTTGGTTTTCTTTTATCATATTTTATTTTTTATTTGTTGGGTTATTAATTTTTTAGTCATTGATTCTATTATTTCAATATTTATTGTTTTCCTTTTTTTATATATATTATACTTGATTGAAATTTATAAAGTTGCTAATTTAAATAATTTTTCGGTTTGGTTAATTGTGTTTGATTTGTTGGGTCAACCCAACGAATTGAGATTTAGATATTGATGATGGCCTCAAGCTACTCAAATTCTCCATGTGCTGCTTGCAAGTTTCTAAGAAGAAAATGCAACCAAGATTGCATTTTTGCACCTTATTTCCCACCAGAAGAGCCTCATAAGTTTGCAAATGTTCACAAAATATTTGGTGCAAGCAATGTTAGCAAAATTCTAAATGAAGTTTTACCTCATCAAAGGGAGGATACAGTGAATTCTCTAGCTTATGAAGCTGAAGCAAGGATTAAAAATCCAGTGTATGGTTGTGTTGGAGCAATTTCAGTGCTCCAAGGACAACTCTTTAGGCTCCAAAAGGAACTTGATGCTACAAATGCTGATTTGATTCGTTTTAATCATGAAGGTTCTTCTTCTCTTGGTCTTGGACATGTTCACTCCGATGACTTTTTAAATTACCCTTCAAATTTTAGCAATGACATGTGATTTAATTTTAACCTTTTATGTGCAATAATTAGACTCCTATGAATTGAATTCAAGTTTACCATTTAGGGTTTCCTATTGTAAAGTACTGGATATTTGGATATGTGTATATTTATCATATGTATATAGTTATGTTTTTTAAAATTATAATGTGATATATGAATGTTGTTGTTGGGATAGCCCTCTGAATTTATAAATATATATACATAAAACCTTACAGAATCAGCCATATTATAGAAGGTTTTATGTTATTATAAATACGATCAAGTGTACCCAAAACATTCACATCCCACACATTTATACATTTATCTTCTTTTTCTTCACGCTAGGGTTGGAATCCTCTCATGCATGCATGCATCCTTCTAACAAAAATATATAATGGGAGTGGAAAGATGAGGGGATGATTAGGTGTGAAAGACATATTTAAAAGAAAATGAGAGAAACAAAATGTTTTAGAGGGGTGAATGTGTATAGAGAAAAATTATGGGAGAAATATTAGATGTGTGGAAAAATATTGATTGCACCTAGCTAGGGAGTACCCATTTGATACTATTTGTGTTTGAATTTAAGTTGTTACTTTAATCTAATTATGCTAGCTGATCTATAAACATTTAGATAAACATCTTGTTGGCTTGTTTGATTTGGTACATCTTGTCAAATATGGTGTCTAACATACCAATTTTATCCTTCAAAAAAACAGACAGATTTTATGTAGCGTTTACGGTTATGTCATAAAATTAGTTTGTGGAAAAGATATATGGTTGCATTATCTCTTTTATAAATGGTAAATTGATATGTTGGAGACCAAAATGGTTGGGTCTAGTGGAAGGACTTATAATCATAATACATGATTCGTTAAATGGTTAGCTTCTTTTTTTCTTGGTACATTTTCTCAAATCTATGGGAAATATAAAAAAAATATCTACTAGGGTACCCAAGTACAAAATAATCACGGTTGTTCTTAACGTTTTGTAGTTATGTCGTTATGTTTTTAGGAGGGACCGCTTAGTCAACACAGACAAATATTTAAAAAAGTTTGAAATTATAACGGCAATCGATGTCGCGTTTTGAAAATAAAAGTTCAAATTGTCTTTATGGTTAGGTGATGACCTATTTTTTTTTTTAAAAAAAATAAATATAAGGAGAAGCAAATAAGAGTATTACATACACACTCCGGTCATTAATATAAGCAAAAATTCACTTTTTAGATACATTCAATAAGTGATGTATGTAGCATATAATAAAGACCACATACATCATTAATTGAATGTATCTAAAAAATAAATTTTTGCTTATATTAGTGACCGGAGGGTGTACATATCATAACCATAACCATAAAGCTGATGTTTTGCAGTCCCCGTGAATTTAGCTCACTTGGTAAAGGATAATGCATATTATATGCAGGGGCCGGGGTTCGAACTCTAGACACCCCATTTATTCACCTTTAAGGTGAATTTCTCTAGTCACTAGGCTATTTGACAAAAAAAAAAAGTTGATGTTTTGCATAATGTTTATGGAGCTCATTTGGTTAATTAGGTTCGAATTTCAGACATTTTTTTGTTGTTGTAATTTTTTCTTATTTAAAATGTCTCATTTTATGCTCTAAATGTATTAGACTGACCTTGATGAAATTAAACTCAATTTATATATTAATTTTCCATGTTTTTCTTAAAAATTGGACACTAATAACTAAATTTGTCCTTCCCTCTAAAAAAACCCTAAAAAACCAAACTATTGTCTTAGTTATAAACAAGAAGACTGGCGAGCTATGAAGAACAGACACAAACACGGATACCAAACACAACACGGTCATTGAAACTAACAATGACACGCCAACACAAATACAACTTTGAGACAATGACATAATTCAATGTAATCACATGTGTTAATGTCGTATCGAACATTAACATGTATCGCACCGGTACACGCCTTCGATTAAAAATATCGGTGCTACATAGCCGCTACTTTCAAAGTGACAAAATTGGTCATTTTTGGATTCAAACTATTCAAATATCACCACTCTATATAAACCACCTATGTCAACCCACCCGTAATCTCATCTACATATACTAGCACACACATATAGATACTCTTCTTTTTTCATGTGCAATGAGTGTAAAGCACAACATGATTTGTGGCTAGATAATCTAAGTGAAGGCCATTTTGAATTTATGTAAGTCGGGTACATGGAAGTTGGACTGCATGCGTAAAAAGTTGGTGTGCTAGCCTACTATATATACAAAATAGCAAAACTACATTCATTATTAAATAAAGAGTAGACTATTTTCTTCTTAGAGGAAGACCATTTTATTTTTGAGAGGAAAACGTAGACCAATTATTTTTTGGTTTTCAGACTTTAATAAGGCTGTCGGCATATAACGAATGCAATATGTGGGGTCTATTTGACGGTTTAATATTAGGATATGTTCTCTAAAATATAATTGAAGAATTAATTGGTCAAAGGTAAAGAAAATAATCATCTCCGTTTTAAATATAATATATTTTATTTAAAATTTTAATCAAATATATTTGTCTTTTTACTTATATTTGAGACCGAAAAAAATATGTGTATTATCATGCTTTGAGTTTTCAATTTGTTAGCAAATGAAAAATAGATATCTTAAGAGTAAATAGTCACTTTGGTCCCTGACTTTACACTTCGTTGTCACTTTAGTCCCCGACTCAGGATAAAATACAAAATAGTCCTTGAATGTGTACATCTGTTATCAGTTTAGTCCTTACCGTTAAAAATTTCTGTTAAATGATGATGTGTCAATGATGAGACCAAATTGAAAGTGAAGAAAATAATTATATTTTATTAATAATAAAAACAAAAACAAAAAAGAATATTCATCATCTCCCAAAAGAACAACATAATCTAAATGCAGTTTTAAGATTTATTTATTGCCTAACTTTGATTATTTTTTAGACAATGTTTAATTTTGATTCTTTTTATCAACTGCTCATACCATATGGAAACTGCATCACTGTTCATATAATTGTTCTTAAAACTGCAACATTAGGCAATAGAATTGAAAAATCTGTACTTTTTGGTTGCACAGAGCTTAATTGATTTTCTTTGTCCAAGTTTTCTCTACAAACTAAGTGGTAGCTACATGTGTAATGCACTTCATTTCTCTGCAAATTAAGAAAAAGATAATTTTTTGAACAAATACATAAATCCAATTATCCATATATATAATTGCATTAGATTATTTATACATGTTAACAGAAAGAAAAAAAAGTCAACAATGGGTAGAAAAATGATTTCAGTTTTTGCTGCAGATTAGGCCTTTTCTTTTGAACTCTGCAGTAATTTTGCTCCTGTGTTGGCAGTGATTCTTGGTGTTTCGATTTCCTTTGAGGCTGCCCAATCATCCATTTATTGTCACTTGCTGTGTTTTTCTTGGCCAATTGGTTATGTGATGATTAACTTATCTGGTTTTTTCATCTTTAAACTCAAAAGAACAACATCTTCATGAACATAGAGATGAAGATGATGAATATATTTTTTTGGTTTTTTATCATTAATAAAAAATAATTATGTTTTTTTATCAATTAACAGAAGTGTTTAACAGCAAGGACTAAATTGATAACAGATGTATACATTCAAGGACTATTTTGTATTTTATCCTGAGTCAGGGACTAAAGTGACAGCGAGGTGCAAAGTCAGGGACCAAAGTGACTATTTACTCGATATCTTAATTAAAGACACATGTTAAAGATTTTATAAATAACAAATATTGATTGAGAAAAGTAAAACTAACATGATTTTTTTTACCTCAGAAAAATGATTTATATTTTTTGAGAAATGATATATGCAATGTATAGAATATGATTTTTATTTTGGGTTTACTAACATGTTTTTATGGACACATGTTAGTAGTCCTCGTGAGCTTACATCAATTATTAGGGATAATGTATAATATATGCAGGGTCTGAGATTCGAACATCAACCACCACAAAAAAAAAGACACATGTTAGCATTTATGTTAAAAAATAAGTCTGTCTTTTAAAAAAAATATGAATAGCTAATACAAATTTATCTCCTTTCCCTTTTTCTCTCTTGTGAGCCGTCACCAAAATCCTAGTCTTTTCTCCATCATTCATCGAAGAGGGGTGATTTTGGGTCCCAAAACCACCCATCTTACTCGTTTTTATTTTTCCCTTTTATTGAAATAAGTGATTTTTACATTTATTTCGTTTTTTATTTTGTGATTTCGTCGTCTTAGTGCGACGTTGATTTGTTCATCGTCTTTGTGCGGTGTTGTATGTCTATCTTGTTTGGTTAGGTATTGTTCGGTTCAGATTGTCATATTAACTTCGATTCAGTGCAGATTCAATCAATGATTTTGAGATCGTCCATGTTGCAGATCCAAAGACATGTGTATTCCAGATACTTGAATATAGTGTAGGCTTTTGTACTTTGTCGTTTTATGCTATTAACATAAATGTTGTAAATTTCTTCGCAAATTCATCCTTTTTATTTTTAGTGAATTTGCATTATATCGATATACTATATCAATCTGAATGAATGAATATCAATTATTTTTGTCATAAATTTTTTTTACACATAATTGGGTGTCTGCACATAAGGACAATTCGGTGGACAAATTGTGATTTTGGTAGTTTATATTTCACCAAATTTCTTTGCTCCACACACTATATATATGTCATGCTTGTCAAAGGCAAATTGAAACCGTTAATTTTTTGACTTTTTCTGTTTTTGTCTTTTGCACTTTTCAACAAACAATAGTCCATAAAATAATATTTTGGCTGGATGAATCCGCAAAAGCATTTTCATGTCCTCTCCTCATTACAACATTATCATTAATTATCACATGCTAGCATTTGGTCATGAAGGTAAACAAATTTCTACCTATACTAAGACAAGAATAAAATGCAGATTTAAAATGCATCTGATCATAACGGGGAACTTTAACATATTTTGAACCACCAATTTTATTTTATTTTTTAGGAAAGAGAACCACCAAATTTTTGTTTTTCTTACATTGGTCTAAGTAAAATTAGATTCGTATCTCTTAATCAAAGTCTCGAGTTTAAGATATGGTTGAAATTTTTGATATAAATGAAAAAAAATATAGTTAAAAAGAGGAGTGGCCGCCAAATTTTTTCAAGATATTAATTACATACAAAGAAAGTTGGTAGATACATCGCACATTGTTCTTCTTTGATGGTATATAAGTCATCTTACGTCTTATTTAATGATTAATCTTTTTTCATGACAAATGCTAATAGTTACTAATATTATTGAAACCTATTTTTTTTTTAAGAAGCTAAATTAATCCTCCTAATTATAAATTGATTTCGGAGATAATTAAACTTGAGACCTTTAAGAGGAACACGCTCTCGGGTCCCAAGCTAATATCACTATATCAACTCAAATGAGTTTATTGAAACTTAATTAATAGCGGATTTTGGTTGAAATTTTAGAAGGTGTCGTATTTATAACAAGTATGAACTTTTAATTATTTTTTTAAAAGGAACAAACTTAATGCATTTCATTTATGAGAATAGTTTCGATACATGTTGGAATGTTATAGAAAATATGGAAACTAGCTTCAGACGAAGCCTCCCTAGCTAAACTATGAACAACTTCGTTTGTTTGTCTCCATATGAACTTTACATCAGAGTTCGTTAATTAGATCTGTGCACAGTAGGCGACAACAATCATTGATAATTGCGCTGAAATCTGACACATCCATCTGTTTTTCATATATGCTATCTACTACCGTTTTGGAGTCCACCTCAAAATCCATGTTCCACAGTTGGAGATCCTTTACCCACCTCAAAGCAGTTAGAAGGCCTAGTGCCTCGCCAGTATCAACCTCGAGAAGGGGAGTGAAACATTATGTACGAGCCAATACAAAAGCCCCTTGATCATCCCTAATGCATATGTCTATGCCTACTCTGTTCAGGGATTCAGAAAAAGAAGCATCAACGTTACATTTGTACTGACCCGATGATGGTTTACTCCATTTTGAATTTTCTCGAGGACTTGCAACCGGGTTTAGGACTGTTTTTGCAATTTGAGCATTCGTCCAACTAGTAAACAGAGTTGAGGCTCTATCACAAACAGACTGACAAGTTTTTGTAATATCGTTCCAAACTTTGTTATTTTTGTGCTTCCGAATGCTCCACATTAATGCGCTAAATATGGGATGTTGGCTTTTGTCAAGCCGACGCAAGCAGTGAAATTTTAATGTAAACAATAAATTTGCATCTTGGCGCAGCAGTGAAATTGCTACCTTTTCATTGAACCATTCATTCACAAAATAAACTCTTGCCACGACACTATTGGATATAATTGACAGTATTCGGGGAAACTTATAGTATATAGATAAAACAATCTTGATAGAATATACATTCTAAAGAAAATAAAAAATTGAGCGGTACATCATGAACATGTAAATTAGATAGTATGAGAATGTATAAACTAAACAATAAAGATGAATGATTTTTTTTTTTTTTCTAATAAAAAGATGAACATTTGTTAACTTAGACCTTCAAATTTATAGGTTGGTCTAAGTTAATAAACCTCACACATATATTGTTATAATAAGTTAAACCATGAGTCAGTACATATGATTGCAGAATTAAAGCTTAAGTTATTTAACTCATTATACTCACTTTCTTTAGATCCTTAAATAAGATACATGAATATGCTTTTGTATCATATCATCATAGACATCTATTGTATCATTTCCTTTTCTTTCTCTTTTTATCAAATCTATTGTATATAACCAAAATTGTGGTTGATAAAAAAGAGAGAAAAAAAATTAAATCTATTGTATCAGTTTGGTTATTTATATTGTGCGGACCATGCCATGATAGCAGATTCTTTTATTAAAAAAAATTAAACTAAAGGAGTCGCACATGCAAGATTAGAGAACTCCACAAATTTGTACCCAAAAAAAAAAAGAACTCCACAAATTTCATTGAAATCGAATTTATAGTAGAATTTACGTATAATATAGGTTGTGCCATGATAACATATATGTGTGTGAGCAAATGATGACAATCTATGCCAACCACAACACAATATAGGTTGTGCCATGATAACATATATGTGCATTAAGAAATTGATAGGGCCATATATATGATTTATCAATTTAAATAATTTTGTTTAAAAAATCAAATTAAATAAACAATTGACATTGAAATTAATGAAGAATACCCCAATTGATAATACTTGATTACTATCAAATAATGAATTCACATTTATACAAATATGGAATGCCATACTTTGATTCTTTCAGCATGCTTGCTTGATAAGGTGACAACTAGAGTACCCATGAAAAATGGTGGATAGTTTACCTCAACTAATGAACATTCATTTTTTTAGCTGATATTCATGAACTATCTTGACCCCACCAATAAATTGTTCATTTTCATTGGTTGGTGGGTAAATTACCCACCATTTTTCAAAGGTGATTTAGAAAAAACCTTTGTGTGAACAAACATTTTATGGGTCGGATATTAATTAAGAGAAATGTTAACGAGTGCCTTTAGGGCACTTGATAAGAGGTTTAAAATAAAAATTTTGTTTTGGAATTTGTGTATTCAACACATTAAAATATCATAAAGTAATTTTTTTTAAATAAAAGTTATCAATTATTTTTATTTTTTAATCTTTAACAAATGTCCTAAGAACACTTATTAACAAGACCCATTAATTAATACTAAAAAAGGTCATTTGAGGAAAAGTTCAAAATAAAAGATGTTCTATTTTTTTCTTTGTCAACAAGGAATTAATAAAGTCATTTGTACCAATATATGACCCCTAATGATTAGAGAAGTGCAATTATTGAGTGATAAATATCATAAGTGTTTGTATATCATCACGCTCACTAGGATGTCTTGCATGATCGCATAATCAAATGCATAGTACTTAGACAAACACATAATTACTTTTGTTGAAGTTTGTTACTTTTTATCTGTCTAAACACTATATATTTGATTTTCCGACCATGCATGACTATCTCAAGATACATATATGTCCTTTCAAATAAACTATTTCAAATCATATTTATAGAATCATAAATTATATTTTAAAAAGAATATATAATTGTTTAGTAATTAAAATAATTTTTAGAATTTGGGTTGAACAAACTAAACATCTACAAAACTAGTTTGTTAGATGATAAATGTTCAACCATTTATATAAATATATTTTATGTCATGTCTTAGTCAACATCTTATACATTCTCAACATGATTTATCTCATTTGTTTATAATCTTTATGCTTTCTAGTTTATAGTGTTTTCAGTTTTTTTGGCAATAAAATATTTTATTACTGATGAGAAAATAGAGTCATATTGGGTCACCAATGAGTCAAGAAGAAATACAAAGTATAAAAACAAAGATGATTTTCTTCTCTTTTTTTCCGTTCTTCTTTTCAAACGAGTTTGAGTTCCTAAAAGCATCTTTAATGGTAGTCCTTATTATGTGTTAGTTAAGTATGGGTTCTACAATGTCATATCACATTAAAACAACTCATTTATTTAAGTGTATTCCACAAAACCACCAAACTCTAAATGTATAAGTGTATTTTAGTATAAGTGTATTTTAATAAAAGTAGGTGCCAAAATTTTAAATGCTTGGGATTTTAGTTTTTTTTTCTATAAAAGAGAGGAGTATAGTTTAACCACTATAAAAAGTGGTTAAATACTAAAGTTTGATTAACATGGGGTGCAGCTGAGACTAGCTAGGAGGTACCAAATAGATTTTATTTGATTAAATACGAAGAAAAAAAACTAAAGTACGCTTGAATTAAAAACCTTTAAATCATATATAAGTTGGGTCTTCTCTAAAAAATTTACCATGATATTGATACGAAGTTTTTACCGCCGTCTAGTGGTCACTAATCTCCGTTGATCAGAAACCTGTAGAACATTCAAGGTTGGTTCTCCCTCTCAACCGGATATCTTTCTATACACATGAGTCATAAATCGAACTCTCAACCATATATTTAAAGGGTCTAAGTCCCTTACCACTTGAATCAATCCATCGTTGGTTCTAGTATTTTAACTTAAGGTAGAAATAGCTTCAAAGTTTTTATTTTCCACAAGAAAAATCTCCTTATGGACGGTTGTAAATTGGTTATTAACGACACATTAAATCGTAAAAATTTCTCATTCACTCAATTTGCTTTTAAAAATTAACTACTAACTTAACCAACAAATTGTCTTATAAAATTATCACCCCATGCTAACACAGACAACAAACATGAAGAGTAAAGAAAAAGAAGATGAAATTTAAAATGTGGAATGAGTGTTAAGTTCACCATTGCATCTTCCCTTCAAAAAGTTCACATTTGCATCAAATATAAATATTTAATAAAAAAACTAAATTTGATATTTTTGTCAAAAAAATTGGAATTTTAAAAACTTCTCACTACCATTTATTTATATGAGGGGTAACCCTCTCCACATCACCTAATCATCTCTCATTTTTCTTGGCCTTGGATTTGGGAAAAGCAACTCAAATTGTTGTTGATTTGGTCAAATGAAAAATTGAATACTTGAGCTATTTTTGTGTATGAGGGCCTATTCTAGATGAAGGTGGCATTTGTCTAGTCTAGCTCAAAATGGAAATTTATCAACTGCTTCTGCATTGTCTAATTTATGATTAAATATTTTGTCCTTTTGTCCTATATGCATGAAAATTTTCGTCAAAAATTTGTCTCTAAAATCAATATGGTCCAATTTGAATACACTCCACACATATGTACGTATATTCACTATGTTTATTTTTGGTATATTTGGTATAATCCTAATTTTATATACTAGTTCTCTTATGTTTGTCCTTTGGTTCCAATAAAATAATATCTTTTTAAAAAATAAATAGTGACTACAACAAAAGATAAAGGATGAATTAAAATAAAACTAACATATAAATTCATAAAAACAACCACTCACATTACAACATTAAAAGTTCCACAATACAAAACATTACAACATTAGAAACACAAAAGAAAACCTTACAACATTAAAACAACACACAACAATACTAAAATTAAAGACATGAACATTTTTTTTTTTATAAAGTTAGGAAAATGCAATAAAAGAATAAAGGGAAAAGTACAATATTGGGGGACTAAGCCAATACCCAATTAGACAACAAAGACAGAAAAGCAAAGTCACTTCCTAAATAGCCTTAAACCACTTCTAAGGAAGGATAAAATGGAAAACACACTATGCTACTAAGGGTAGTAACATGTTACAATAAGATGATACAAACACAAAGAATCAAAGCAACAAAGAACAAAACTAAAACCTAAACCAAGGCATACACATCATAATTTTTATAGGCTTTAGATATGTCACTCTTAGCGCGGGTTTGAATGCACTCATTTTTCGATTCTCTAGGACTCTGCAATTTGTTTTTTTTCTTTTGTCTATTTGAAACATATGGAGTAAATGACTTATTGTCCTTATCATTATCAGATCCTGTTGTGATTCTAACTGAACTGGTTGCTTCTAAATTTTTGGTACTTTTGCTTTTTCTACCAGGTTTAATAGTGCTAGCAGGTTCAACATTCTTTGCCAAGTACTTGTCAATATTTGAATGAGATTCAAATAGAGACCTATGGCTCTCTGTATCTGTGTCTTGATCCATAGTGCTATCTATAGCAGGCTCCTCATCAACCTCATCTCCCCAAAACTTGCTCAAAAGTTTCACACTCTTGATGGCAGCAACAAAAAGATTTATAGAACTACTAGGTAATTTAACCTTGCTTTTGTCTGGACCTATCTGCTCATAAGTTGTAATGGGAGTGGCCATTTTTATAGAGAGAAAGTTGTAGATTGAGAGGGTTTATTCACCAAATTACAAGGAACCTCAGAGGCTATAGGGTGCAGCAAGTTTGCCTTCTCTATGGTAACTTCCACATCATTATCCCTGATATGTAGATCTTCCTCAATGGCAATGAAGGGAAGCTCCCCATCAGTTGGTCTAGCCTCCCCTGCAATATTGTCTTCACCATCTTCCAGCAACTCAAAGGAGTTGTGAAGTGTTAGTTTTAGTTTTGAGAGATCACCGGAAGCATGAACCTCAGAAGTATCATTCAAACCACTCAAATCCTTCAAAACAGGTGAGACTTCTCTCTCTTCCAGCGCATTAGATGAGTTAATTTCCTTGTCTTGTGAAAGTGAGTGCATAACTTTACTAGTGTTTGGCTTCTTTCCATACCCATTAGGGGCCTCAAGATTCTTTTCTAACAAGTTACTTCTACTAGAAGCATTCACAGGTTTCTTGCCAATCAAACCAGATTTGGCTATAACATTGTCAATAGCATTGACAGTTTGTGGCTTTATCTGTAGATTAGCAGGGCCAATGGATTTGTTCACCGTACTCAATTTAGAGCAAGATTGAATATTGTGGCCTAACATTCTACAGTGAGCACAAAACAAGGGGTGTTTTTCATATTGAACTTGAATAGATAAAGCATGGTCCTCCCTTTCCACCACCACAGATCCAAACAATTTCTCAGATACATCAACATCTATTAGAACTCTAGCATATATTCCAAACTTTCTATGTTGTGTAGCTTCATCAATGGTGAGTCGAGTACCTAGACCTGAAGCTATTTCAAATAGAGTCTGATTCTCCCAGTATTCTTGGGGTAAGTTCATGAATCTTACCCAGATTTGTGCATAAGTTTGTGTATGTGCTTGAGGTGTAAAGTCTTTGGTCCAACAGTAAAATCGCATCAGCCCAGGCTTGAGATTCACAGCTCCAAGTGCCCAGATTCTTCGCATCTCCTCAACTGTACTGAATTTGAGCTCAAAAAATCCCTTTCCAAGCGGAATCAAGTTCCAATTTTGCAATTGTGGCCAAAGAAGGCTGAGTTTTGCCTTTAGAGCTTGCATGGTTAACGGTGCATCCCCTTTGTGCAAAGTTAAGCGTCCATGGAGATGGGTTTGGCACGCTGATAATCCTGATTCATACGCAGCCTTAGAGATTTTCACACGAACAGAGTCTCCCATAATCACCTTAGGAGGTAGTTGAACAAGAAAGGTCTCACCGAAAGTTGCGCCGGAAAGAGCTTGAGCAAATGTTTTTCCTGAATTCGGCAAAGGCGCCTTCGTGTTCACCGTCGAGTCCAAAGAGGCCATGAACGGGCATGGATACACCATGATTAAGATTCAAAGAAGCGTCACCGGGGAGAAGCTTCGTCAAGTATAACAGTTCAAAAACGTAAGAAAATCGTAAAATCCACACCGGAGAGGAGAGAGGAGGAGCCAACGTCGTGGGTAAGTGAAAAAGCACCGTGAAAAGTGTAGGAGGAAAGTGGCCGGAGCTACGTCGGAGCGTGGCCGGAAGAAGATTAGGTCGCTGGAAAATGACGGTTACAGGGGACATTTTCAGAGTGAGAATCTTAGAAAATCCATCGAGGATTGCAAAACGACACACATAATACACACCACCATATAAGGTAACATATCCTAAGCTCTTCCAACATACCAAACAACACCAAATGGTTCTTTGAATTTCATGAACCACTTTCCACCAAGAATCTCTGTTGATAAATATGTTCCATCGTTTGCAACAATGTTATTAATGAATGCTTGTGGGTCACGAACGAAGAGTAAATTGAAAGGACTGTATCATAAGTTCAAAACAAAAAAAAACCAGTTAAAAATAACATATACAAAAAAAATTAATTAAGTAAATTAAAACTCACAAAAAAAATATATCAATTAAAAAACTTACTTGGCCATGGTAGTGAGGAATTTTGAGTGAGAGTGGTAAATAAATTCAACTACGTGTTAGTATTTATAGAGAGAAACAAAAATATAGCTAGCTAGTGGTAAATAAATGTAGATTTGATGATACGAGATATATCATATAGTTTGAACCAACCACTTGTTTTTCCTCTTTCATGTATAATATTTGGTTTTACATTTTCTTCATTCATTGATGGTTTTGTCATGCAATTTTGAGAAGACTCTTGTTTAGTTTCATGCACATGGTGTGATGTATACGAGACATGTGATTTTGTACTATGAAACTGAAATTTGTTTTGAAATAATAATAAGAGTGGAAGAAGGAAAAACAAGGGCACGTGAGTAGAAGAAGATATATAAGAAGAAAAGAGAGTAAGAGGTGGCTTGGAAAGAACAATTGTTGTATTTCATAAAAGAAATACTATGCTATATAAATTAAGAGTTATATATAGTTTATAATAAAAGTTTTTTATCAAAAGTATTTTGGCTTAATTGCATTTTTGACCCTCTAAGTTTCCCAAAGTTGTGATTTTGGCCCCCTAAAAAAAACAACTATTTTCAGGCCCCTAAGTTTACTTTTTGTTGCAATTTTGACACCCTAGCCCAATTTTGACCCAGTCAACAGTGACGTGGACGCCACGTGTGTAATGTTTTAATTTTTTGTACCAACTCAATATATATAACATCAACCATATGAAGATTCAAACAAGATAAAATGACCTCAACCCATTCAGATAAGGTAATTAATGGTTCTAACTTTTGTCATACCGTTAACATGAATTTAGACATTTAAATAATAATAATAATAATAATAATAATAGATGGAATTATTAGTCTCTTGATCAATACTCACTAACAAGTTAAGTTTCAACATCTGATGCACATTCAAATAAGTTTTACTAGTTTTCTTCATTTGTCTTTAATCAAAGAATTATGTTATTTATCAATGATATTTTAATATTTTTGAAATAATATAATGTTTCTTTCTAAGAAAATATGTAATAAAAATAAAACGAAACTAACTGAATTAACTAATACAAAAAATAAAAAATGAAAATTTAAGTCCTAGAAACAATAAAAATAAGAACAAGGGCGGTCAAATAAATTTTAATAATAAGTGAGATCTAATACAAAGTAGAATATATGGAACTATTTTGTTAGAATGTACGGCCTCTTTGCTTGTAAAATTGAATGAAAAATAATTTTTTGTTGGTGGATCTAAAACAAGTACTTTAGTGGCCTTATCTTTAGACAAGTTTGTATGTTAGTTATTGATTGTTATGTTAATATATCTCTTTATTACTAGATTTTGAACTTAGGTTCTTTAACTTCGTCGATCTCTAGCTTAGCTCAAGTCAGTTGAGCAATCAAACTCCCCATAAAGCTTGACTAACTAACTTGACCCCACCAATAAATTGTTCATTTTCATTGGTTGGTGGGTAAATTACCCACCATTTTTCAAAGGTTATTTAGAAAAAACCTTGGTGTGAACAAACATTTTATGGGTCGGATATTAATTAAGAGAAATGTTAACGAGTGTCTTTAGGGCACTTGATAAGAGGTTTAAAATAAAAATTTTGTTTTGGAATTTGTGTATTCAACACATTAAAATATCATAAAGTAACTTTTTTTAAATAAAAGTTATCAATTGTTTTTATTTTTTAATCTTTAACAAATATCCTAAGGACACTTGTTAACAATACCCATTAATTAATACTAAAAAAAAGTCATTTGAGGAAAAGTTCAAAATAAAAGATGTTCTATTTTTTTCTTTATCAACAAGGAATTAATAAAGTCATTTGTACCAATATATGACCCCTAATGATTAGAGAAGTGCAATTATTGAGTGATAAATATCATAAGTGTTTGTATATCATCACGCTCACTAGGATGTCTTGCATAATCACATAATCAAATGCATAATACTTAGACAAACACATAATTACTTTTGTTGAAGTTTGTTACTTTTTATCTGACTAAACACTATATATTTGATTTTCCGACCATGCATGACTATCTCAAGATACATATATGTCCTTTCAAATAAACTATTTCAAATCATATTTATAGAATCATAAATTATATTTTAAAAAGAATAAATAATTGTTTAGTAATTAAAATAATTTTTAGAATTGGGGTTGAACAAACTAAACATTTACAAAACTAGTTTGTTAGATGATAAATGTTCAACCATTTATATAAATATATTTTATGTCATGTCTTAGTCAACATCTTATACATTCTCAACATGATTTATCTCATTTGTTTATAATGTTTATGCTTTCTAGTTTATAGTGTTTTCAGTTTTTTTGGCAATAAAATATTTTATTACTGATGAGAAAATAGAGTCATATTGGGTCACCAATGAGTCAAGAAGAAATACAAAGTATAAAAACAAAGATGATTTTATTCTCTTTTTTTCCGTTCTTCTTTTCAAACGAGTTTGAGTTCCTAAAAGCATCTTTAATGGTAGTCCTTATTATGTGTTAGTTAAGTATGGGTTCTACAATGTCATATCACATTAAAACAACTCATTTATTTAAGTGTATTCCACAAAACCACCAAACTCTAAATGTGTAAGTGTATTTTAGTATAAGTGTATTTTAATAAAAGCAGGTGCCAAAATTTTAAATGCTTGGGATTTTAGTTTTTTTTTCTATAAAAGAGAGTATAGTTTAACCACTATAAAAGTGGTTAAATACTAAAGTTTGATTAACATGGGGTGCAGCTGAGACTAGCTAGGAGGTACCAAATAGATTTTATTTGATTAAATACAAAAAAAAAAAAACTAAAGTACGCTTGAATTAAAAACCTTTAAATCATATATAAGTTGGGTCTTCTCTAAAAAATTTACCATAATATTGATACGAAGTTTTTACCGCCGTTTAGTGGTCACTAATATTCGTTGATCAGAAACCTGTAGAACATTAAAGATTGGTTCTCCCTCTCAACCGGATATCTTTCTATACACATGAGTCATAAATCGAACTCCCAACGATATGTTTAAAAGGTCTAAGTTCCTTACCACTTGGATCAATCCATCGTTGGTTCTAGTATTTTAACTTAAGGTAGAAATAGCTTCAAAGTTTTTATTTTCCACAAAAAAAATCTCCTTATGGACGGTTGTAAATTAGTTATTAACGACACATTAAATCGTAAAAATTTCTCATTCACTCAATTTGCTTTTAAAAATTAACTACTAACTTAACCAACAAATTGTCTTATAAAATTATCACCCCTTGCTAACACAGACAACAAACATGAAGAGTAAAGAAAAAGAAGATGAAATTTAAAATGTGGAATGAGTGTTAAGTTCACCATTGCATCTTCCCTTCAAAAAGTTCACATTTGCATCAAATATAAATATTTAATAAAAAAACTAAATTTGATATTTTTGTCAAAAAAATTGGAATTTTAAAAACTTCTCACTACCATTTATTTATATGAGGGGTAACCCTCTCCACATCACCTAATCATCTCTCATTTTTCTTGGCCTTGGATTTGGGAAAAGCAACTCAAATTGTTGTTGATTTGGTCAAATGAAAAATTGAATACTTGAGCTATTTTTGTGTATGAGGGCCTATTCTAGATGAAGGTGGCATTTGTCTAGTCTAGCTCAAAATGGAAATTTATCATCTGCTTCTGCATTGTCTAATTTATGATTAAATATTTTGTCCTTTTTTTTTTTTTTTGCATTCTATATATGTTCGTTCATTAGCTTTGTGGGTTCACGAAGAAAAATATATTTTTTTGAAACAACTGATTAAAATTTAAGACCAAGAGTTGAAGCATCATTTGTCGTGTATGGTTGACTTGGTTAAATTTGAGACCAAGAGTTGAATTATCGTTTGTCCTATATGCATGAAAATTTTCGTCAAAAATTTGTCTCTAAAATCAATATGGTCCAATTTGAATACACTCCACACGTATGTACGTATATTCACTAGTGAGATATGTACTATAATTTTTATTTTTATTTTTGGTATAATCCTAATTTTATATACTAGTTCTCTTATGTTTGTCCTTTGGTTCCAATAAAATAATATCTTTTTAAAAAATAAAAAGTGACTACAACAAAAGATAAAGGATGAATTAAAATAAAACTAACATATAAATTCATAAAAACAACCGCTCACATTACAACATTAAAAGTTCCACAATACAAAACATTACAACATTACAAACACAAAAGAAAACCTTACAACATTAAAACAACACACAACAATACTAAAATTAAAGACATGAACATTTTTTTTGATAAAGCTAGGAAAATGCAATAAAAGAATAAAGGAAAAAGTACAATATTGGGGGACTAAGCCAATATCCAATTAGACAACAAAGACAGAAAAGCAAAGTCACTTCCTAAATAGCATTAGACCACTTCTAAGGAAGGATAAAATGGAAAACACACTATGCTACTAAGGGTAGTAAAAGGTTACAATAAGATGATACAAACACAAAGAATCAAAGCAATAAAGAACAAAACTAAAACCTAAACCAAGGCATACACATCATGATTTTTATAGGCTTTAGATATGCCACTCTTAGCGCGGGTTTGAATGCACTCATTTTTCGATTCTCTAAGACTCTGCAATTTTTTTTTTTTTTTTGTCTATTTGAAACATATGGAGTAAATGACTTATTGTCCTTATCATTATCAGATCTTGTTGTGATTTTAACTGAACTGGTTGCTTCTAAATTTTTGGTACTTTTGCTTTTTCTGCCAGGTTTAATAGTGCTAGCAGGTTCAACATTCTTTGCCAAGTACTTGTCAATATTTGAATGAGATTCAAATAGAGACCTACGGCTCTCTGTATCTGTGTCCAGGGGCGGATCTCCTTGGGGACCTGCAGGTGCCACTGCATCCCCCAAAATTCCTATAATTATCATATTATGCAAACTATTTCAAGCAATTCATTTGTGGCGCAGTGGAATGACGTACTTAGAAACCCCCCTAGGTCGCTGGTTCGATTCTCTGTTTCTTCTTTTTATTATATTTTCTGTTGTATTAATGATATTTTATTAAAAAAATGGTCCCACAGAGGGCTTGAACTGCCGTTCTCTATGCATATCCAAGAAAACAAACTATTGTACACCAAACCATGATCTTTTTTATTTATTAACACTCCTTTATATATATTTTGAAAATATTTGGCACCTCAAAAGTTTCACACTCTTGATGGCAGCAGCGGAAAGATTTATAGAACTACTAGGTAATTTAACCTTGCTTTTGTCTGGACCTATCTGCTCATAAGTTGTAATGGGAGTGGCCATTTTTATAGGAGAGAAAGTTGTAGATTGAGAGGGTCTATTCACCAAATTACAAGGAACCTTAGAGGCTATAAGGTGCAGCAAGTTTGCCTTCTCTATGGTAACTTCCACATCATTATCCCTGATCTGTAGATCTTCCTCAATGGCAATGAAGGGAAGCTCCCCATCAGTTGGTCTAGCCTCCCCTGCAATATTGTCTTCACCATCTTCCAGCAACTCAAAGGAGTTGTGAAGTGTTAGTTTTAGTTTTGAGGGATCACCGGAAGCATGAACCTCAGAAGTATCATTCAAACTACTCAAATCCTTCAAAACAGGTGAGACTTCTCCCTCTTCTAGCGCATTAGATGAGTTAATTTGCTTGTCTTGTGAAAGTGAGTGCATAACTTTACTAGTGTTTGGCTTCTTTCCATACCCATTAGGGGCCTCAAGATTCTTTTCAAACAAGTTACTTCTGCTAGAAGCATTCACAGGTTTCTTGCCAATCAAACCAGATTTGGCTATAACATTGTCAATAGCATTGACAGTTTGTGGCTTTATCTGTAGATTAGTAGGGCCAACGGATTTGTTCACCGTACTCAATTTAGAGCAAGATTGAATATTGTGGCCTAACATTATGCAGTGAGCACAAAACAAGGGGTGCTTTTCATATTGAACTTGAATAGATAAAGCATGGTCCTCCCTTTCCACCACCACAGATCCAAACAATTTCTCAGATACATCAACATCTATTAGAACTCTAGCATATATTCCAAACTTTCTATGTTGTGTAGCTTCATCAATGGTGAGTGGAGTACCTAGACCTGAAGCTATTTCAAATAGAGTCTGATTCTCCCAGTATTCTTGGGGTAAGTTCATGAATCTTACCCAGCTTTGTGCATGAGTTTGTGTATGTGCTTGAGGTGTAAAGTCTTTGGTCCAACAGTAAAATCGCATCAGCCCAGGCTTGAGATTCACAGCTCCAAGAGCCCAGATTCTTCGCATCTCCTCAACTGTACTGAATTTGAGCTCAAAAAATCCCTTTCCAAGCGGAATCAAGTTCCAATTTTGCAATTGTGGCCAAAGAAGGCTGAGTTTTGCCTTTAGAGCTTGCGTGGTTAACGGTGCATCCCCTTTGTGCAGAGTTAAGCGTCCATGGAGATGGGTTTGGCACGTTGATAATCCTGATTCATACGCAGCCTTAGAGATTTTCACACGAACAGAGTCTCCTATAATCACCTTAGGAGGTAGTTGAACAAGAAAGGTCTCACCGGAAAGAGCTTGAGCAAATGTTTTTCCTGAATTCGGCAAAGGCGCCTTCGTGTTCACCGTCGAGTCCAAAGAGGCCATGAACGGGCATGGATACACCATGATTAAGATTCAAAGAAGCGTCACCGGGGAGAAACTTCGTCAAGTATAACAGTTCAAAAACGTAAGAAAAACGTAAAATCCACATCGGGGAGGAGAGAGGAGGAGCCAACATCGTGGGTAAGTGAAAAAGCACCGTGAAAAGTGTAGGAGGAAAGTGGCCGAAGCTACGTCGGAGCGTGGCCAGAAGAAGATTAGGTCGCTGGAAAATGACGGTTACAGGGGACATTTTCAGAGTGAGAATCTTAGAAAATCCATCGAGGATTGCAAAACGACACACATAATACACACCACCATATAAGGTAACATATCCTAAGCTCTTCCAACATACTCCCTCCGTCCCATAATATAAGCAAAAAAAAAACTCATTTTCTTTGTCCTAAAATATAAGCAAAAAATACAAACTTTTATCCTATTTAATCTTGTTTTTTTTAAAAATCTCTTTTCCAAGAAAAACTTTTGTTTATTCTCATAAAATTAAATGTAAATTACATTTAATTTTCTCTCTCTTTCATTTTTTCCATAACCAATAGCCAATGAAAATTGTTTTTACATCTTCCTATAAAACTTTTTTCAAAGAAAATACAAAAAACTATACTCCAAATTCTTATGTTTTTGTTTTCTTAATTAGTGTATTTTTTTTTCTTATAATTTGAGACGGAGGAGTAACAAACAACACCAAATGGTTCTCTGTTGATAAATATGTTCCATTGTTTGCAACAATGTTATTAATGAATGCTTGTGGGTCACGAACGAAGAGTAAGTTGACAGGACTGTATCATAAGTTCAAAACAAAAAAAACCAGTTAAAAATAACATATACAAAAAAAATTAATTAAGTAAATTAAAACTCACAAAAAAAATATATCAATTAAAAAACTTACTTGGCCATGGTAGTGAGGAATTTTGAGTGAGAGTGGTAAATAAAACTTACTTGGCCATGGTAGCTAGTGGTAAATAAATGTAGATTTGATGATACGAGATATATCATATAGTTTGAACTAACCACTTGTTTTTCCTCTTTCATGTATAATATTTGGTTTTACATTTTCTTCATTCATTGATGGTTTTGTCATGCAATTTTGAGAAGACTCTTGTTTAGTTTCATGCACATGGTGTGATGTATACGAGACATGTGATTTTGTACTATGAAACTGAAATTTGTTTTGAAATAATAATAAGACCATTTGCAATGGAGTATTGAAACCCTATTGAAGCCTATTGAACCATTGGAGAGGGACTTGTTGAAGATGAGGTGGAAGAGAGAGTAGATGAATGGTTTCAATAGGTTGAAAGTCTGTCCGAGTTGCCACGTGGCGCGCAACGATTTGCTGAAAATGGCGCGTGTAACACACGCGCCGACAGGGCGCGTGAACGGTCAGGCCGTGGAGAGAGAAACTGAAAAGGGAGAAAAGGTGGGACACGTGGCGCGTTATGACTGGTTGCTTGGATTTTTATCTTAATAATTTGGACTCAATTATTTCATTGCAAATAATTTTAATTTTTTTTACCAAAATTCATGATTTTTTTCCTCTACAAATAGAGACTTGGATCATTTGATTTGGACACAGAAAAAAAATCAAATTTTTACAAAAAAATAAAAATTATTTAAATAAATGTTGTTTTTACAAAAAAAAAAAATTGTTAAGTGTTTCTTTATTTTAATTTAATTATAATCGATAATTGTAATTTTATGTAATTATAAAAACAAAAATATAAAATTAAATAAGAATAAGAAATAAAATGTGTTGGGGTAGGGTGTTGAATGAAAAAACCATTAGAGTGGTTAAAATTGAATGAGTGTTGAATTAAGAGAGAGAAAATGATGTGGAGTGTTAGAAATTGAAGGGCACGTGAGTAGAAGAAGATATATAAGAAGAAAAGAGAGCAAGAGGTGGCTTGGAAAGAACAATTGTTGTATTTCATAAAAGAAATACTATGCTATATAAATTAAGAGTTATATATAGTTTATAATAAAAGTTTTTTATCAAAAGTATTTTGCCTTAATTGCATTTTTGACCCTCTAAGTTTTCCAAAGTTGTGATTTTGGCCCCTTAAAAAAAATAACTCTTTTCAGACCCCTAAGTTTACTTTTTGTTGCAATTTTGGCACCCTAGCTCAATTTTGACTCAGTCAACACTGACATGGACGTCACGTGTGTAATGTTTTGATTTTTTTTGCCAACTCAATATATATAACATCAACCATATGAAGATTCAAACAAGATAAAATGACATCAACCCATTCAGATAAGGTAATTAATGGTTCTAACTTTTGTCATACCGTTAACATGAATTTAGACATTTAAATAATAATAATAATAATAATAATAATAATAATAATAATAATAATAATAATAATAATAATAATAATAATAGATGGAATTATTAGTCTCTTGATCAATACTCACTAACAAGTTAAGTTTCAACATCTGATGCACATTCAAATAAGTTTTACTAGTTTTCTTCATTTGTCTTTAATCAAAGAATTATGTTATTTATCAATGATATTTTAATATTTTTGAAATAACATAATGTTTCTTTCTAAGAAAATATGTAATAAAAATAAAACGAAACTAACTGAATTAACTAATACAAAAAATAAAAAATGAAAATTTAAGTCCTAGAAACAATAAAAATAAGAACAAGGGCGGTCAAATAAATTTTAATAATAAGTGAGATCTAATATAAAGTAGAATATATGGAACTATTTTGTTAGAATGTGCGGTCTCTTTGCTTGTAAAATTGAATGAAAAATAATTTTTTGTTGGTGGATCTAAAACAAGTACTTTAGTGGCCTTATCTTTAGACAAGTCTGTATGTTAATTATTGATTGTTATGTTAATATATCTTTTTATTACTAGATTTTGAACTTAGGTTCTTTAACTTCGTCGATCTCTAGCTTAGCTCAAGTCAGTTGAGCAATCAAACTCCCCATAAAGCTTGACTAACTAACTAAAACAAAAGTTTGGCAAGTTGGCCTTGGGGATTCATATTAATATAAGGTTTTTAGTGGTGTCATCATGAAAGACAGTTAAACACTTGGTTCCTCAACTATGAAAGACAGTTAATTGATTACCAAACATTCAAGATAACGTAAAATATGATCCAATACTGTATATTTAGTTACAAAGATGACGAAAACCTATCCCATTAAAATTCAATGACATGAAATTGGTACGGATTCAGAAGCTTTTCAATTTTAAAGGATACTCTTAATCATATGGAAATTACAATCAACCCATGTATTCATAAAAAGCAAGTGTTTCTAATTAAAAATCTAGCATGTAGCATACATGCATTACTTGTCTCCATAATAGTATATGTGACTTCTTAACGTAATAACCTTATAGTACCATACGTATATGATTTTTTTAAAATTTGGAGAAGTTATGGTTTTCTCCTTCTTAATATTTATGGCATGCTCAATGATTTGGACATTGAAGAAGTTATTATTATTATTATTATTATTATTATTATTATTATTATTATTATTATTATTATTATTATTATTATTATTATTATTATTATTATTATTATTATTATTATTATTATTATTATTATTATTATTATTATTTAAATGTCTAAATTCATGTTAACGGTATGACAAAAGTTAGAACCATTAATTACCTTATCTGAATGGGTTGATGTCATTTTATCATGTTTGAATCTTCATATGGTTGATGTTATATGTATTGAGTTGGTTTAGAAAATTGGTTAATGACATCAAATCGTTTTCATTTTTTCTTCTTTTCAATAGTTTAATCTGGATTGAATTGGTTTGACCAAGTTTTTCCCCACCTTTTACAACCGATAATAAAACCTCAAAGGATAGTTTGGCAAATTTTGTACAGTTTGGCATGATTCCTAATGAGCCAAATCATTTTGCATTTATAAACACTTTTGTATAATTATGATTTTTTTTTTATATATATTTGTAGAGGAAGTGACAACTATTTAAAACTCACATACACAATTATAATATTTTATGTTCGAATAGATAGCGAAGAATAGATATTGAGATACCTTGTAGCTAAACTCTTCTACTATAACAAAAATTGACATATCTTGTCAAGTTTTGAGTCAATCACTTCATTCTACTTGCGATAGATGTTGAGATCAATAAGATGTAATGGTCTGAATTTTGATGTATATTAAACTTTTCTTTAAAGGTAAAACTTATTGAAATAGAGATCAAGTTAACGATGTATATATAAATAGAGAACAAGGTAAAACTTGCAGGTTGATCTCTACCTGCATTATAATATTTTATAAGTCTTACCTTTAAAGGAAAGTTTAAAACTTACACACGATTATAATATTTTATGTATAAACCAAGAAATTGATACTGTCCATTTAACTAGACTTTACGAAGGTGCATTTATCTTAAAAATGAAAGTAGTTCAATGTAAGACAAGTGTGACAATCTCAAAGAAAATATACTCTTAATATTTTGGAGGGTTCTATGATCCAAATATGACGCTGGTGCTATATATATTCTTGAATTATATTAGCTAGCTAGTTAAACTCTTCTACTATGACTAAACTTGACATATCTTGTCACAAGTTTTAGAGTTAATTCCTTCATTCTACTTGCGATAGATATTGAAATGTAATGGTACGTATGAATATTGATGTATGTTAAACCCTAATATGATAATAAAGTAATCTACAATCTTTTTCGATATTTGATAATCCTAATTTATGAACTCTAAAACCATTATCACAATTACTCTACATCAATGCACCAGGAAATAAAAAAAAAAAACTTTGAGACCTTACCTTCTTATTAATCAAAGAAATCACTATTGTTGAGATGAGTAAAATATCACTCATGAATGATGCATCAAAGCATTTTGCATACGACAAAGAAATAAAAGTCATCTTCCAAGGTATTTTATTCATGAAATACAATCGACTTGTGATAAATCGATGGCTATTTTTCTATAATTATTTGCATTTATGATAAATCAAAAGTAATCACACCTGCAACTTATACATGTATAACTAAAAGTTTCATGCCTACAAGTGCAAGAAAATTTCAGCTTTTACTTGCATTACTAGCAAATTTGTAAGGTATTATTTATTTTTTGTATTGTGGTTAGAATTCACCTTTTTTCAAAATGAATAAGTAGAGTGTACCCTGCATATAACAATGCATATCTCTGCCAACTGAGTTATGCTCACAAGAATAAGTAGACTGATATACATCATAATTTAAAAAAAAAAATCAATGACGACAAACTAACAATTGTACTAAACATGTGGTATTTGAACGTTATGTTAAGAAATTTTGTGTTTGTCCATGAATAAATATTAATTTTTTCATGAACTAGTTACAAACCCGTGCTTCGCACGGGTTCAATAACGTATTCGATAAAAAAATTCTTCAAAAGAAGAGATGTTAAAACGACGAAACATTGTGATTCATCATAAAATATGTATGGGCTGATTAAGAGAGCATATAATCAGTTTATGATATTAGGAATTGATATGATATTTAGGATGAAAACAATTGGAACCAAAAAAAAATCAATGATGTGTGAATTGTGTCAACTACAGTACCAGAAGCAAAAATAACAATTGTGTCAAAACCTTACCATGTGCTAAAATTCAATCATCATGATCTCTACTATACTCCATATAACAAAGGAAGATTTTTCTATAGTCATGCAACATAACAATTTCTGGTACATAATCCACTAACAATTGAAAAAAAATATATAAAACCCTTAAAATGCAGAATCGTGAAAAAAAGGAAGAAAACCACCTATGATGAAGCAAAAACTAAAACAGTGTTGAAAAATGAATCCCTCAAGCCATAAAAATCAGTCAACTCAAGTCATGTATGGTCTCAGAACCATGAAAAAAGGAAGAAAATGACCTCTTATGAAGAAGAAAGTGAAACAGTGTTCCCAGCTGAACTTAGATACTGTTTGACCAAGGTTTTTTACGGTCTAAAAGTTACTTCAAAATAAAGTTAAAATAACGGCCTTTAAGAAAGAAGCTAAAGTTATTTGGATTCTTTGATTTTTTTAGTTTTAAAGCTATTTTTAAGAAGCTAAAGTTATTTGGTTTCTTTGTTTTTTTAGTTTTAAAGCTATTTTTAAGTTAAATGTTGTTTGGCAAAATATTGTACAAACTTTTTTTTTTTAAGGTGTCCGGGGTTCGAACCTCGGACTTGGCATATATTTATGCATTGTTCCCATCATCTGAGTTAAACTCATGAGGATAAAACTTTTAATTTATTATGAATTAACATAATAAATAAAAAATGTTTAAAATATTTTCTGAAGGCTAAAAATGTTAAAAAATAAAAGTTTTTTTTTTTACAAATACTATATTAACTCAATAACGTTTATTTTGTGTAACATGAATACAAATTTGTATCATCATATAAATGACTTTTTAAATATTTGAATAGGAAAAACAATTTAAGGAGCCTGAAATAATAACATAAATAATATCAAAATAGTTGGTTTTTTCTATTTCAATTATAAGAATACCATATTTTTGGTGTCTTTCAAAAAGATAAGAATTTATATTATATGATATTATATTTGTTACATTGTTTGTGTCATGGAAATATATATGTTTAGTTTTTTTGAATAAGAAAAAGATATGCATAGTTTGTTACAATATAAAGATATGTTTAGTTTTTTCGCGTGACTTTACTATATTAATCCTAGATTTAATTTATGCAAAATGTCATCTCTTATCTCTTATTTCTAAAAGTTAACCCGTGACGCAGTATTAACCCTAGATTAAACCTAATTTTTTCACGTGACTTTACTATATTAACCCTAGATTTAATTTATGCAAAATGCCATCTCTTATCTCTTATTTCTAAAAGTTAACCCGTGACGCAGTATAAACCATAGATTTAACCTAATTTTTCGCGTGACTTTACTATATTAAGCCTAGATTTAATTTATGCAAAATATCATCTCTTATTTCTAGAAGTTAACCCGTGACGCAGTATTAACCCTAAATTTAACCTAATTTTTTTGTGTGACTTAACTTTATTAACCCTAGATTTAATTTATGCAAAATGTCATCTCTTATTTCTAAAAGTTAACGTAGGATTAACCCTAGATTTAACCTAATTTTTTCGCGTGACTTTACTATATTAACCCTAGATTTAATTTATGCAAAATGTCATCTCTTATTTCTAAATGTTAACCCGTGACGCAATATTAACCCTACATTTAACCTAATTTTTTCACGTGACCTTACTATATTAACCCTAGACTTAATTTATGCAAAATGTCATCTCTAATTTCTAAATGTTAACCCGTTACACTATATTAACCCTAGATTTAACCTAATTTTTCCCTCCACACTTTTGCATTTAATGGTTATCTAAAGTAAAATAAAATTATGTTCCTAATTATATGCTGTTTTTTTGAAAAGGAATAACCGTTAACCCGTCTCGCTATACTTAACCTAATCTCTTACTTATAAATGATAACCCGTCTTGCTATACTTAACCTATTATGTTATGTTACGGTATCAAGGACGATGTCATAGAAAATTATGTTATGGTACAGTACCAACATCTATGCTTCTTAATATTATGAAATACTATATGACAATTATGACGTTCATCTAAACTATTTTGCTACCTATTACTGTCAAATATTACCTTCCATATGACCCGTGCATTATAAGTATAATTTTTTTAGGCATCTAGACCATTTTTGAAGAAAACATATCTACAATTTTACTTTTAATTAAAATCAAAATTTTATAAAAATAATCATACGCATTATGCAACGCTAAAAAAAATTATACGCAGTAGCGTAACTAAAAAACAGACACACATAAAGTATTACTCTAAACGCTAATGTGTGTGTGTGTGTGTGTGTGTATTTGCAAGGTTGAAGAAAGAAAATAAAAATATTTGGTATCATTAAATGACAGCGTGAATAAAAATATTTTTGAGGTTGTGATGATTAAACGATATTGAACTTAAATATATAAGTGATAAAAAGATAATAAAATTCCTTTGAAAAAAAGGTAATAAAATTAAATGGGACCTCCTTAAAAAAAAAATTTAAATGGAACGGTTCAAAAACAAATTAAATGGAAGAAAAAAATATTAAAATATAATATTTAAAAATAAAATAAAATAAAGGTTCCCAACGTGAATTGAAGAGAGATACTTGTGAAAGAAATTGTCGAGAAGTAGTTTTTTGAAGCAGCATTCAACAACTTTTGGCCAAAACTTATATCATTTAATTTTATGCATTAAAAAAAAATTCTTTATTAGTAAGTACTTAATTGATATTGTATTTGGCCTAACTTTTCCTTAAAAATGCAGAGAAGTTGAAAAAAAAAAACGGGTCAAACAATATCTTAATCTCCCACAACGGCAGTGTAGAAGCAACTGAATTTGAGAGAAAAATTGGAAAATAGTTAAAAATAAAAAAATTAGAAAATAGTTAAAAGTTTTTAAAAATATAAAAATTAGAAAATAGTTAAAAAATAATTGGTGAGGTAGCACTCAACCAAGCAACACCAAAAAAATTATATGCATTAGTGTAACAAAAAAACAGACAGACGGACATAAAATATTACTCTAAACGTTAATGTGTGTGTGTATATTCGCGAGGTTGAAGAAAGGAAATAAAAATATTTGGGATCATTAAATGACAACGTGAATAAAAATATTTGTGAGATTGTGATGATTAAACGATATTGAAATTAAATATATAAGATAATAAAATTTCTTTGAAAAAAGATAATAAAATTAAATGGAACCTCCTTAAAAAATTAAATGGAACAATAAAAAAAATTAAAGTTAAATGGAAGAAAAAAACATATTGAAATATAATATTAAAAAATAAAAGAAAAGGTTCCCAACGTGAGTTGAAAAGAGGTGCTTGTAAAATAAATTGTCGAAAAGAAGTTTTTTAAAGTAACATTCAACAGCTTTTGGTCAAAGTTGATTCCATTTAATTTTATGCGTTCAAAAAAAGTACTTTTTTTAGTAAGTATTTAATTGATATTGTGTTTGACCTAACTTCTCCTTAAAAATATAGAAAAGTTGGAAAAAAGCCGAGTCAAACGATACCTTAATCTCTTACAACGGCAATGTAGAAGCAACTGAATTTGGGAGAAAAAATTGAAAAAAAGTTAAAAATATAAAAATTGGAAAATAGTTAAAAGTTATTAAAAATATAAAAATTAGAAAATAATTAAAAAAAATTGGTTAGGGGCAAAAATGGAATTTCATAGGTCATTGGTGAGTTGGCACTCAACCAAAGCCATAATTTAGTAAATTACCAAATTACCCCTCATAGGGACAGAATTGGAAATTCATAGGGCATCAACTTTAATAGTAGTATATAGATGTCAGTCTTCACCCAACTTTATTATGAAAACTTATTATCTATTACTTGCCAAAAATTATACTCTGAATCATAGGATCCATTCTGATCCTCTTTTGCTTGTATTCATCTTTATGAATATTCAGTTTAATCATGCATTAAAAAAATCATGAAGAGAAATAGACCTATCATCTTGACGTTGAGATTCTTATACTCTTTTGTGTGGAGGTTATAAAAATGTTGTAAAAAATCAAAGTTATGTGGTTTCACATGCAATCCTCAATAGACAAAGAGAAGTATTTGATTTCATTTGAAAGATTCAACAAAAATTAACTTCACAAGAGATGTGTTTGGAAACTATTGTATCAAATTGAAAATAGAATTTGCATTGTTTAACAAAAATTAACTTCACTTGAGTGCATAGTTACATCATTTTGCTAAGGGTTTTCTTATATGGAACTATTGTATCAAATTGAAAATAGAATTTGCATTGTTTAACATAATATTTGAGTTTGCCAATATAGTGGGGCTCATCTCATCTTTTACATGTTTTAAACTCTTGTGATTAACACTTCATTTGACCTTAAAACAAACTTTATTCGCATGGTTTTCACAAACTCTTCAATATCATTCGAACAAAGTTCTAATCTATGATCATCTAAAAAAACACAAAAAAAGCTATGAGCTCCGCTCTATTTGACACACTGAAATAACCATATTTTTTCTCTTCATACTTGCCCATTTTGAACTTTCTATCACAAACATTTCAAGTGTTTTGGTAATATTTCAGGAAGTTCATTCTAAATGAGTTTTTTACTTTGGCAAACAATGATTTATACCAATATGCAAAGGTGCATCATTAATAGATATAATTTATTTTTCTAAATCTCTTTCCATTTTAATTAAGAGTTCTATTTATGACGGTTGTCAACCAAATAAGTAAATATGTAGTCAAATGAAGTATTGTAATTTGAAATTAATTTTTTTTCTAAGCATTCGATTTACAAATGAAATTGAAAATTTCTTCGTCTATTGAGGATTGCGTGTGAAAGCACTCCTTTTTATTTTTATTTTTATTTTTATCCAAGACGGATTAAATACTTCAGTTGGCAATGTGATAAGATTCTTACAACCTCCAAAATCTATTTTTCTGATGTCGTTAACACAATTTTTTTAAAGTGCAAGTAGATCAAGCACATATTTTTTTATTCTCTAATATTTTCTAAATTCTATCACTTAAGAGTCTAAGACTCAACAACAAGATGATGGAACTTTTTCTAAATTCTTCCAATGACTATGAAATACGCCAAACAGGTGACATTATTCATACTCTAAAGGATGATGATTCCGTAAAAATAAAATAAAATAAAATAAAGAGATGGTTAATGAATGTGTGTGAATAAAATGATATTAGAGAGAGTGATGTTTTACTTGTCTCCACTATGCAAGTAGTTTCAATAATATCATGTGAGATTAATATTTGAGAGTTCTACACTTATCATGGCATAGTGTACATTTTAACCATCCGATAAAAGGTATCATGGTATATGTATTATCTTATTCCTTCCTTTGATTATTGGGATGTCTACAATACGTAAAATTTTTAGAAGAAGATGAGTTTTATTCCTCTTAATGAGGCATAAGTGAAGAGTGTGTCAAAAATGACATTTGAGCTGAAATGAAACTTTCGCGTATTTTGACATCTAAGAAACACACATATAAGTCAAAAAAATCTTATAAAAAGTTATTATTAATTAAGGAGCAAAAAAACTTAAAACATTTCGGATTTCTCTTGGAGCTACAAAGTAGTAGTAGTAGCCTCTATTTCAACATTAATGGTCACGGTCTTCCTTTTTTGTTATAAGAGCATCCATGAAGTAAAAGACATACATATACTTTGAAGGAAAAGAGTTAAAAGGATTTGAGGGGCTTAGGAGTTTGAATAGAAAATTGAAGGAAGATGATATATGACTACTTAAAAAACTTTAAGAAAACATAAAAATCAATTCAAACTCGCAAACCAAAAATGTAATTAATACATTTACTTAAACGGTCTTGAATAGTGAGAGTAAAATTATTGTTGTGTATATATGTTAGTGAAGAAGCACTTATATTCTACTATATGAATCAATAATTACACCCCAGAGGCATAAGAGTGTTGGTATCCATGCAGATATATGGTCTACCAACAAACTACAACGCATTGCATGAAGAATGGATTCATAAGGATAAAGTTTATGATCAACAAAAATAAAATCGAAAGAATTTGTAAGACAAAGGAGAGGTTTGCTTTCTGGCTTATAATAATGTCATTTTGTTGTGCACATTTATTTGATTTTGTATTTTTATTATGAGAATTAAAAGTTTAAAAGTTTTGTTTGAAAAAGAGATTAAAATTAATATTTTTTAAAAAGTAAAATAGAATTTATAAACTAAAATAAAGCAAGAAAAATATGAATGGGCTTCGATACTAACAATAACGATAACAATAAAAAATTACAACAACCAAAAACAAAGAAAATAAATTAATAAACTAATAAAAACTTAAGAGACGCTAGAGTCTTGTATTTTTTGCAATCAAATGAAAGAATAAAAAGAAAGAGAGTATAATCGTAAGTCTACCTTGTATTTTATGATCAAGTCTTTCATGAGTACAACCGCAAATCAAAAATTTTTGAATACACACATAAAATGACAAAAAATAAAAACAAAAATAATTTAGCTACATCCATTAACATCATTTAATTTCATTATCTTTTAATTTATTGTATTTTATGTGAGTGTGTCCAACTATTTTTTATTTAAAGTTGTACCCATTGAAGACTTGGTATTTTTTTTTTGTATTATTTTATGACAGTTAGTTTATGACTAGATATGTTGAAAGAGTTACTACCAAAAAAATAGAAAATAAAATATGTTGAAAGAGTTGGTACGTATTTGTGCTTTGGTGTGAGGGATATGATATTTGAAGTTTAGATGAATGAGTTAGGGAATGAAGGGAATGAAACCACATTCTACAATTCAAGCAATGAAAGTGAGTTATCATGATTAGGTATTAGAGGTTGATGAGTTGTTCTATATGTTGGTATAGCATGTTGCAAATGTTTATGAATGAGTAGTGAGAATATGGTAAGGATTTGAGGTTGATGAGTTATTCTATAAGATTTATTTTTTGGAATGATTGTGAGAATGGGTGGGGTTTACTATGGACAAATTGATGAATTTGTGCATGATGCACAAATTTGTGCACAAAAATTTTGGAAGCATGTGGACCATTGATATATTAGTATTTTATTCCAATGGTTCAGATCTGGAGAGATAAATGAAAGGGTGACTTGATGATGGTAGTACATGCGGGTCCCGCCTGAAGAATAAATCTGAGTATTTTATTAGTTTTTTGGTAAATGTTAAACTGGGCTTTTAAGTGGCAAACAAGGCCCATAAGGAAAATGTTGCGTTGAGCTTATAAATGCCTGATATATATTTACGCGCGGTCGCGCTTAACAATGACACGGCCGTGCACGAATTATTGAGATTGATATATGAACACGCGCGGTCGTGCTTTATTATTGCACGGTCGTGCGATGGTTATTGGGATTGACAAAATTAGATTTTTTTTATTTATCAAAAATTTGAAATATTTAATAATTACATTAAATTTTAGTAATTAGATTGTTTTGTGTAATTTGATTATTTATTAATTTTATAAAAATGTAGAATAATAATAAATTTGGTCATAATAGTCAATCTAGTCACTATTATAAACAAATTTAGTGCGTGTGATGTATATTAATGACCACATAGATTAATTATTGAATAAATATAAAATATAAAATTTTTTATTTTGGTGACATTAAAATACGCAAAACATTTATTTAAAAGTAATTTTAACTTTGTGTATTTTTAAGAATTTGTTTTAGTATTTTTATCGTTGAGTTTATTTAATTATTGTATTATGTATTATGTTATCTACATATAATTTATAATTTAGTTTTATAATAATAACGATAATAAACAGTAAATACATTTGTAAAAAAAAATATTAAATACAATCCACGTAGTGAATATCTTGATTAATCGATTAACATTTATCGAAATACTTTTCGTATAAGATTTTTGTTGATAGGGTAAGGGATGTGGGTTTGACCAATCATTGAACGTCATTGAAGTACTTTTAGTCCAAAAAAATTTTAGTTAGGGTAAGAGTTTTGAGTTTGATCAGTTGTTCTGGAGTGTTGGAAGTGGTATAGGTAAAAGAATCTTGTCGTTAGGGTTAGAGTTGTCATTAGGGTCATAGTTGTAAGTTTGGTTAGTCGAAAACAAGAGTGCGATCAGTCATTGAACGTTCAACCGACCACTTTGACTACAAGATTCTTACAGTTAGGGTAAGAGTTGTGAGTTTGATGGGTCGTATTCAAATCTATGAATTAGTTTAGGTCAAAGAGTCTTGTCATTACGGCTAGAGTTGTCATTAGGGTTAGCTTTGTTAGTCGATAGACAGTGCAATCAGTCATTGAACGTTCAACCTGTTGGAACAAAATGTGTTTAACAATAAACCCTAAAGAGTTTTGATGATAACAAGGTATTAAAAATTGTCAATTGGTATTGCTAACATTTGTTCAAGTGTACAGGACCATAGACCAAGTGATATATCTTACAAAGGTTCTGGAAGAACAAATAAAGAGCAAAGGAAACAAATATAATGAAGCTTAAAGCGCTCCTGAAGTTAGGCGCTCCTGAAGACTTACGCTCCTGAAGAGTATGACGTCATCAGAAGCTGGTTCTTCAGAAGTTGTAATATTTCACCAGAAGTAAAATGATTCAAGATTTTATGGATTAAGTGTTATATTTTGGGACGAAAGTCATATAGAAGTGGCAGAAGATCACATGGAGGTCACACGTTCTCATTTGAAAGCATCTGGTTGCTAAAATACAAAGAGTGTTGACAAATGTACTCTGTACGAATTGTACAACCACCTTCTCCACTACTCTGTTTCTTTGTCCCTACTACAAGACAAGATAACAGCTCTGAAATACAACCACGCCTGTAACAATGTTCCTTCACAACTAGAATGGATTTGAAATTGATCCTTCATAGGACAATAACTTAATCAGGCAAAGAATCATTGGTGAAAGATCAAGCTTCAACAATGACTCTTTATTGGATGTGCTGGCACTTACAACGTTCATATTTCACACCTCTATATAAATGAGTGAATACTTGAAGAACAACAAGACTCTACAACAATTTAAAAGTGCCAAAACTCTGTCAAATTGTTCAGCATCCAAAAGTTCACTTAGAATTTCAGTTTTCAAGTTCATTTCTTTGAAATTCTAAAGTCTTAAGAGTCTGTATCTGATTTGTATTGTGAACACCACTGATTGTATATCAAGTGTTCAACCTCAAACATTTTCCTTGTACAATCAACCGCATATTCATCATCAAAATTGCAAAAATTGCACCCATACATCGAATTGTACGTGTCTTCCATATCATTCTCCGACAAACCTACAACACTCTCTTAGCAAGAGCTACTGCCTGTACAATATAACATGCAAAATAACTTTGTAACTGCCAAGTATTAATATGTGCAAGTATTAATATTTTTTAGACAATAATGTAATCATTTGAACATACCTCTGAATCTTCCCCAGCTATGTTTCCTTCCCCGGTTTTGTTGCTTGGATTTGGAAGTTTAAAAATTTCAAAAATTTCACTAATATCCATTTTCCTGTGCATAATAGATACAACATTTGAATTAGATACAATCACTTGGATAGCCAAACACGGCAGAAAAATAAAGTTGGGTATACTAATAGAAGAAAAAAAATGCACATTCAATGTCAGCAATTATCGCATGACCGCGCCAATATACAGCACGACCGTGCGTCAAGAACCATCAAGCAGGTGCTTCATTTTCCAGTAGAAACCCGCACGGTCGTGTCCATTTTTAGCACGACCGTGCGTTACTGAATAACAAAAAAAAACGAAAGTTAACTAATGGTGAAACCTCAAGAACAGCAACTTCAATGGTGACCACCTTGTTCAAAATGCATTTCAAGAATGAAAATTACAACTAGTATTTGCTCTAACAAGGTGAACCATACATCATAATAAAGTATTAAATATGTTTAACAAATTCTTATACATACCTTCAATTTTCACAAATCAACCAACAACTTCTATCAATCCAGATCTACAAACCAAACTAAGTTGCAATCTCCAAACTTCAATTGAAAGTGAAATATAATTGAACAATGTTATTGAAGAAGATGAAATATAAATTAAAGTGTGGGTTAATGGTGAGTAGCAATTTCTGAAATTCTGAACTTCAATGGAGAGTGTTGTATTTTCATGGTGCTTCTATGTGGTGGCATTCAAGTGAGGAAGAGGGGAAAAAAGATTGAAGTGAAGTTTATGATGAGGGGGGTGTGATGTGGTAGTGTAAATTGCTACTATACATTTTCAGATTTGGATGGTGTATTAAGCAAAAACAATAAAACCAATAGTTTGTATTAAAATATGTTTCATTTTCTTTTTGAATTAATTTTAGCAGGTCACCCTTGTAATTTGAAGATTTTTTGGTTTTAGACCTTCATGGAAAATTTCACCCCCTGTAATTTGAGAAAATTTAGGTTTACCATCTTGTAATTTGAGAAAATTTCGGTTTACCCACTGATAATTTGAGCAAATTTCGGTTTACCCCCTGCCATATCTTCGATTTTGTACAGCCAAAATTCATGAAGGTCCAAAACCAAAAATCTTCAAATTATAAAGACGAAATCCAAAAAAAAATATTTTACAGGAGATAAAACCGAAAATGAGCTATTTTACAAGGGGTTAAAACACTATTAACCCATTTTGAAAATGACAAGCTAAAAATCTACAATCATCAACAATGGTGCCCATGTATGAAAGAGACGATTGGGCATATGTGACAGCAGATATCATATTTTGCGAATCATATTCAACAATCACTTTCAAATGTACACTACTTCTATTTTTGTATGCTTTTAATGATTAACACCTAGCTTGCCTTCTCATCTCTTTCTCTGTTTTAGTCCCCCAAAGCTGAAAAATAAAAGACAGATTTTAAAACAGATTTACAAAATTGGATGAAGCTGAAAATGAAAATAAAATAGTTAGATGGTGAAAAGATTGATGAGGAAATAGCTGATAACGATAATTATAAAAGTGGAACACCAAGTTCTTAATAAATAACCACTAAGTTCGTAATGAATGTAATGAAACTCTTGCTATTTGACAAAAACTATAAGTGATTTGAAGATAATGTCTTGTCACAACACTTTCATTCAAGTAACATTAATCTAGTCTAGACTAAAAAAGAAGCAAAGTGAATTATCTTTACAACAAAAGAAAGTGCCTTGTATACAAATTTACCTAAACTAAAGTTATACTTTTATTCCACTTATTTGAAGAGTGAAATTGATTTTGGTATATTTGATTGCTCTCGAGTAAAATTGATTTTGACATTTGAAGTTATAAATTAGTTTTTTTTTTTATTTTTGAACATTTAAACTCATATTTACAAACTAAAATAAAGGAGAGCGTGTGAGAAGTTTTTTTTACCATTATTCACACAAAATATATAGTAATAAAAAATAACGTAACATTATTCATAAAAAATAATGATGTAACACTATTGGTTAATGTACAGTTCTTGTTTAACTATGGTGTAACATCCAATTTGGCTAGTTGGTTCCACTATGAATTGTTCATGAAATGTACCCATTCTTTTACTAGAAATATCAATTCCAAGATCCTTGAAGTTTGGTAAGCCCTCTACTTGAACACCATCTCCACATATGAGAAACTGATTACCAACTATGAAGGATCCTGAGACCCTTATTGCAACTCCATCTTCACCGTGTGCTCGGCATTGAAGCTTCTCAACCACATGCACCAACTTTTCCGGTGGCCAGTCACCGATTAAAGTTGTTCGGATAGTCGATAGAGTTATGAAGATATTATTAGGACCAACATGTTGTTTTCCAGAGAAACTGCAAAGTATACAAGACTAATGTTTAGCATGATCTAGAAGACTTCAAAATTTCAGAAAAAATGCTCATGGTCCATTCTTGATATGTAAAACACTAGCAATACACACTGTATCTGATACACTCTTTTTACATGGATTAATTATAAAAAGTGTATTTTAAGAGAGATTTACTTTGAATACACTGTCAGTGTAAAACATTCTCATAAACGTGATTTGAAAGTAACATAACAAGGTGACATCATAGTGTAATTTGATTGGATGCACATTTAAAAGTATTGTGTTGCTAGCATTTCTTTGAAACATAATCTACTCGGTTTGACGCATAGTAACTAAAAAGTTTCTTGTGCGAGAATCATGTCTATTGTATATCATTCACAAAAAGAGTGCAAATGAAAAAGACAAATTCATGTAAAATTGAAACATACAAATAAATACACACCTGAAAATTGAGTTATCGTTATAGAAGTTCCTTGTATGTTGCCACGAATCATCAGGTCCATCAAATAGTAAGTAATAATGTATTGTCAACATCTGCAGATAAAAATGGAAAGTTTTAACAGTTTCAGATTAATTATACCGCCCTAAACTCTTGACACAAACTACTACCCACATGTCAAAATCATTATATCGTTATATCCTTATCTATGTGACACAGATGAAGAAATAATATAGAGATAATAACTAGTTGCTACTTACATCTGCCAAGTCTTTCATTCTTTGTGTAGGATCAAAAACACTGCGAACAAATCCAGGTAAATCTACCTTGCCAGTCTCGTACTTTGTAATGAAGGGGTGCAAAAGAAGCTGCAGTAGGGTAACATCAAATTATCAAGTTTTTATCTAAAGGACTGTCTAAATGAAAGATTGACATGTAAAATGTGTGTAATGTTGGAACTAACATATGCTAAGGAAAACGTTATACTTTCTACCAGGAAAGAAGGTAAATGAAAACAGAAAGTCAATTAAAAGGAAATATATGCATGCACACAGTATTTTGCGCTTTAGGTAGGGTGGAAGACAAAGTCAAGGTTGTCAAATTCAAGAGTTTAGACAAACTCATGGAACCTACAGACTCAACTCGCAAGAGTTTATCTAAACATTAAAATAGCCTATATATAACAACACATAAGTAACTAAACCAGATTCGAATAATATTGACCAAAAGTTTACATTTTACAGCCAAAGCCAAACAAATGCAGAACTATAAACTCGTAAAATACTAGTAAATCGACAGTTTACCAATTTTATCAGAGTTTACTTGAAGTCCTAAAAATTTACCAAAAAGATAGCTTAAATGTTAGTTAACTCGATTTTGTGACCTAAAATCATAAACTTGTAAGAGTTTAAGAGTTAAATTGAGAGTTTAACAACCTTGGTTATAGTCACATAAACATTTATGGAGATATTGTAGAAACTCGCATAACAAAGTAGTATTAGAGTGACTCCATTGGATGTATATGTAAAAATGTTTGGATGCGCGCTTGTAAAATGCAAAATCACAGTAAATGCTATACACCATGCTGAAATGATATCAAGGGTTTATCTCATTTCTCTCACCTGTTCTGCTGTTGGTCTATTATCTGGATCCTTCTGTAAGCAAGCATCAACAAAGGAGCAGAATTCAGGTGAAAACTTCTCTTTTGACGGTGATGGTGATGGATCATCGAGGATCTGCCATAAAAAACAAGTAAAATTATCTGCAGGCGGAAGTACATGTGCACAATCAGATTAATAGAATGCAGCCATCATTTATCCGTATCAGATATTCAATCTATTTTTATATTGACAAAGAACTCTAACATTATTTTTTTGTTGTTGTTGAAGATGAGATATTTTGAGTACACTATAATTATTTCCCTTCCCACATTTAACAAGAATGATCTCATTTATCTTAAACTTAGGTAATTATTGCAATTTACAATGCTAAAGGTATCCTTTGAATATATTTTTTAAATTCATGTATTGAGAAAAGTTCAGCATAGATATATCCACACAAACAAAAGGAAACATATAACATGACAAAGAATCGGCACACACCTGCAACATAAGATTGACAGGACCTTCATTAGCTGTATACGGGAATTCTCCAGTACCAGACTCAAGAAGCGCAAGACCAAGGCTCCAAATATCAGCCGGATAAGAATAACTTTCATTTCTAATTCGCTCGGGTGACATGTATGTAACAGTTCCAACGAATGTAGCACACTGAAAAAATACACTATATATTAGTATTGTACACGTGACCTATGTTGTGAAATAGAGGCCTACAGAACGTAGAATCTGAACAAAGCAGTATCGATATGTGATATACTATTTAGCACAAACTGTTGTCAAATAGAAGATATAGCCGCGCTATAGCACTGCAAATAGCAGAATTTGAACAAACCACAGTTTTTCGCGACTCGTGATCCGCAATTGACAACACAGATGAACAAAGAGTAAACTTTACATTTGCAAACAACTCTGCGGAAGCAAAGCGTGACAACAACAAACTGTGACTGATAGAGTATATACTAACCATTGCAACTGAATTCTCTAAGCCAGCACTAATACCAAAATCAGTAATTTTCGGCTCCCCTTTGAGATTTACAAGTAAATTAGCAGGCTTTATGTCTCTGTGAACTAAATACCTGACTCCGTGCAGATAACTTAGACCCTTCAAAAAGATTAAAAAACCAACCAAGTTAGTAGCATATCTCAATTCACAATGTTTTCATTAATGAAAATTTAAAAAGAAAAGAAAGAATATATGCTCCTTACACGTAGGAGCTTCTGAAACATGGATGATAAAATAGGTTCAGGTATTGTTCTATGCATTCGCAAAATATCTGCAAGTGATCCTCCATCCATGTACTCCAAAGCTATGCTTATCTGTCCAGAATCTGGAGTGTAAAATGCACCATGAAATTCTACAAGACCCTCATAACAAGGTGCTTCACATAATGTCCTAATCTCAGTAAGTAGCTGCTGCCTTTTCTCCTAATTGCCACAAAAAATAACACCATAAGACACCATGAAACTATTATGATTTGGGTGTTCTTAAAAGTTTGAGGTTATTTACATGTTCTTTTATCCCTTAGAAGAAGACATTAATCATATCACCAACAGATTCAACAAATTAAAGTGTCTAGCAACTCCATAACTTCAAAACCGGAGTTGTCAATCGCGAAGTGCAGAAAATACAGGTCTATTCAAATTTTTCTACGCTATAGCACCATTATAATCGCTATAGCCACTATTTGACAGCATTGTTCAAAACATAACATCAAGACTCGAGGTGTCATACAACATCAAGAAAATACCACATATAAACAACCATATAAGATAACAATAACATGCTATTGTACACTACTGTTGCCTTAACGCCGATCATGAATAAGTTTATGACAGAGCAATAGCAACAACAAGAAAAAACAGACATTTATATTAACAGAATTGAGACAGAATTGTGATTGAAGAGAGCTAAGAGACATTTCTTATACATTCCAACTGAAAAGAGGAATACAATACAAGGGTATTGTTTATAGTTAGAAACGAAGGCACGGAAAAGGTAGTTATCAATAATTACTAGTTATCAATAAGTACCAGGGTTTAAAACTATTATGATTTGGCCTTAAATGTTTGAAATTATTTACACATTGTTCTTTCTTTTATCCCTTAGAAGCAAGGCATTAATCACATATCACCAATAGAGTCACACAACTAAAGTGTATAGCAACTCAGCAACTTCAGTACCGGTGTTGAATTGCAGAAAATAGTGGTTGGTTCAAATTTCACTATGCTACAGACTGTTATAGTGCCATCAAAGCCTATATTTAACACACTTTGTACTAAATAGTATATCGCGGAACAATAGTTATTTGTTCAAATTGATAGCGCCATAGTTGACAACATTACGGAAAACATAACATCAAGACTAAAGAGGTATCACACAATATCAAGATTCGAGAAAATACCACATGTAAATGGCCAGATAACATATCTAGTGTACACTACTACTGCCTTAACGCCGATCATGAATAACTTACGACAACTAAAAGCAATAACAGGAAGAAATAAAAAAAAACATTTATATTGTTGATATATAAATAAATAGTAAATAATTATATTTACTCTGTAAATACACTTTAGCTTACTCTCTAAGTTACTTAGGATAGAATATTATGTTGAATATTCATTCTGTAAATATATCATAGCTTAGTCTCTAAGCTACTTTACTCCTATATAATAAATCTTCCGTTGTGCTATTCAGACACACGGTATTTCATCATATGTCTCTTTTTCTCTCTTATTCAACATATATTATCATAATTGAGAGAGATTTTGGATTGAAGAGAACTAAGAGACATTTCTCATACGTTCAAACTGGAAAGAGGAAGACATGGTATTATTTATAGTGAGAAACTAATGTGCGGAAAAGGTGGTCATCAATAATTACCAGGGTTTCAAATAAGGTTCACAACTGCAAGCTGTGCTGCAACATAACAGACGTTTATGTTGAAAAAACCGCAACGCAGCCAGATTACAACAGATAAACACATTTATATTAACCGCGTTGAGAGATAATTGGGATTGAGGAGAGCTAAAAGACATTTATCATACGTTCAAACTGGAAAGAGGAAGACATGGTATTATATAGTGAGAAACTAATGCGCGGAAAAGGTGGTCATCAATAATTACCAGGGTTTCAAATTAGGTTCACAACCGCGAACTGTGCTGCAACATAACAGACGTTTATGTTGAAAAAACCGCAACGCGGCCAGATAACAACAAATAAACACATTTATATTAACCGAATTGAGAGATAATTGGGATTGAGGAGAGCCAAGACACATTTCTCATACATTCAAACTAGAAAGAGGAATACATGGTATTATGTATAAGGTGCGGAAAAGGCAGTTATCAATAACTAACAAGGTTTTAAATAAAGGTTCGAAATTGCAAAGTGGGCTGTTATAATAACAGATTCATATGTTGCCGAAACCGCAACACAGCCGCAGTTGATCCAGTATCAGCCACATTTGACAGTAATTCACTGCAGTATCAAAGATAGTGATACAACCGTTACCGCAAACACTATTTAAAACCCTGATAACTACCCTATGGCTATGCAAACTTGCTAACTATGTTGGACCCTGATAACTACCCTATACATACAATTAACATCTATAGTTATACAACAACCAAGCCTTATCCCACCAAGTGGGATCGGCTACATGGATCAAATTGTGAACAAATGACACCAAAGTGTTCTATCGTAAACCGTATTTCGTTCCAATTCATTAATCTCTGAATTTGTTCAGATAGTTTTTATAGGTCTTCCTCTGCGGATCTGACTATCCTCCATCTGATCTACTCTCCTTACCACAAAGTCAAAAAGTCTTACATCTATAGATAACTACATGAAATTCAAATGGAAATTGGAAATTCCGAATTAAATAAAATAATAGCATAAGAATACCTTCTCAAAGATATTGATCTTCTTCAAAGCAATAATCCTATGAGTTGGTATATGCATAGCTCTTTGAACAACACTACTAGCACCACTACCAATTGCTCCAAAAATTCTCATCTCATGAGAACCACATCTATATGTTTTCTCATTATCATCACTTTCATCAACAGACCTTGAAGTTGAACACTTTTGTAATCCAAGCTCATTGATGTTATACACACCATAAGATCTACTCAACAAATTCACCGTTCCACCATCTGAAAACTTCACAATTGGAAATTGAATCAACAAAAGATAAACAAAATTCATATTAAACAACAAATTATACAAAATTGTTTGATTGTAAGAGAAAGAAATAAGTGATTACAGTGTAGGAATCATTTGGGTCAAAAGATGAAGTTGATGAGAAACCATTTTCAGCATCAAATAAAGGTGTAAGCTTTTTTCTCAATTCTTCTAAACCAGACATTGTTGAATCAAAACAGCTTAATGGGTTTCAGAAAATTAACAATTTCAATTGAAAAAACAATGGAAAATACGGTTTTTTTGTCCTTCGTTAATCGTGTCTGGTTTTTAGTTTTTTTCTAGGTTTGTTTTTTCATTGTGTTTCTGTTTGAGAAATCTTCCTTATATTTTTATGTGTTAATGATGTGTTTCGTCCTTGTAAATAAGGGTCGTTTTTAAAATTTCGTCTCTCTCCCCACTTAATCACTGTCATGTCACTAAACCACACATGAAATTCTAATTTTACCCCTAGGTTTCCAATTCTTTCTTCCCCTTCTTAAGGGCAAAATTGGAATTTTCATGTGTGGCAGTGATTGCCACGTCATCAAATTAGAGATGTGGCAGTCATTAACTGGGTCAAGGGACGAAATTTTAACTGATTAAACTTTGCAAGGCTAAAAAACAAGGATTAACGAATACAGGGACGAATTTTTAAACGACCCATATTTGCAAGGACGAAACACATCATTAACCCTATTTTTATTGTGTTGTATATCATTAACTTTAAATTAAAAAATAAATAAATTTTAAATAACAGATAAATCTTATAAAATTTGTTTTTAATCATTGTCATGTACTTATATTAAAGACGACTTATAGAGTCATGTATATTAGTCATCATTCACCGACCAAATATATATATGAATTTTGAATTCATTCTTCTTAATTTGTCATGTATTAAATACGAATCTTAAAATCATACATGTTATGTCATGTGATAATAATTAATATTATATATGTTAATTATGACAAACTCATCGTAAATTCTAACACTCATTATATTTATTTATGTATCTAACTAGTGTGTTAACTTATTAACTTTCAATCGAAAAAATATATTATTTTTTATTTATCAATGAAATTTATTTATCTCATATTTTTTAAATATGTGTTTTCTTTTTGCCGTAATGACAAATAAATGTCCCGTATTTTTTACGTTTATTAGTGATAGATATATGTCATGTGCTTTTATGCATAGTGAAAATATATTTCTATTATTTTTTTATATATATTAACGAAAAATGGTAGATCCTGTGGTGGTGGTGCATTTTCCTTCATGGATGCACCACCCTCTCCTCCCCTGATGGGGTCTTTCAGTTGATAGAGACGCGCCACCGCAATCTGTCTTTATTTTCTATTATGTCGCATCGCTGTCGCGGTTTAATCTGCGATTTTATGGTTTTACGCAGAATGTGTTGTCGTGGTTTTGTTTCATGTGTGTGGGCTCTACGCCGCGTTGTGGGTTTTAACAACGGTGGTTCGTACGACAGTGATGTTGTAGTTGTTGTTGTGCACGCCTATTGTGGTTTGTTTCCACCATGTTGACGTTGTTATGATCTTTTGACTAACTAAATTTTTTATCATATGATGATGATGGTTCCTACATATATATCATGTGATGATGAAAATTGTATATATTAGTTAGAGATACAAAAGTACTGTAAATTCTAACCACTATTATATTTTCCTTAAAAAAAAAAAACACTATTATATTTACGCATTATCTATTTATTAAGAGTATCTTTCGAATAACTAAATTTTTTATTATAAATAATCTCACACACATATATATGTTTAGAAAAATTTATTATCAAATAACTTTAACATCCTTGCATTGAACGTCTCACAAATTTTACTCTCCACTTTTTTTATCTTTTGAACAACCACTTTTTATTATTATAAAAATTGATTTTTTACTAAAGATAGTAAAGGTATCTTTAAACTATTTTCGATATACCTCCGTGAACTTATCTCAGTTAGTAGGGACAATACATAATATATGCAAAGGTTCAGGTTCAAACTACAACCACCATAAAAAAAAATAAAAAAAAATAAAAAAAAACTATTTTCCAAGTGTTTATATTAAACACGCCCTACAAATCTATGACCTTAGAAACCGATTCACTTCCCTTTATTGTTTGGATTCACCACGGGAAAGACGTTAAACTTCATGTGGCTAGTTTTATATGAAAAAATCATTGGTTATTGTTCTAACGCCACTCCATCACGTAGTAATTGCAATATAACTGATCTGAAACGATGCCATATAAGCGTTAATCAAATTCATTAAGGGCTGTAAGTTAAGAAATTATTCATTCAAAATGTTAAATATTTTAATTTTTAACACATTAATCACGTAAATTTTTATAAAAACTTATTATTTAAGGTCTTAAGTGCCTCATTACCCTTTAAAATTAAAGAGACAAAAACTTCAACTTTGAAAATTATGTAGAAAGAGGAAATCCACTTGAAACAACATCATCAAGTGAATCTATGGGATATGAATTAACTATCGCAAGTGAATAAATCTATGGGATATAAATTAACCATCGCATGTTCATATGTTTCTTCTAATGTGTGAAACCTGAGGTTCATGAAATATTCCCATTTTTCAACAAATTTTTCACAAGGTTAATTGGTGGTCCAATGTTCACAGTTTTGTGGGTTAAATATTCTTTCTACATTTCTCCTTTATCCAAGAATATTTGATTGTTCAAAAAAAAAAAAAAATCACCAAACTGTAGATATCAGGCTTCATTGCTCTCATATACTCTACCAAATTAATAATGGTAGTAAGTAGTTCTCTTACAATTCAGCATAGACGTGAGCATAGGGAGGAAAAAAGTTACAAAACATCTTCCTTGTTGAACAAATTGTCGGAGCTACTCAGCCATTATAAACTTACACACATGTGGACAATAGGTTTTGTTGTTTTGTTTATATATGTTTGATGTATGAAATTAGGGTTTGTAGAATTATTTTTTTAATGAAATAGATTTTGTTGTAAAACCTAGCTCGAACTTGCGGCGTAAATGTGTTTCGCCGTTTGATGGGAAAGGGTCATGAAAATTATTCACGCACCTAGGACTAGTTTGTTGCAATTCCTCCTCCAACAATTTTTTTTAATTTCTTAATTTCTTTCAAAACAAAAAACTTTTTTTAATTATTCTAATAATTCAAATCAACTTCGAGTGTTAAATTATGAAAATCATGAGTTAACATATATCATGATCTTGTCTATGAGTTCATGTATAATGCAACCTTTTCGTTTTAAATCAATATCGTGCAAATGAATTGAGTCGTCTCAGTGAAACAAAAATGAAGAGAAGAACGTGAACAAAGTCTGAAAAGTTCAATGCAAGATTGATGAGACGCCGCTAAAGGTACATCCTTCTTATATACAATATACAAGTCTGCACAAATTGTTGTGTTCATAAATTTAAATTTCATTATATGAAGTCATATAATGAAATTTATGAACACGCATTTTAAGACCCTTTCTAGTTTACTTATGGGTTCTTGACAAAGTTGAGTCATGTCTCGACCTACATGATCGAGGTGTGTTACAAAAAATTCTTGGTTGTTTTGTTCGAAGATGAATTCTAGAGGAAATACGTGTCTGGATATATGTATTTGATTTCATAATAATGGGTGAAAAACATCAATTTTAGATAAATTAAAAAGCAAAAGGTTTAACTAAAATCATGGTTGGGTATATAGCAAACTACATATGCAAACACCATCTACATTCTCCTCGTTTTACTGATTTGTACATAAAGGAACACTCTACTTATGCTATATATATATATTGATTCGAAAAGCTCTTTAAATATTAGTCTATTTTGCTTATTTAAAAGTTTGGATGTTGATGTTGTTGGAACAAAGGGTGTTTCACAATTAAATCACCTAAGTTTTGATGATAACAAGGTATTAAAAATTATCAATTGGAAATGCTAAGAGTTTATTCAAGTGTACAGGACCATTAACAAAGATTTATTTACAAGAGGTTCTGCCTGAATGAATTAAAGAGCAAAGGAAATTTAAGACTATAGCTTGAAGAGAATCTGACTAAAAGCGCTCCTGGAAAGTCAAAGTCAGAATGCGTCTGAAGAAAGAGCTCCTGAAGATGACGTCATCAGAAGACAGTTCTTCAGAGGCAGTCTCAGCTCTTCAGAGGCAGTCTCAGCTCTTCAGAGGCAGACTCATCAGAAGCTAATATTCTCCAGAAGCTAACTCTTCAGAAGAAAAGATTCTCCAGACACTGGAAGGCGTTGACAGAGTACATTGTACGAAAAGCACAACCACTATGCCTACGCCTGTCCCTGCAACCACCAACTCTGCAGAAGATCTTCACTACACGACAAAGTAACAGTAACTTATGCAGAAACTTTTCCTTATTGGGTGGAAAGGATTTGAATTTGACTTCATTGTATAAGCCTCAAATCAAGCAAAGGATCAAGGTGTCATAACAGCTTTAGTAAAGTAAAAGTGATGAGCTGGCAGTTCCTAACGTCTCTAAAATTGCCTATAAATAGAGATGAAGACTTGAAGAACCTTGTATACACATATATACACATGCGAACAAGTCTGCAAGCTAAACTTTCAAAGTCGCAAACATTGCTCATCAACAACTTAGATAATTCTTACAAAAGTTTATATTTTAGAATTTCTAAGTATAAAAGAAAAAACAGAGTCTGTTCTGTTTCGTTTTGTCTTGTGAATACCTCTGATTGTATATCAAGTATTTAAATCTCTTTTCAATTCTTTGTAATTGGTTTTAGAAGTCTCTTGGAGTTGTCCTTGAGCATTGAAGTCTCTTTCTTGTGTGATTGAGCAAAAGAAGTCTCTTACTTGTGTGTTTGAGCAACTTGTAATTTGATATTACATTTTAGTGAAACTCTCCTTGGAAGTGCAAGGGGGACAGGACTACTTCCGAATTGTGGAAGGAACCTGTATAAATTGCTTGTGTCGTCTTCTTTCTCTTGCTCTCTTTCTTATCCGCTGCATACTCACACTCTGAACTCAGTTCAGACTCTGATTTCCTTCAGACTCTGATCCTGAGTCCAATACCTGTTCAAAAGAAAGAAACAGTTTTTGAAAACACAATTCAACCCCCCCCTTCTTGTGTTTTTCCCACCTTCAGTTGGTATCAGAGCTCCGGCTCTGTAGTTAGCACTTAACCGTGTTACAGTAAACGATCGGTGAAAAACATGTCTGGGGATGAAGCTTCTGCATCTGGTCCCGGTTCTGGAGCTGCTGTCAGCTATGACTATGGCAATAGCAACAAAAGTGAAAGATCTTCAAATCACAACAAACCTCCTATGTTTAATGGTGATCCTGAAATGTTTTCTTGGTGGAAAACCAAGATGTATAGTCACATCATGGGAATGGATGAAGAGTTGTGGGATGTTCTTGAAGATGGTGTTGGTGATCTGAGGTTAGATGAAGAAGGTGCTGCTCTTGATAGGAAAGCTCACACTCCTGAGCAGAGAAAGCTTTATAAGAAACATCATACGATCAGAGGCATTCTTGTGGCTGCCTTGCCTCATAAAGAGTACTTAAAGATGAGTGACAAATCAACAGCAAAGGCTATGTTCACCTCATTGTGCTCACTTTATGAGGGTAACAAGAAAGTCAGAGAGGCCAAGGCTACTATGCTTGTTCATCAGTATGAGTTGTTCAGAATGAAAGAAGATGAAAACATTGAGACTATGTACTCAAGGTTTCAGACTCTTATTTCTGGACTTCAGATTCTGAAGAAAAGCTACGTAACGTCTGATCATGTGAACAAGATTCTGAGAAGTTTACCTGCAAAGTGGAGACCAAAAGTGACAGCCATTGAGGAAGCTAAAGATTTAAACACCTTGAGTGTTGAAGATCTTATAAGCTCCTTGAAATGTCATGAGATTGGTCTTAACGAGCATGAACCTGTCAAGAAGTCCAAAACCATAGCGTTAAAGTCCAGAGGCAAGTCTAGTAAGGCTCTGAAGGCTTTGGAGTCTGAAGAAGAATCTACATCTGAAGATTCTGATGAAGACTCTGAGATTGTTCAAGAAATGGCTATGTTCACCAACAGACTACAGTACCTCGCGAAGAAAAACAAGAAGTTTATGAACAGAGGTAGTAGTCACAAAAGCTCAAGAAAGGAAGACCAGAAAGGTTGTTTTAACTGCAAAAAGGTTGGACACTTCATTGCTGATTGTCCAGACCTACAGAAAGAGAAATTCAAAGAAAAATCAAAGAAAGCATTTTTCAAGTCCAACAAATTCAAGAAGCAATTCAAGAAGAGCTTGATGGAAACTTGGGAAGATCTGGATAATGAGTCTAAGTCTGAAAAAGATGATGCTAAAGATGAAGCTAAAATAGCTCTGGCTTTAGTAGCCACTGATAATAAAGAAGAATCATCTGATGTTGAATCAAGTACAGACTCTGAAACTGAAACTGAGGTATATTCTAAACTCACTAGATCTGAACTGATTGATTCTCTTAAAGAACTTCTTTGTCATTATGAAAACCAATCCACTGAGTTGAGGAGAGTTAAGCAACGATACATTAAGCTGCTAAAACTCCATGAATCAACTAAGATGGAAATGGATGCTTTAAAACAAGAAAATAATGATTTAAAAACAATGACTGAGAAGGGTGATAATAAAATCTTGTCTGAGCAAGATGCTACTCTTCAAGAGTTTATTAACACGGGAATTGATAGAACCAAAGTTGCATCCATGATTTATAGCATAAATCAGAACAACAAAAAGGGAATTGGTTTCACAGGAGGAAACTCTAGTGAAGTAATTCTGAAACCTTGTTCTGATAACATCAAGGAGGCTCTGAAAACTCATTTTGTGTCTGAATCTGAAAAAAATTCTCATTCAGAATCTAAGTCTTTGAATTCAGAGGAGTTGACTAAGTCAAAGCCTTAGAATCATAAGACAAAGATTATGAATGACTCCAAATCAAAAGCTCCAACGTTACAGATTCTGAAAAGATCAGAACCTATCAAACAGGTTCTGAAGAAAACAGAGTCTGAAACTCAAAAGCCTAGATTTCAGAGGAAGGAGGCTATTTTTACTAAGTCACATTCTAAGACTAAAGGTTCTGAACCCAAAGTCTGGAAGAAGACTGAAAAAGAAAAATTCAGACAAAGTACACAAAAGAGATTCAGAACTTCTAGGACTAACCCAAGAGGACCCATAAAAATATGGGTACCTAAGACACAAATTGTTGATGCTGCAGATATGTCTAAAAGGAAATACAAAGCAGAAGTCCTGGTATCTGGACAGTGGCTGCTCGCGACATATGACGGGAGAAAAGTCTATGTTCCTAACCCTGACCATGAAAGAGGGAGGAACTGTGGGATTTGGAGGAAACCAAACTGGCAAAATCATTGGTACTGGAACAATTGGTAACTCCTCTGTCTCAATCAATAATGTGTGGTTTGTAGATGGACTAAGGCATAACCTACTTAGCATAAGTCAATTTTGTGATAATGGTTATGACGTCTTGTTTAATAAGAACAACTGCACAGTAATCAACACTGATGACCAATCTGTAGTGTTTAAGGGAAAGAGAAATAACAATGTCTATAAGATCAATTTTTCAGAACTGACTGATCAGAAGGTATTTTGCCTCTTGTCAGTGAGTGATAAGAAATTGTTGTGGCATAGAAGGTTGGGACATGCTAACTGGAGGTTAATCTCTAAGCTTAGCAAGTTGCAACTTGTCAAAGGCCTACCAGACATTGATTATCACTCAGATGCACTTTGTGGTGCATGTCAGAAAGGAAAAATTATTTCAAATCTAAAGACATTGTTTCTACCTCCAGACCCTTAGAACTACTCCATATTGATTTATTTGGACCAGTCAGTACTGCATCCATATATGGAAGTAAATATGGTTTGGTAATTGTTGATGATTACAGTAGATGGAGTTGGGTTAAGTTTATCAAATCTAAAGATGATTCATATGATGTGTTTACAAAATTCTGTATTCAAGTCCAATCTGAAAAGGAACTTAAAATTCTAAAAGTCAGAAGTGATCATGGGGGAGAATTTGAAAATGAGCCATTTGAAATATTTTGTGAAAAATTTGGAATTGTCCATGAATTCTCTTCTCCTAGAACTCCACAACAAAATGGAGTTGTAGAGAGAAAGAATATGACACTTCAAGAAATGGCAAGAACCATGATTCATGAAAACAATCTGGCTAAGCATTTTTGGGCAGAAGCTATAAACACAGCATGCTATGTTCAGAACCGAATCTACATCAGACCCATACTGAACAAAACAGCATATGAACTCTTTAAAGGCAGGAAACCTAACATTTCTTATTTTCATCAGTTTGGATGTACTTGTTACATTCTGAACAATAAAGTCTATCTGAAGAAATTCGATGCAAAAGCTCAAAAGGGAATCTTTCTAGGTTACTCTGAGAGATCTAAGGCATACAGACTGTATAACTTGGAAACACTCTATGTCGAAGAGTCTATACATGTCAAGTTTGATGATAAAGAGCTTGGAAGTAAGATTCCAAAGCAGATTGAAAACAATGCAGGTTCAGAAGAGTCTGATAATGATTCAGAACCTGATCAGACTTCAGAAGCACATGAGATTTCAGAAGCACATGAGACTTCAGAAGCACGTGAAACTTCAGAGGCCGTTACAGCATCTGATGTTCCAGCTACCAGCTACTGGTACTTCTGAAGAAAATCAAGTTGATTCACAGCAAGTTACCCAATCCAAAAACTCATTCAAGTATAAGTCTTCTCATCCTGAGGATCAGATCATGGGTAGCAAAGAAAGTCCCAGAAGAACTAGATCTCATTTTAGACTTGAAGAGTCTGCCTTGAGTCTGCTATCTATGATAGAACCTACAACAGTTGATGAAGCACTAGCTGATGATGGATGGATCTTAGCAATGCAAGATGAGCTTAATCAATTCAAAAGAAATGATGTCTGGGATCTTGTATCTAAGCCTGAACACAAAAACATTATTGGAACCAAATGGGTGTTTAGGAACAAGCTGGATGAACAGGGAGAAGTAATCAGAAACAAAGCCAGACTTGTTGCTCAAGGATACAGCCAACAAGAGGGCATTGATTACACTGAAACTTTTGCTCCAGTTGCAAGATTGGAAGCAATCAGGTTACTTCTTTCCTACGCAGTAAATCATAACATAACTCTGTATCAAATGGACGTTAAAAGTGCATTTCTCAATGGAGTCATATCTGAAGAAGTATTTGTGAAACAACCACCTGGTTTTGAGGACTTAAAATATCACGTTTATAAGCTAAAGAAATCTCTGTACGGTCTGAAACAAGCTCCCAGAGCTTGGTATGACAGACTGAGTAATTTCTTGCTTAAAAATGATTTTAAAAGAGGACAAGTTGACACAACACTCTTCAAGAAGACACTTGAGAAAGACATTCTGGTTGTACAAATTTATGTTGATGATATTATTTTTGGTTCAACTAATAGATCTTTGTGCAAAGAATTTTCTAAGATGATGCAGGAGGAATTTGAAATGAGCATGATGGGAGAGCTGAAGTTCTTTCTAGGAATTCAGATCAACCAATGCAAGGAGGGAGTATATGTTCATCAGTCCAAATATACCAAAGAGCTTCTGAAAAAGTTTAAACTTGAAGACTGTAAGGATATGAACACTCCAATGCATCCCACCTGCACTCTGAACAAAGAAGATCAAGGAGCCAAAGTTGATCAAAAGCTGTATCGAGGTATGATTGGTTCTCTGTTGTATCTCACTGCATCTAGACCTGATATTTTGTTCAGTGTCTGTCTGTGTGCAAGGTTTCAATCAGATCCTAGAGAATCACACTTAACTGCTGTTAAAAGAATCTTTAGATATCTGAGAGGAACAACTAATCTTGGACTTCTTTATAAGAAATCCTCTGATTATAAGCTAGTTGGATTCTGTGATGCTGACTATGCTGGTGACAGGATTGAAAGAAAATCAACCAGTGGAAACTGTCAGTTTCTTGGTGAGAATCTGATATCCTGGGCCAGTAAGAGGCAAGCAACTATTGCTTTGTCAACAGCAGAAGCAGAATACATCTCAGCTGCTAGTTGTTGCACACAACTGCTCTGGATGAAACATCAGTTAGAAGACTACCAAATAACTGAAAACTGTATTCCAATTTACTGTGATAACACAACTGCTATTTGCTTGTCTAAAAATCCTATTCTTCATTCAAGAGCCAAACACATTGAAATAAAACATCACTTTATCAGAGACTATGTTCAAAAGGGGGTATTAGATATACAATTCATTGATACTGATCATCAATGGGCTGATATCTTTACAAAACCCCTAACAGTTGAAAGATTCAATTTTATAAAGAAAAATTTGAACATGCATTTTGTCTCTGAGTAAGCTCGACTCTGAATGAAAAATCAGACTCTGAAGGATTATCAGACGCTGAAGAATTTTCAGACTCTGAGAATCTGAAAAGACTCAGCCTCTGAGAAAACTCTCAGACTCTGGCAAGGAATCTTTTTTGAACTCTGAAAGTACTTAGAAGTGGAAAAGGTTAAAGTTAATTTTTGTAGGCTTCTGACACGTCTATATGCATTGGGAAGCAACATTTTAAGGGCAATGATGGTTTTTCTCTGAACAGATTTTTTCGCGCCCCCCAAATCTTTATTACGCATGTTTGGCTGTTACATTTGAAATATGAAAGGTTGTTTTTCAAATCACTATAAATACCAAACACACACTACTCACTCACTTTCCTACACTTTCAAGATTTTTAAGCAGTTACGATTTTCAATCGCAAATTTCTTTCTTCTCTAAACTTAGAAACCCTTAACCCCAAATCTTCATCATCTCAAATGGCTTCTACAAGCGGTTCAAGTTCTCAATCCAGACTTTCTCTTAAACCTGTAACCGTTCCTCTTCCACTAGAGTCTTTGAAAGTTCAAATCGAATCGTCAGTACACTTTGAATCTCTCAAAAGAAACGGAGTTGATATGGAGGCTCTGATTTCTGCCCAGAAGATGGAAGATTACTTCAAAATGCTCAACGGTCCAACTTACACGAATCTGGTAAAGGAATTCTGGATTAGGGCTGAAGTTTTCGATGTGGATTCAGCAAAGGCTGAAGAAAGGGAAGCTATTTCCAGAAACCCCTCTTTGAGAGGTAAAACAAGAAAAGACATGGGTCTGGAACCATATCAAGGTCTGGAAATCAGATCTGCTGTGATGGGTATCCCAGTATCCATCACTGAAGGAACCATTGCTCAGGCATTCAGAATGCCTCTGGAAGGAAGGTTCCAGTGGAACGTCACCAGCAAAGACGCCATGCTGGCAAGCTACACAAGATTGTTGCTAAGAGGAAATCCTGCAACAAAGCTGGTAGACATGGACATTGAGCACAGGGTGCTCCTTAAGATTTTGAGCGAGTGCTTCTTCCAGAAGGGAGGAGGTGCTGATCAACCCAGTATGGACCACAAGCTGGTGTTGTACTTCTTGGCTGGATGTCAACCAATCAATCTGCCAAGATACATCATGCATCACTTAAGCTGGGCCGTCAGGGAGGCCTACAAAGGAAAGAGAAAACAAATTCCCTGTGGAAGACTCTTGTCTGAGATCTTCTATCAAGGTGGCATTCTGAAGACTCTGAACACCTTCAGACTTACTTCAGACAGGGTTCTGAGTGTCACTACTGGGAGAATGATAAATGGCTCGTCCTTCTACAACATGAAGGCCATTCAGGCAATTAAGACTGATCCAGAGGATCTGAAGGAGTCTGATGCCCCTCTGCCTGCTATCAGAAATTTTCCCTCCATTCTGAAGGAAACTCATCCTGAAGCCTTAACTGCTTATCTGGCAGCATATGGCAAAGAATCTGAAGAAAGCCATAAGAAAGCTGAAGTTGCTTTGGCTAAGAAGGAGAAGGCTGTCAAGCCTGAAGGATCCAAGTTTGGAGTAGTGACTACTCCAAAGAGGAAAAGAGGCAAAGCTGACTCAAACATTGAGGAAAGACTTCAGCGAGCCAAGGATGAAGAGGCAGCTGGATTTGTTGAAGTGGTCAGACCACTCAAGAGGCTGGCAACTGGGGAGATTGTCATGCCCATGTATGAGCCAACTCCTGAAGAAAAGAAGAGAAATGATGAGTACTATGAGAGTCTCAAGAATGAGCACAAGCGTCTGGCTGCTCAGAAAAGAATTGAAAGAGACCATACCCTTGCTAAGATGGGAATTGACCACGATGACCAACACCTTCTGGAAAAGGTCATTGAGGCTCAATCACTGGCCAGGAAGCTAGAAGGAAGTACGGTGAAGCAAGCTCAACAAGTTGTGAAGAAAGCTTCAGAAGCTCCTTCTCAAAAGGCTGCTTCAGAGGCTGCTCCTTCAGAAGCCAATCCATCAGAGGCTGCTGCCTCAGAAAAGGTAACTCAGACTCCAGTTATCCCATCCTCTTCTCCATCTTCTACTACAAACTCTGACCTAGACAATGCACCTCTAAGCCAGAGACTAAATATAAACCACCCTATCCCAAAGGCCAAACGAACCCTTAGGATGAAAACCACCACCACAAAATCCAAACCCTCCCCAAAACTCAAAATTGCTCCCATTCCTTCCCCTTCAATCACAAAACATAAAAGTCCACAAGTTGCCGAACCACAACCAGCAACCTCTGAACAACTACATTCTGACCCACAAACAAACCAACAACAACAAACACCCTCCTCACCACCAAGACAACAAACTGAACAGGCTGACCTTTCTAACCTAGAAAGTCATTATTCAGGAGAACTTCCTGAATATCAACAACATAAGGCCACTGAAAATCCCCCACAATCAAACCAAACACAAGAACAGACCATTCCAGAATCTGTTCAAGAAACAGAGGTTTCAGAGTCTGTACCAGTGACAGAATCTGATCCCAATGTTCCTGCCGCACATTCTGAACCAACCCATAACACCTCTGACTCTGACCATTCTTCATCATCCTCACCAATCCACATATCTGACCAACCACCCCCTAACATACTGGATTCTGAGTACTGGATGAGCGTCTGGTTGAACTGAATGATGAGATGCAGAACTTGGTGCTTCTCAGGAACACTCATTTTCTTCCTTTCATCTATCAGGACAGCTGGTCAAATCTCACAAACAGAGCACTCAACTTCTTTAATGGTGTTGCTCAGAAGTGCTGCAGGATTCAAGCTCTCGCCATCAGACGTCGTCTGCGAGAATCACACTCTTCTGTTCATCTCCAAGGCAAGCCTTTGTATCTGGCCAATGCTCCATTCTACGCAGAGTCTGAGTACGTAACAAGAGAATCCAAGGTCTTCAAGATGCTAAAGCAAAAGGTGCTGAGGCAACAAGAAGAAGCTAAGGCTAGGGAAGACCATTTGCTTCAGAGGCAATTGGCTCTGGAAGAAACTGTTAAGAAGCAGTCTGAAGACATTCAGCATCTGATGGCTCTTATTCAACAGCAACAACCCCAACCTAACCCTTAGTTGCACACCTTGTTTTTTCTTTTTATTTTCTCTCTGTCTGATTCTGACTAACTTTGTACTTACTATCTTCTGGTTCATAAATATTCAAGTTTTCTTTACTTCTTTACTTTTGTTCATTGCATATTTACATTTTTGTTTGCATCTTTTTAATTGATGACAAAAGGGGGAGTAATAGAAAGTATTTAACAGAATCTGAGCCCACAAGTAAAATAAAGTTTTAAAATTTTATTTTATCAGAGAACTTAAGCTTATCTCATCTGAACTGTGTGTTAAAGTTGGTAAAGTTTAAAATTGAGCTTAATTAACTTGGATAAGACTTAGGGGGAGCTTACAAACCTCACCTTAAAGAATATCAGACTCAGGGGGAGTCTGAGCTTACAAACCTCAGAACCTTTAAGAGTCAACTTGTTAATTAAGTTAACAACAATTGATCTTTTTAAATACTTATGTTTGTCATCATCAAAAAGGGGGAGATTGTTGGAACAAAGGGTGTTTCACAATTAAATCACCTAAGTTTTGATGATAACAAGGTATTAAAAATTATCAATTGGAAATGCTAAGAGTTTATTCAAGTGTACAGGACCATTAACAAAGATTTATTTACAAGAGGTTCTGCCTGAATGAATTAAAGAGCAAAGGAAATTTAAGACTATAGCTTGAAGAGAATCTGACTAAAAGCGCTCCTGGAAAGTCAAAGTCAGAGTGCGTCTGAAGAAAGAGCTCCTGAAGATGACGTCATCAGAAGACAGTTCTTCAAAGGCAGTCTCAGCTCTTCAGAGGCAGACTCATCAGAAGCTAATATTCTCCAGAAGCTAACTCTTCAGAAGAAAAGATTCTCCAGACACTGGAAGGCGTTGACAGAGTACATTGTACGAAAAGCACAACCACTATGCCTACGCCTGTCCCTGCAACCACCAACTCTGCAGAAGATCTTCACTACATGACAAAGTAACAGTAACTTATGCAGAAACTTTTCCTTATTGGGTGGAAAGGATTTGAATTTGACTTCATTGTATAAGCCTCAAATCAAGCAAAGGATCAAGGTGTCATAACAGCTTTAGTAAAGTAAAAGTGATGAGCTGGCAGTTTCCAACGTCTCTAAAATTGCCTATAAATAGAGATGAAGACTTGAAGAACCTTATATACACATATATACACATGCGAACAAGTCTGCAAGCTTAACTTTCAAAGTCGCAAACATTGCTCATCAACAACTTAGATAATTCTTACAAAAGTTTATATTTTAGAATTTCTAAGTATAAAAGAAAAAACAGAGTCTGTTCTGTTTCGTTTTGTCTTGTGAATACCTCTGATTGTATATCAAGTATTCAAATCTCTTTTCAATTCTTTGTAATTGTTTTTAGAAGTCTCTTGGAGTTGTCCTTGAGCATTGAAGTCTCTTTCTTGTGTGATTGAGCAAAAGAAGTCTCTTACTTGTGTGTTTGAGCAACTTGTAATTTGATATTACATTTTAGTGAAACTCTCCTTGGAAGTGCAAGGGGGACAGGACTACTTCCGAATTGTGGAAGGAACCTGTATAAATTGCTTGTGTCGTCTTCTTTCTCTTGCTCTCTTTCTTATCCGCTGCATACTCACACTCTGAACTCAGTTCAGACTCTGATTTCCTTCAGACTCTGATCTTGAGTCCAGTACCTGTTCAAAAGAAAGAAACAGTTTTTGAAAACACAATTCAACCCCCCCTTCTTGTATTTTTCCCACCTTCAGATGTCATATATTTACTTTTACATTTTGCTTATTTGGCCTAGGTAAAAAGAATTTTATTTAATATAGAATACTACTTACACATGACAAAGTTGACTCGAAAAGCTCTTTAAATATTAGTCTATTTTACTTATTTAAAAGTTTGGATGTTGATGTCATATATTTACTTTTACATTTTGCTTATTTGGCCTAGGTAAAAAGAATTTTATTTTTTAAAAGAGGTTAAGATTCAACATGTCATCTTCTTTTTTTTTGAGAGAGAGAATTCAACATGTCATCTTATTCTTACAAATATCTCACTCTTGCATTTTAAATTGTCAATCAAACATGATGTCTTCTATAATATGTACGTAATTTGTCTTATAATTACATTATTACTCGATTAATTATTTTTGTGAGAATATTTTATTTAGACCAAAGAATATAAGAAATTTGTACTATAATTCACTATTCAACTATACTTTTATTGATTTTTATATACTTATGTAAAAAAAATAAAAAATAATTAACTCGTTTACTTGACAATGACAAAAGTTCAAAAATATTTCAATGGTCGTTTTTTTAAAAATAAAAAATTATTTCTTAGAACTACCAAAATTGTTGTTTCCAATCAATTTATAAAAGGTTCAATGAATCTTCTCCATTGGAATATTAGAGGATATTGTTGCGCAGATAAGTTGGCTGCTTTGGGTCATTCCATAGTTGGTGAAGATTGATTTTTGTTTTTAGGGACAGATGTGGGTTACCGAATTATAGATTCCCTTAATTTATTTTTGGGCTGTTTGTATGTTTTTTCTGTTTCTTTTCCTGTATTTTGCTGTTTTTTTTTTGTGGGTTTTGGTATAGTCCTCCCACTTTTTGTAAATATCTTTTTCCCCTTTTTTAATAAATTTTCGAGTTTGGCGGCACATGATGGAGGTATCTCGGGGTGCCAACCTAGTTGGGATGTCGATGATGCATTTTGATGTCTGTCCTCTCTCCTTGCTTAACAAAAAAAAAATTCTAATGAAATCCGTGCAACGCACGGGTTATATGTCTAGTATAACTGTATGATAATCATACTATTATTTTTATTTGTAATTATTTCACATTCTTTATTTATTACAATTCATTTATTTTACATGGAGTGATGTTTTACTCTCCTCCCAACATCTCGTCATAGCAGATACACATATTATTAATGCACTTACTAACAGCATGTACGGGGCAGCTACAATCTTTGTCTTCCGTGCACATCAAAATTGCTTTATCAATAATGTAAACCATAAAATAGTTAGTGTCAATAAAAGAGAAGAAAGATTGTGTATAAAATAAAGAATAAAATTTGAGAGGACGAATTTTTTTTACATAAATCTTCATCGGCTGCAACGTGAAGCAGGAAAAGACATATGATCATAATATAAACAAACTTGAGAATTGCTGTCATGTTTCTTCTCCTTTAAATGTAGTAAATAGAAAATTGTTTGATCATTTCCTAGTTTTTAGCACTTATATATTGGCAAATACTATATATTTACAGTAATCAATAGACACCATTAATAATAATAAAATATTGTATATCACTTGATTGTATCAATGGGTCGTGTTTTTCTTTTTGTGCACTCAATTTATCCCATTTCTTATTATTATTATATTATTTTTTACCCACTTTCATGTTCCCCTTTTTTGGCTTTTCATGATAGAAACCGGCTAAATTTCAAAATAGAGTACTGTTTTTTTTTTTGCAAACGAAATGTTTTTTTAATGGAAAATATATATATATATATATATATATATATATATATATATATGGGTTTGCTACAATAGACCTACCTCTTTTTGTGAAGGTCTATTTTAGTATCATGCACCTTTTCATTTGGACCAAAAACCCATTTTTTTGCTTTTTGAAACAATAAAAACTAAAGGATAAAATTGTAATTTTGAATTTGTGATTAATGTTTTTTTTTTCTGTGTCTTTTTTCTTATTCATATTCTCTCTCTCTGTTCCCTTTTCCATTCTTCTTCCATGTTCTTTTCTTCAACAATTCCAGGTACTTAAAAGTTAAAACAATATCTTCATTCTTAAAAAATGTACCCTGTACACATGTTTGTGCTAAATCTACAGTGAAAATTGAAAAATCAAGTTAACCCACAAACAATTTTAAATCAATAGTAATAAATTGTCAATTTGTTCTTATCTATCAATTGAAAAAATCTACCCTTTACATATGTTTATCCATTTGTGCTTGAATTTGTTCTTTGCCATAATTACAACAACACTCTTCGGCATTTCCTTCTCTAATCTATCAATCTTCTCATATAAGCATATTACAAGAACAAAAGTCATAGGAGCGGATTTCAACTTGATTTTCGTCAACTGAAAATGGAGGATTGGAGTTATTTTGCAGCAATCAAAGGGAGAGAAAAACAGATAATCAATAGGAGAGAGAAAGAGATGACATCCCACAATTAATCATAAGACCAAAATTACAATTTTATCCTTTAGTTTTTATTGTTTCAGACAGGAAAAGATGGGTTTTTGGTCCAAATGAAAAGGTGCATGATGCTAAAATGGACCTTCACAAAAAGAGGTGGGTCCATCGTAGCAAACCCCCCATATATATAACAGATTAACGACAAACATCTATCTTACAAAGTTGAAAGAAAACTGTGAGTGTTTTAGGTAAAATGATCAAAAATTGTGTGACTCACAATGTCATTTGAAGTAGTACAAATATAAAACTAAAATATTGGAAAAAAATTCAACACCGATAAAATATAGCTATTTAAAAATATTTTTTATATTATAAATTATTAAACTAACAATAAAATATTCAAATTGAATTATTATTTACATTGAAAATTAAAGAGAAAAGAATTATTTTTTTTGTAGGGAAATGGATTAGTTTTTCTTAAATGGTGGTTCAAAGTTAGTCGGTATCATCAAAAATTATTTATTTATATTAAAATAGATTGAAGTATAGTACATGTTTAATAGGAAGATGACTCTCATTGAAGAAAGGTGTATAACTTACTCTCATGGTTCAAAGTTTGTTTTTACTTCTCCAAAGGATAGAAGTGTATACTTTAATATAAGAGAAGAGGGGAATGTAATTCAAGTTTTACTAAAGAATGCAAGTGTAATTTATTCGGAATGGGTGAATTACATTTTGGATGAGAATAATTTGTTATCTGATTCTAAATCATGGAACTCTATTTGTGTAACTTATTGTTATTATTTGTGGTTTTGGCGTAACAAAGCCATTCATGATGACACATTTCATCAACCTGATCATGCATTATATGTTGAGTATTATCGTGACTGCTTTTGCCTTAACATGGACGGTGCTTCTAAGCAAGATGGAAACGTAGCAAGCTGTGAAGGAATCGTTAGAGACAGTGTCCGTAATTGGATTTGCGGATTCGCCAAGCATTTGGAACTGGAACTGTGGGGGGTATTAGAAGGCTTGAGTATGGCTAACGCTCGAAATATTTCCCAACTGGAACTGCATTTGAACGTTGATGTTGTCATGAGACATTTAAACAATTTGCAGGTTGGAAGTGTTATTGGGTGGAGACTTTTGAAAAGAATAAGATTATTGTTTGCTCAAGACTGGGTGGTTCATATTAAACTTGTGTATAGGGAAGCTACTAAGCAAGGTCGGATCCTGTGTTATATGAAGGTGTGCACCAATACTATTATTATCGTCTTAAAATCTGTTACATTCAAAAAAGGCAGTGGCACGTTTCGATTAGAAGAATGCTACTGCATACAAATCACAAGAACTAAGAAAGATACAACACTTTACTTTGATAGTCCAAATCAACCAAATAATCAAGATAAAAACCAATCCAATTGTTAAAAATTTGAATCATTCGAATTACAAGTGTTGTTTGATTTGCATATTCAAACGCAGTTCAATTAATCAAATGTCAGGTTAAAAAAATATCTAATGAACACAAACCAAATCAAGCTAACATTTTTGTGTATGCCTACTGCATTTCTCACTAAGATGAAGGTTTTAGAAAAAGGAAGTTTCTATGATTGTTGATGAGGAATGATAGAAATAACAAGAGACTTGGTGACAAAATAACACAATCAAATGAAATGATTTGGATCAAAATTCTCACCCCTAGATAAGAATAAGATGCCACATTTTTATATCTGTTTAGAAAATGTGCAACTGCAGCCTATAAAAACAGATCAATTCCAACCTTAACAATCAAAACAAAAGCATTGGTATGCTTTCATTCATTTCTGTACATTGCACCTACAAAAACATCAGTTATTCTCATATGGTGTTAAAGTTAAATGTCAGGCCTCTTACGCCTAATCATACTTTCCATTCACACAGTTCAATAATGGACATCAACCATGGTTTTTGAGCCGGCAGCACTACTTAGCCTAATCGTTTACAACATAACATGACAGTAGAATTTGTATGCTCATCAAATCATCAATAGTAGAATATATCATACACCCCTTGTCCCTAGCAAGATGAAGCAAAAAAAAAATCCCAGCTTTACAATGTATTTAGCTTCTAGCTTCTTCCCTTGCTATAACCAATCCTCGTATGCACTTTACATTTCAGATAACCTACAGAAATGACAATAAACAATAAATCCCTTACCACAGATTTACAATTACAAATAAACTGAACATTTAAAATCTCTGGAAAATGAACCCTTACCCAATAGCATAGTCAAAGAAATCCAAGCCACTTAAACCACCTCTATCACAGGATCACTATCTACAACTACTTGTCAACAAAATTTAGTTGGTATAATTTGCCTAAAAGATTCAAGAAGATGCTACAAAGTAGTCCCGGATAGTTCTCTTTAGGGAGGGCGGTGGATTCAATACAGACGAAGGGCTCTTCAAAGCAGACTCTGGAGTGTTTTTAGGAGATATAAATTCTGATGAAAGCTGGTCCTTGTGGCCTTCAGATGTAGTTGTTTTAGGTGGTGTGATTGGAGTGGCTGACTTTATTGGGTCTTGTGGTTCTTCATTGGATAGTAGACCATAGTCACTTGACTTAGGACACGTTTCTTCGTTGTCTAGTAGCATTTTGCACTCTGTTCTAGGAATGGCCATGACCCTTCTTCGGATGGAAAATGGAGTCTTTGTTGTGGTAACATAACTGCGTTTGTTCCATATCCGGATCTAAAAATGCAAAATTGGGTTAAGTTACAATTCTGAAGGAAAAAAAAAACTTGAGGTAGCATAAAAAAAACAAAACAATGGGATATCCTGAACTGAAGATCGTTGTAAACAAGTGATAAAAATAAATAAACAGCGTTACTTACTGAGAAATCATCAGAAGCAGTTGCTAATTTTCCATTGTCAGACTGGCACCTGCAAAGCAAATTAAGTTAGAATCTCATATCAGATCGGATAGATAGAACTAAAACCATGCCTAATTTCCAATTTACCAGTCAACTGCAGTAACTTCCTCGTAATGACTCTTCAAAATAGTTGGTTGCACTTGAGGCTTGTCAACCTAATTTGTAAAAGTTAAGTTAGACTACATCCTTACTGCAACCAAAGTACCAAACTTAGAGTAGTTGATTGAAAGTAAGAAAAGCAACCTGCCAAACATATGCTTTTCCATTACTAGAACCACAAACGATGTTAGATGCATCGGGGCTAATCGCAGCCTGGAATTGAACACATGAGACAGGGAAAAAGTCAGGAGTCATGAAAGAAACTTGATGCAATAAATTCTGAGCTATAGGCCAAATTCTCACCTTAATAAAAAATGACTCAATACGACCTCCTTCAAAGTATCTTAAAGCCCCCTTTTCAAGTTGAAGTGTATTATATAGATAAACTCTGCAAGAAAGAAGAAAAAGTTTATTTTACGTTATGATGAACATTCTCGAAACCATGGGTTGAGTTACAAAAAATAGTATTTAGGAGGATACCGGCTATCCATGCAGGAAGCAGAAAGCAACAGTCCACTGTCATCTTGGGACAAGCTAGATATACCGTGTAATCTTTGCTGAAAGGACAAAGAAGAATACCAGTCAAGATAGTGAAGATTATATCATTTCAAGCTTTCCAATATCTACTAAAATAAACAAAGTGCAAAAATCAGTCATATAAAAAAGCATAAACATTTTCTATCACATTCACAGTTTAACTTTATGTGAGATATATTTCCATAAGAAATGCATATACCCTCTTAGTAAACATATAAATCATACTTCAATTTATTCAGGAACCTCAATTTGTAAACTCCTAAGCCAGACTCGTTGTATATAAACTAAAAAACTACCACTGCACATCTCAGTTCCATTCCAACTAACCTTTCCTGGTTCAGGACATGCTTGTGTGACAATACTTTTTAAATTTCTGGTATCCCAAAACTTCAGCACACTGGAATAAACAAATTAAATGGTAAAATCAATTAACACCGCTAAAAGCTTAAAAAAACTTCAATTATATTTTGAAGGGTAATATATTTAACCTACCTATTTACTGCCCCAGCAGTGGCTATGGAAACTTGATCCTTGAGCCAAAGAACAGATGTAACACTATTGGAAGCAACCTGACAGGTTAGAGTTGTTGTTAGAAGGGTTTATTTTGAAAAATGTGAATGAATTGCATACTACCAGCAACTTACCTTGCCCCTCCTTGGTCGTAGTCCTTGATACAGAATATGTGCTCCATTGACAACATCCGTTGAACTAGAGAAGCAAACAGATAGTAAATATACTTTAAGAGAACATTCAGTTCATTAAAAACTTATTAACAGGTTCAGTAAATGCTCATCACAAGAGTTTTACAAATAAAAAACTGCAACTTACCATATGCTAACTTCTCCACGTCTGTTAGAATTGGAGTTACATCTTAAGTCCCAAAGACGAAAAGATCCATCTCTTGAACCAGAGACTAAAATATCTGTAAGTTTGGAGATAAAAGAATGTCAATTGCTAATATATTTGTGATTACATAAAATTCAGTACATTGTAGAAGCATAGAAATGCATACACAAAGAAATCTTACCAGGATTAGTTGGATGAGAAGAAATAGATTTCACACTTCCTGTGTGCCCTACTAACACTCCAAGACACTTCTTTTCTTGAACATCCCATACCTTAACCTGTAAATGAGCACCATAAAAACATTCAATATAAAACCAGCTTAAAGGAAACTACTCATGTGGTACTGTATCTAACAATCAACCTATGCAGTGTTTCAAAATGCAGTAACGTTGATTCAAAATTTAGCAAGTATCATGTGAGAATCAGGAACAAAGCATAGCAAGAACAACAATGTAATTCGTTTATTGTTTTAGCAGGCAATAGTAAACTGATAACAACACAACGACTCACCGTTTGATCACCAGAAGCAGTGAGGATCTGCGTATCATCCTGCAAACAAATGTAAACCAATTTAAGACACTAACAAAATAAACAATTCAGGCTTATTACAATCTATCAAAAAATTAACAAAAACCTATTTGTAGATTTTATGAACATATAATTGCAAAAATTGAAGGCTACCTTGATCCAATTGACATCAAAAACTGCATTATTATGCGAACTCCATTCACAAATCCTTGCTTCCTCTGATATCAAAAGAGGCAAAATTTCACATAAGTAAATCATAAACCATAAAATTTGTTGATATATATAATCTTTATAGCACCAACCAACACTTCTTATCAAAGGCATGCCCAATGTCCGATACATGTAAGTGTCAAACACCGACATGACACCGAAACTAGTAATTACAATGAAATATGACATTTTCTCATATTATAAATGGTGTTAGGATACTTCTGATAAAAGGTGTGTCTAACACTAACACATGTAATGTAATTAAAATGAAATATGCCATTTTCTCGAATTATCGTCAGTGCTAACATGTCAATGTCCATGTTGTATCCGGTGTCAGTGTTCATGCTTCAAATCTAATTAAAACAAAGTAGATAAAAACTCAAAATAAAATAAAAAACCTGCATTTCTTTCTAGACACAGAGGCACTTTGAATTTTCGGCGAGTATCAAAAAAGCTAACATATCCCTCCTCATTAGACAAAGCAAGAATATGACAAAATTTCGAAGTCTGCACGAAGAAAAAAAAAATCCCAAAATCAAAAAACAAGGGTGACCCACATAATATTTTCTGCATAAAAACAAAAGGGTATAATCAAAATCGAATCTTTCACACCTTAGCGAACGAAAGAGCAAGAGGAACAACATCTTCACCGTTATGCTGAGTAGCTACAGCTCCAACATCAAAGAATCCGTGAAACCATCCATCGCAATTAGGTCTTTTTCGAACTGTAACAACAACAAAAAACCCTAAAAGGTTAGAAAAATTGAAAATTGAAAATTATGGAATTGGGTGAAGTGAGTGATGAATTTTAACTGACATTGAAAGGAATTGAGCTCGCGTGAAGTTGTGAGGTTGAAGAAGGATTGAGATTTTCGAGAAGCCATTGAGATTTTGGGAGAAAATTGAAGAAGAAAAGGGATTAGGGTTTTGAGATTTAGAGGGAAGAGTGTGAAAATGAATGAAAAATGGAATTTAAGGAAAAATGTTTGGGCGGTATTCAGAGAAAAATACGACTTGGCGGGAACTTTAATTTCATGCTTTTGGAAAAAATATTTTGACTCAATTGTTGACCATGTATATTATTATATTTGTTTTTCTATTCTTTTTTATCATTATTGTAAATGATAATTTATTTTTTTTCAAATTCAATGAACAACTTCAATAGTTATATAACGTTATTCAATGAATTTGAAGTAAAAAAATTAAGTATATAAGTTATTCAAAGAATTTGATAAATGAATTTTTGTTTATAATAATGACTAGGATGGGTGTATCATGATTTATTTTTTCTTATACAAAATTTATTACATGTTTTAATCTCTATGAAATGGTCGAGACGAATTTTTATTTGGGATAGGGGGAATAATAAAATAAGGCGTCGTTAATCGATATTGAATAAATTTAAATATTAGTATATCCTTCTCTTTTTTTTAATTAGTTTAGCGGTTGGAATTTGTAAGATGAATAAATGGGGTGTTTAAAATTTGAATTTCGACATCTACATATATAATGCAATTCTCTACCAACGAAACTAAACTCATGGGGTAAATATAGATATTTTTTATGAGTTTGACTATCCTCCATTTATTTTTTCTTCATTTGTTGTCCATTTAAGAGAGAGGTAGACACATATAATAGATTTGTGGAATGCACAAATGGAACCCACTTAATCGTTAGTTCCTCCGTTTCAAAATATACAAGTATAATGACCCGTGCCAAGCACGGGGAAATTAAAAACTTTTTTCATCAAATGTATTGATTTTATATTATGTTATCTTAAAGTTATAAGTATGGTTATAATTTAAATTTGATATGAAAAAAAATATCATCTTAATTTTGTTAATTTTGTATATATTTTGAAATATCTAAATATTGCACATAACGATAAGTATTTGGATTTATACTTATATTAATTATTTGTAGTATAAGATGTACTCATTGTTAAACTTAGCATATGTAATATTTTTTTCAAAAATACGCCGATATACTGTATATTATTATTTGCTGACATAATGTTTTTTTTTTGACAAAGACATAATGTATTTTATTAATCATAAAAACTAAAAAAAAGTATTTTTTTTATATAATAGTCAGTGTCAGATGTATACACTTAGTTTGTGAATGCAAACGTTCAATTTTTTACGGGTGTGTATAAATATAGTTTGGGCTACAGAAACGCCGATTGTTATTTGTTTTTATTTTTTACAAAACTAATGGTCTAATGTAAATATTGTATTTTAGGGTAACAACGATGAAAAATAAAAAAAGTTCCGCGTATTGTTATACCTGAAAAGTGCATCAATTAAAAGTTAATGACAGAAGGATCTGCTTGTATAGAAATTGCATGTCCTGTAAATGTAATGACCAGTATGCCTTACAAAGAAATTAAAAAAAATGACTTCCAAACAATACGCAACTTTAGTTTTCTAAATTATAGAAACAACAATTCTAAAACATAACCAATGATCATACTTTTTTGAAAAACTTCACGATACACAACATTTGTGGTCTCCTTGCAAACTATATTATCTTCATCCAAGATGAGCAGCTTCAAACCTCTTCTAGAAGTAACTCGAGAGACAGCGAAATAGAGTTGTCCATGCGTGAACACGGGCTTAGGAAGATAAACTCCCACTCGAGATAAAGATTGACCTTGACTTTTATTTATTGTCATTGCAAAACAAAGCGCCAATGGAAATTGCCTGCGTCTGAATTTGAAGGGTATTTCTGGATCACTCGGAATAAGTTCATCTTGGGAATGAATACCCTGATACCTGGCCTTTTTCCTGTAATTACGGTAACAACTATCGTGCTCTTCCTTAGATGTGTTACTATTAGCCTCGTACCATTACACAGTCTAGTAGCCTGATCAATGTTTCTCATCAACATAACTGGACATCCCACCCTTAGTTTCAACCGGTGATTTGGAATTCCAGAGCTCTTAATACCATTAAGAAATTCTGTTGTGAACCACTCCCTTTGGACATCATAATTTTCACCCGATCGACAAACAGAATCAGAGCTTAAATACTTTTTCTCTTCACCTGGAATCAGTGACATCATATATTCGTTAACATGCTCAACTGAATCAAGTGTTGGTGCGAGTATTCCCCTTTCTTGGGAAAATAGCGGGTCACCAAGGTTATCATTTAAATCGAGATACACAAAGTCTATAAGTGACATCAATGGATTTGTTGTATCCGATATGAGCAAATCTTCAGGAATTTCGACCTTCATTTCACCATTCTCATCCGAAGCGTCGTTGTCGTCTTCAATTGAGAGTATCCACTTGCCAAAATTAGTAATTTCTTACTGCTCTACAGGTACCGAAGATGCACCCAATCTCATATTAATAGTAAGCCTCAACACATTACAATAAGCTCATATCTTCGATGAATTGATTGAGGCATCAACAATATCCTGCCTCGTTCCTTTTCGGACAATAGGCAATATCTGCCTGAAATCACCACCTAAAACTATTGTCATTTCACCAAAAAGTCTAAACTCGTTAAGGAGATCATTCTTGGACATGATATCACGCATTGATCGGTCAACTGCCTCAAAACACCATCGGTGCATCATTGGAGCCTCGTTCCAAATTATCAACTTTGGAGCACGCACCAGGTCTGCCATAGGACTATCCTTTTCCATCGTAAGCGATGATGCTTCATTAATCTCAATAGGGACTGTCAGCATCGAGTGTAAGTGCAAAGTACTTTTTTAATGTATCATAAAATTTTATGATGCAAGTGCGAAGTACTTTTTTAATGTATCATAAAAAAAATTGAAAATTAATTTATACAAAGTTAGTGAATATTTAAGTTATTTAATCTATAAATCAGTATAAATTCAAAGTAGCTTTAGTATAAATTATATAGTTTTTTCTGACAAAATTATGACTTGTAATATTGTATTGTTTTTATTAAAAAGTATTATATAGTTGTATTAAGATATTTGCTTTTACAAATATAATGTGTGTGTGTGTCTATATATATATATATATATATATATATATATATATATATATCTATGTATGTATGTATGTATATGTATGTATGTATGTATGTACTTTACAACTATATTTTATTTTAAATTAGTATCTTTATCCTAACTAATAAATTGTTTGTGAAATAGAGTAGTTCAATTGGTTTGAGTTAAGGAATAAGGAGTCGGAGGTATTGGGGTCAAAACTCAAACGAATGACTAAATATTAATGTAAAAGCTAATTACTAACACTTGTCATTAAAAAAAAGGACAATTGTTTCAATCCCTCCAACATAATAATATTTGCACCAAGAATATATTACATTGACGTTTTTTTAAAAATAACTTATATTTACTATTGTCAAATTCACCTTTTGAAAATGATTTTTTGATATGATCTATGGTAGCCCATGTTCCTATTATGATTGACTTGTGGAACTTAGGCATGGCAATAAAACTTGTACACCCGAATACCCGACTGAGCTCATTTTGATTTGACGGGTTTTCCCCTTTGTTTAGGTTTGGAATTTCTCAATTTCAAAATACGGGTATAGGGCAGATAATAGAGATATAGATACACACTTCAAACTCGTACCGAATGTAGAAATATATTGATATAGCATGTAAGTCTCTAAATATTATCCCGACTTTTGAGATATTTTTGAACATTTAATCATTGTAATCATTACCCTAATTTGAAATTGACTAATTACTTTATGGAGAGGTCTGTTTGATGCAAATATGGTGTTGGATATTTTCCTGCCTCAAATGGAGTAGATTAATAAAAAATAGTGGATATTAATTTCTTGTAGTAGGTTTGGGTTTGGGGAAAATTTTAGGTTTGGGGCGGGTTCGGGTTTGATGATGAAATTTCTCGTTACTCATCTGTTTCAACACTTCTTTTATCTCATGTTCTTGAATCCGATGATAGTAGTTATAGTTTCTATCCTCCTTTCTAATGTCTATCATGTCCGAGTATGGTAATATATATCTCATAACCTTCATTAAATAATTTTTGAAAATACTACTTTCATTTACCCTCTTCCTTTTTAATACACTTCACTTTATCCATATATATTTTCTTTCTTTCTTGTCCCTTAGCAATAATATATATAAACTTTTCGTATAACCCACAAAAGCTTGTGTTCGTTTTGTGCTCAATGTCTTCTTGGCCCCTTTCTTAGCTCTCTTGTAATTTTCCTAAATATTTATACTTTTACACCTATGCCACACTTCCCTTTTGATTCTCACTTTAATTTGCACACTTTGGTTCCACCAAGATTCTTAACTCTTAGCTAGGTCCAAAACCTATTAATTCTTCTAGTGCCATCTTGTTCCACATAGCATTTTCGCTTCTATGTAGTTTCACACAACCTTCCTTTAAAATCTTTTGTAGTAAAACACTTTGTTTTTCATTCTTTAAATGCCACCACTTGATCCTTGTATACCAACTGTGGCATCTTCTCTTCGCTCTTCTCTTAATACTTACATCCATAACCAATATTATATGTTGGATAGTCAAACTCTCTCCAGGTAAAACTTTAAGTTCAAAAAAATCTTTATGTTAGAATTCCTACTAAAAATAAATTTATCCGAGAACATGACATCCCACTCTTGTATGTAATAAGAATTCCTTCTTCTTTTCCTAAAGTAAGATTAATAGACAAAAAAAATATATAGGATGGATTTACCCTATGTATTTATCTCCCGAAGGCTATACCATCATTCACGTCTTCAAAACTTATCAAACACTCTTTACATGCTCATTTAGATCCCCTCCTATAATTTATGTTCTCCTTGTGGTATATCTTGAATCAAGCCTTTCAAATCCTTCCAAAATTTTACTTTAGAATATTATTCCAACCCTACCTAAAGTGCGTAAACACTAATAACATTAATGAATGTCTTATTCAACTACAAAATTGTGGGCTACAGTCCAATCTCCTATCATCTTTACATCCACAATATCCTTTTTTTCATTCCATATCCAAAATAATGCCTACGCCATTTCTCGATCTAACTTTCCAGTGTATCAATGCTTAAATCTTAAACTATCCAATTCTTTCGCATTTTCACCTACCCACTTAGTTTCTTGTTGGCACATAAAATTAATCTTCCTCTTAGTCACAACGTCAACAATTTTCATATATTTGCAAGTAAGGGTGTCTTTATTTCATGTTCTAAAACGGGTCCTACTTTCATGAACTAACTTTTTTTACCCACACTCGTTCACAAAGATTTGGAGACCCTTGCTTATTTTTTTACTGCATCCAAGCGGCAATGTATCCACACTTCTAGGCACTAACCTAGTGTTAACACTATTATATACTCGGTCCATATCATAGAGATTCAAAGTGTTTTAATTAAATTCAAGTGTTCCAATTTTAAACAGTAGAATTTATTCTAAGTCTTAAAAAATTTATAATATAGAATGTCATTTAATTATGTTTGTTTTTAAGGTTTTTTTTAAAAAAAGTTATGTGTAATTATTTGTTGATCCAACCCACTGAAAATCGACTCATCCTGTGAACACTTGTAGGTGTGGATCCAAAAGCATGTTTAACAACACCAAAGTCCAAATATATATATATATATATATATATATATATATATATATATATATATATACATAATTCCTTTTTTTAGGGAAGGTCGAAAATACATATGGTGAAAGGAAAATTTTAAACTTGCCATTCTACACTTATTTTACATGCATTTAGAATGGTGAAAGGAAAAAAAACCAAAACAAAGTGAAAGTCAAAAGTGATATATATAGTGAAAAATTAAAATCCATAGAAATTAAAACTTCAAAAAAGTGAAAAAAGAAAAGAGAAAATATGAGGAACAATAGTGGAAGAAAGCAATAGAAGCTGAGCGATTTGTTTTGGCAGAGAAGAAAAAAGAAATATATTCTGATTTGCTTTCTTGTAATCCTCATTTAAGGCTTTGTAAACATTTTAATTCAAATATTTTAATATTAAAGACCAATAAAAAAATTCATTTAGTTTTGCAAACTTTAAATGCTTGACATTATTGCATATCCATTGTTTCCAAGTAGAAAAAAATTGAATTCACGTGTAATTATCATAATTTTCAATTTATTTCCTCAAAAGAAAATTTAATTTTTAATTTTTATTAATTTTTAAACTTAATGTGGATCATTGAAAATTTGACACCTGGATTAGGAGGTTAAGGTTAAGCTACACCTGATTAAAAGTTTAATATTTTGGTTTTGGAAAAAGTCTCAACTATTTATAGTTTAGATTAATTTTGGGTTTTTATAATTGTAAGACATGAATATGTTTATTTTATATGTTTATGACTCAACTTTTTAGCGTCGTGTCTAACTTTTTTTATGTATAGAAGGGACTAATATTTTCAAATGTCAAGGGAATAACGCAATTTTATTAAATTGATTTTTTTGGGTACAATTATTAAATCGTTTTGATATATCTTAAAAGTGTCAAGGGATTAACATATATACATTTGAGGAAAATCCTCAAATTTATATAATATAGATATATAATATATAGATGCAAATGTCTAATTTTTTTCTTCAGATAATCATCTAAAAATCTCAGTTTTAAAAAAAAGTATCATGTTTTATTTTATTTAGTCTAATTAAAATATTAACATTGTATTTATAATATACAAAACACTTCAAGTATACACATTAAAACTCTTGGTCAAAGGTAATGTCTATTGAATGGTGAATATTTCCTCATTAAATGTCCATCAAAACAATAACTCCTTTAAAATAGGCTAGAGTACTTATTATTCTCTTTTATTATGTATCACTTTACTTATTAAAATTCAAACTTCAAATATTTAAACATCCAATTATCGTTCCTTTTTCTTTTGATAAAATACATTGTTTAATTATGATTTAATGTGCACGATGATTATAAAAATCAATTAATTTTTTGAATGGATTCCTTAGTAAAAAATCCATAATAAAAACAGTAAAAATGAAAAGTCTTGTAAATAAAAGATTATAATAATCATTTATCATTTATAAGTATAATAAAAATTTATACAGCTAATTAATTGGCTTATCTTTAAATTCCATTTAAAATTTGAGGTGGACCAAATTTTTTTTCCTGTTCAATTTTAAATTATCAATCACATAGTATCAAATAAGTTAAATTTATCAGTATGAAGACCATACACTGGTTCTTTTGATTACCAAGAGCATGATTTATTTGATGATCAATTTTTTTTTTTTATGGATGGTTTGATGACTGTGTTAAAGGCCACTGTGAATTTATTTATTTTAAATAACATTGATTGGAGCTTGTCAAAGTTTCTACAATTTTCTCTAAAAAAAAAAAAAAGTTTCAACAATTTGTTTATCATTAGTGCAATTAACACATGTGTTTTATTTTTGAAAGAAGAAAAGAAGATTATTTTTATGTTGTTTTAAAGGTGACTGAATTTAGAAAATGATACATATTTGAATTCATACATATCAAGTACATTAATACATATACAACTCTACAAACTCAAAGATTCAATAAAACATCCAATTTTGTGTAAAAAAAAAAAGCAACTTTTATCATTTTTGTTAGATATAAAATTGTACAATTTTTTAGAGGAACTCTACAAATCTTTGGAGTATCCAACTTCAATTCTTGCAGTCTCGTGCTTTTATCTTTGAATGAATCTATTTAACTGAAAAATAAAACAAATCATTAAAATTTAGTCAAAATCAAAGAATAACTGGTCAAAAAACAACCCACATATGTTGCCCGTTGCTGAAGAAGAAGAAAAAAATAACAAAAAAAGAGACAAAGAGAATATGAAAATATATAGAGAGAAATAAATATAGGTCACCAACAATAATCCTCAAATAAATAAAAATAAACAATGATTACCAAAAAATATTAAAAATTCCTAATTCCGGATTTATAATTAAAAAAACATAAAGTATATCCAACTGAAAATAATTATTTATTATTCATTAAAAACATCTACAATCTATTCACAATAAAAAAACATACATAAGTGAGGTATATGATTCGAAAAATAATACTTTAGATTTCTTTCGAACAGGAGACATCAAGAACAAAATCAATACTGAGTGTCATTTGATTGTATAGACCAATGGAAAATAAACAACATAAAAATTTAAACACAAATAAAAATTAAATCAACAATTATAATATATCAAAATAAAAACTGAAAAACAATATTATCATCGTTCATAATCATTTTTAATAAGTAGAGAGTTTATATTTGTTCATATCCCCCACATGTAAAAGACTCAAACCATGATATTCCAATTTTACGGAATCAACTTTATGTGACATTTGGATTATAAAGAGAGGTAACGAAGAAGACATATATAGAAAAAGTAATGTAATAGAAAGAAAGACAAATGAAGTTCAGTTGTGAAGAATTTGCTACCCCATTGATCTAATTTATATTATATTTTATAGGATAATTTCGTAAAATAACAACATTTAACTTAGCCAATCATATTTAAAATCATATCTTAGCCATTAAGCAATATATATTTGTTTTTTTTTTATGTTTAATGTTAAGGAAATTATAAATGTGAGATATGAAAGCAGTGTAACATGATTCCGTTTTAACTTTCAATTTGGTCAAAACAAAATCAATTGAAAATTAATAGAAATGATACATTTAACTTTCAATTTGAAAACTTAATTATTAAAAAAAGTATCATGATTCCGTTTTTTTTTCTTTCCATATTTGTTTTGCCATCATTAAATTTAAAAATATTATAATAGCTTCACATTATTATTGTGAATATAAAAATGAAACAATTTTACATTTCATTAAATTCTTTCAATATCAATACTTTTAATCAAATCGTATTTTTATTATTTGACATATATCAATTATTTGATCTCTTTGACATTAAAATATTTAAATTTTATTATTTTTTTATAATATTTGAAATTAAATATTTTAATTTAAATTATTTAATTAAAATCTGTATTATATGAAATTAGAATTGAATTTGAATTTGAAAAACTTCCTTTTATTCATAAGTATTAAATACAAATTTGTGAGGATGAATGTGGTGAGAGTATTTGTGAGGATGAATGTGGTGAGAGTATTTGTAAAAACTTATGAAAATGATTAGGTTGAGAGTGCCACGTGTCTTATGAATAGGTTGAGAAAAACATTTCCATACATAGAATTGAGGAAAACCCTCAAATTTATATAATATAGATGTCACAATTTTACAATGTGCACTATTCACATAACTTACTTTGGCCATATTTTTTAACTAATACATAAATACAAATGTTAATATATAAGATGTTGTTTTATTATGTATAATTAAAGATATTAATGATCAAAGTAGTGTATTAGCATCTGCATAGTAAATTACTGCGGCGTCTATTTTGAAAGGAGGAAGTAATATATTGTTTGTGTCTAACTGTATATCTCTTTCATAAATGGACACAAATAAAGGAAAAGGAAATGGAGGATAGCCAAACTCATTTATTAACATATCTCACATTTTTTCCTTTAATGGGAAGACGTACAACAATTGAGAAATATGAGATATATTTTTTAGAGGATCCAGTACGTGATAGTAACAAAAAATAACTTTTTTTTTTCTAAACCTTTCATTTCAACGTTTTTATTGTAGGCCTTGTTTGATATGAATTATGTGAAACCAAATGCATTTAAGCATATTGGTCCCTTGGAAAGCTAACTAATTATTTTCTTAAAATTTTATTTTAATTTATTCATTGTCTGTGGAGTGTGAAAATCTGATATTTGAGATATTTTGTATATTTCTTTAGTTTTAAAAAGTTCAGGAATATATTTATTTATTTTAGATATCAATTGTAAAAAAAACGATGAGGGTGATGCTTTGATTTAAGAAATTTTTTGGGGTATATGGAGATAAAGCGAGAGGGTGTCAAGTAAAATCTCAAGTTATATCGGTCTATTATATATGGTCATGTATAAGTCCAGTCATTTCAATGTTGCCATGCCTAAATGTTAACTTTAATTTGACTATTACTGCCTACACCCTCTACATGTTGTAAATCTCACTCCCACAATCTCAACAATACTAAAAAATACCAATATATTTATTTTAAATTAGTGTTCTCTCAAAATGTGAACAGTGACGTTGCAACCAAGGTTTGGACGGTTCGTGATGTGTTAATTGAGTTTTAAAGGTTAAACATATTTCATTTGATTGTAGTTACAATTTAGGAACATTTTATGACCATAAGTAGCCCTCGAACCTTCAACATTTTCATTCATTCTTACTTTTTCATTCATTATAAAGAAAATAGGCAAAGAGAGAGAAATTCTTTTTGAAACTCAAGTGGCAAAAACATCTCAAATAAACGTTTACATGTTTTTTTTAACAAAAGGGAAAAACAAAAAGGAAAAAAAAAAACAAAAAAGACCCAAACTAGGGTCAAACAAACTCAACACTCGTGACATCCGCTAAGAGGACAGAGGCCATATAAGAAGGGGATTTGTTTAAAATAACAAGGCTACTATCACTAAGAGCATTCTTTTTAGCTAGAAAATCAGTTGTAGTGTTACCCTCACAGAAAGTATGTCGTAAACTAATCACGCAATCTCTTCGAAGAAGATGTCTAATAGCCATAATCAAATTTCTATATTAGTAATAACATTCAAATCCTTTTAGACGAGGTTAACAACAATAATTGAAACAAATAGATACACCACATGCTTAAATCCAATATCCCAACACAACTTCACGTTTACATGTTTATCCCAATATATGTTTTTATTGGATATCGATAAATTATGAAAAACATTCTATAATTAATAATACATTTTAAGTTCCTGGCTTGCTACATGTAAAAAAATTGTATCCACATATAGTAAGGCGTGATATATTATATATACCAACCTAACTAGTTTTAAACAAAACTTTGTAAAGGCTACCCTGACATATAAATTACATATGATTTGATTAAGAACTACATGACTAATCTTCAAATCGACAATGAGACATCATCTATATCTTTTTCTAATACAATGTTAGACCATCTTTAAAACGAGCGACTTCATAAATCAAATCAAATTCAAATTGTTTTTTTGGAAAATGTCATGTTACAAATATGTTGTGGTAAAATAAAATCTTGGAAAAATTAAACATTGTAAACGTGATAGGACCACTTGAATAAAAAAAGTTTGATTGGGTTTCATAGCATAATTATTTTTTCTACTATCACCATTCACCAACTCTATTGCACGCACGTGTACTTAAGTGTTTGTTAACTTGTTTCTGTGGCAAATTGGCATTCGAGACATCTTTGTTTAATCTTTAAAGCCTGCTTGTAAAAGATTTTTTCCTTAAAAAAAGTAATTGATAACTATTTTTTTTTATCAATTACGAGTACAAAATTCCCACGGTCCTTTATGATGATTAATCTTAGTCAGAAAATGGATAAAATACAAGAGGTGAGTTATCCATTTTCAACCAAAGCCTAACAACTTATTTTAAGAACCTAAATCTCTGACCATTTCGTCAATTCATCGTTGATAAACTAAAAACATGTTTTAATGGATTTTGATCGTGTATTTATATCTAAAAATTATACTTTTGTGTGAAAATGATTAGCTATTATTAGTGTACCTTTTGAGAAATAATAATATAATTTTAATTAGTGGTATACTTAAAGAAAAAAGGAGTACATGGTAGAAGAACAAACAATGATTTCATTGTTGTAAAGTTATTGATACCGATCTATGAACCCATTTTGCTATATGAGCTTAGAAGATTAGGGAGATATAAGCTCTAAATCGTAAGATTTTTCAACCTCCATGTTTTGATTAATTCATGAGAAAGATTAATAATTGTGTGAGTTTGAAAGTTCTTACGATTTTAGTCAAATATTAATAATATGATGATCATAATTTATTGATATGTAAATATCTTCACGAATTAAATTCTTAAATCAATTTCTTTAATAAAAAAAGGGAAATATTAAATCAATTATCAATTTATCATTGGTTGATGAACGTATTCTAAAATATAAAAATACATAATGTGAGCAACTCTTACCTGATTTCTTTCTTTGTTTTGAACATGTTATAATAGTAAATCATTAAATACATCAACCACATTTTCATCTTTGTTTATCACATTGCAAAATACCAAAAGTAAATCATTAACTACATCTTGTTACTTGTTAGTGTAGTTCAACGAATGGTTAATAATCTCTTTTTTATTTATATGAATCTAGTCGTTAAACTACTTAATAAAAAAATTAACCGCGGTTTCATTTTTGTCTGTCACATTGCAGACATCAAAAGTACTACAACTATTAACAATTAGTACGATTTAATTAATTTCTTTGTTACACGAGATACTTCTGTCTTGGATCATTGATCATTCTATTGCCATATAAGGCAGATGCATGTATCTACCTAATATAAATACCAACATACGATGAGAATCCAAGATTTTGGTGTGATTTTCTTATAAATATAGGGAACAAATTAAACATTTTGTATACATTGTCTGGTAACTGTATAGGTCGTATAGTGAGAGATCGTTGAGACATTTCATATACTGAAATGTATGTTCGAATTCACAATGTCTACCTTCTCCACACTTACTATAAATGTGTTTCACCATTTAACTTTTTAACACTAAAAATATAATAAAAAAAACAATTTGTAAAGTTTTTCTCTAAGAGAATCTCAATGGGAGGTCCTTACTTAACAAAGACCACTCATTGTTAAGGACCCTCTATTGGAGGAAGAAAATACAAGTCTTGTTAAAGAACAGGTAACTATATAAGGACTCTCTCTTTCCTAGGCAACTAACGGGTCTCACGTTTAAAAAAGTAATAAAATGTGTACTATTTGGTCTCAGAAAAAATGAGTAATCAAATGTGTACTAATTAGTCCCACTTGTAAAAAAGAATAATAGGTAAATTATTTTTGTTTAATGATGTAAAGATAATGAGACCTATTTAAATACTTTTTTTATTGGAGTCCTTATTAGTATTTTGCCATTGAAGTCATTGAGTCTTTAATATGTACTTTTATTAAAAAAATTATAAATAAGTGATATGTCACATGAGATCCTTTAAAGAGTATCAGTTAAAGAACTACCATTGTGGATGCTCTAAGTTTTTTTTATCAAATAATAAGATTTTGATAAAGTTTTCTTTTTATTTCTCACATGTTTCTTCCACTAAAAGTATATTATTTGATATGTGTCGAAGACTAAATATGAGTACATTTTTCAATTGGAATTCGGACATTAGTTCGTCACATGTTAATTTTTTTATCTTAGAATGTTAAAGTATGACTCATACATGCAAGACATTAAAGAAGGCAACAGACAATAACCCCCTGCAGTATTGTTTAGGGGTAATATTGTAAATTGAATTGTAATAATAATACTATATATATTGATTGTAACACTAATAAAACTTTAATTCATCACAATGATAAAAACAAAACTATAGTTGTTCTATAATCATAGAGGTAAACACACTTGGTCGAACTGCATTAACAAGTATCATGTATTCATTTCATTGTCTTTTGACTTTCGTTCTCTTATTTAACCTCATGTTACTAATTGATGCTCTAACATAGAATAATTATATGCTTTAAACCTTGAACAAAAAGAAGATATATGCTCCAAACAAAACATAGTATAACGACGTACACTTGCAAAATAAATATGGAGAATGTTAACAAGTGTCTCAATGACATTGGTTAAACAATCAAATCAAATAAATTTTTATAAAAACATAGTGTAATTATTACTTAATGGATACTAATAACATAATATATACTATATAATATACTTTATTTAAATTAAGTGGCCCACACCACAAAGATAAATACCTACAAACACATTCAGCTACAAAAACGTCGTCGCACAGACTCTGTCATCATCATTATTTCATTCAATAATAAAAAAATATCAAAGGCTAAAATCGTAGTTCCTCATCTCAAAATTCATAGAGCGGGAATTAGAGCCGTTGCTTCCCAATTCAATGAAATTTTCGCGCCAAAATTTCATTTCCCACTTGCCCTGCCCGTAAATTCTCGGTCAGCCCCTTCTCTCTCTCTCTCTAAAACTCAGAATCTCTCCCTTTTTATTTCTCTCACTCTTTCATTCTTCATTTCAATCTCCAAACTTTTTTCATCTCTCTCTCTCTAAGAAAGACAACAACCTAAGACAAACCCTTTTACCTTATTCCTTGTTCTTCTTCTTCATTATTCTCAAGCATCAATTTTTTTTCCTCAAAAATCAATCTTTTCAACAACCCTTTGAGTTTCTCTCACTAAAAATCCAATCTTTTCACAATTTTCTCAAACCCCATTTTGATTCTCTTTGATTCCGTTACACCCACAAGAAAAAGGTTCAATTTTTATCACAATTTAGCTTAGATAAAAAATGGGTTTTTCGAAGAATTCGAAGAAAACACAAATGGAGAAGAGTTTGGAATCTGAAGCTAAGAAATGGGTAATAGCTGGAATTTCTCTTAGGTCATTGAAACCTATAAACACAAAGATGAGCACAAAATACGGCGCAGTTTTTGACGAAGAAGATGAAGAAAATTCAACAACACCGACCGCGAAAGAAGCTAGGATACCGGTGAACATGTCGTGTCCACCGGCACCAAGGAAGAAGAAAGTTTCAAAGTGTAACAATGTTGTTGGTGGTAGAGAGTTTTTCAAGTGTCCTGATTTGGAAACAGTGTTTAAGGTTCGAGTTGAGAAGAGTGTTTGATTTGTTTAAGGTTTATTCAACTAACAACAATGAGAAATTAGGGTTCATATTCTATGAGGAAAATAATTTATGAAGTTTGATTTGATTATTATTGTTATGTTATGTTCCTCTTTGAAGAGAAAAAAAAAACAAGAACCTATGTATAAATGAAAATTTTCAATTTCAATATTTACATGTTAGTAGAAAATTAGTGACTATGTAGTTTAGTTTAATTTAATTATGTTTTTCTGTTTTTTAATTTGAGATTATTAGAGACTATGTACTATGTAGTATGTAGTGTAGTTTGGTTCTGTTTTTTTTTTAATTAATTAATGAGAAGATTTTTTATTTTAATATTTTGTGATTTAATTTAGTTTATTATGCATGGAGAGTGATTGAGTATGAGTTGAGAGGCTATAGGTCATAGTCAAGGTGTTGTTTTGGAATTGTGTGCTGATTTCTATGTGTGAGTATTTTAGTGTAACATTTTGTTTTCTTGGATAACGATACTTGTGCAATTCTTAACATTTTGATGAATGTGTATATGAGTATTTTTGTGTTAAATTTTTGTTTACATCATTTTAGCTAAGTTAGTTGGTTCAATAATTCTATTTTAGTTGTAGTGTCTATCTTTGATCTATACCTAACATGGTATATACTCAAAAGCCAAAAAAGGGTTTAATTTTACAACCTAATATTTATATTTCAATACCTTATTTTTGTTTATTTTTAATCAGTGATTCATGAAACTTGATGCACTCACATGGGACAAGCTAAAAAGCCTAAAAATTTCTTCTAGATGGAGTTAGTTAACAAAGGTAATTTTTTTGATGAAAGCCCTATTTGTGTATGTACTACTATAACATGTCCTACATATTGCTCTTGACATTCTTTAGTGGCTTTTTTCTTATCCATTTTTTATTTGAGTAACAAATTATCCTTCTCCTTTAATCTTACCCTAGACACAGTGTGTGTGATATAGCTGCATATTGGATTTGTTTAATGTTTATGGAAAACTTGTACTTTTATAAATAAATAAAAAAGTTAATTTGTTTTTGTGATGGACAAATAGTATGTAAATAAATTAGTGAGTTGGGTTGGTTTTTGGTGTTTGAACCTTGGGTTTTCATGTATATACAATAATATATTTCGTGTCCGCCAACAAAGTTGTGTGCTTGTGATGTAAATTAGTTAAAATCTTTGAGTTCAATAGAAGTTACTTAGGCTAAAATCATTTTAAATGTGCTTGAGATTGCGCTAATATGATATAGTCTCGACCACGAGGAGTGTAGATCCTAAGAAAAGAGAAAATGGAGGGAAAATGAGAAGAGAGAATAACTAAAAGAAAGATGGAATAACTTGAGATCATTGAGATATTTTACAAAAATAGAAGAAAATAAGGAAAAGTATAAATGATTTTAGATGATCAAGATATATGTGATTTGTTTGTCCTCCATTTGCCATGGTCTTTTAAAGTTTGTGCAAACATATGAAGAAACAATAAATTTAGATAAATACGTATAATACTATTTTACCCTTAACTCATTAATAAGAGTAAAGTTTATTTAATGCATGTTTTTGCTTCTTTTTAAGGTGCAAAGGAAAACATGCTTAATTGTACATTATTTTCCTAAAACAATTAAAGTTATGAGATACTATACCTTCGCCTCTATATATAAGACCCTTTTGTTAAAACTATGAGAATTAAGAAAGTGAATATTTGTATTAAAGTTGTTTGTAATCACTATTGTTTTTACAATTTTATCCTTAAGAGAAATAGCTAGTTTATGGTTTCCATATGTTATTTATTGTGATTGAAGAAAAAGATGTATAATAAATGAGGACATGTATGTAAAGAAATAATTAATGTAGTTGGAAATAGCAAATGTGTCTTATAAAAAGGGACAATTTTTTTCTTTCAAAAGAGTCTTATAATTAAAGAGAGAGTACAAGATAAAAAATGGGGTCATAAGTTTCAAGTATCACCTCCATAATTTTTCTCAACTAATACAAGCGTGTATAGTATCATACACACACGGGTCAAAAATGTTTCACTAAGTAGCCAAAAGTTTCCTTACACATGCAAAAGAAAATCTTTTTAATGACTAAGATGCTACAAAAATTTGATTGACTGTGACAAATATATTCCAACCATTTTAGACCCCACCACACCATATTAAGCCAAGGTCAAGTCCCTCATTATACCACTCACATTATTAAATGAGGAAAATACTTAAGAGCTACTTATAAGAATCCTATGTGATTATTTATTGTTGTTCCAAAAGAAACGGTTTATGTAATGCCATTAATGTCATTTACTCTTTTTGTGTAAAGCTTGATCATATTGGATTTTATATTTATGCAGATAATATTTTGTTGCATATCACAACAACAAATATAGGTCTAAGTGAAATAATACTCAATTACTTGAGCAATGTCTTAAGTTTGAATCTTATGGATAGAAAAAATGTGGTTGGAAGAAGAGAACTCACTAAAAGTAGTCAGTTAGATTGTTCGACAGCTATGAAGCATTGATATGGACACGGACATCAGACACGTCACAGACACTGATACACCTACAACGCTAATAATTTGAAAAGATCATATAATTTAGTGTATTTATATGTGTCGGTGTCGAGTACGATACATGTCCGACACCAAGACACACCTAATCTGAGGAGTATTCATGCTTCATAGTTCGACATAGATTAATCATTGATAAAGTCAATCAATATTTAATACTTTACACCAATAACCTAATACTAAAAAAAATACAAATAGTTTATGCTTAAAAAAATCACAAATATTTTTATAAAAGTTGGCAGGATTCAGTTTGCATGACCAAAGGGATTTGTTTAGAAGATTACGATGATACAGTTTACCTAATATGAGATTAAGAAAGGTTTCTAGGGATTAGGATCCTTTTAAGAAAGCACAAAGTAATGGTGTAGTAGTAAATGTTAGTGTCATTCTTTGTCACATTGTGGTCATTAACAATGGGTTTCTATACTATATGGTGGCCTAAATGGACACCACATGAAGCAGTTTCTTGATTCTTTGTTAGAAAAAGAATATATCCCATTTTACTTGGGACTTTTCCCTTTGCTTCCTACTAGGAAACAACTTATTTGAGATTTTTTTTGCTATTTTACTTATAAAATCACATTCTTAGTAACATGTCAATTTTGTTAGCATGACTAAAATATTAAACCAATTAGCTTTACAACATATAAATCTGTTTTCTAACTGTCGAAATCACTACACCTTTTAAATTCCAATTAAGCCTACAAAATAGGTAGCCTCAATAATTTGAGCAGTTACTATATCACTTAAAAAAGAATAGACAAAAAAAATTAACATTCTATGATTATTTCCCTACCAAAGAAACATTAATAATTATTAGCATATTGGGATGATTTTGTTTTTTAAGATGGACATATAACTTGAATTAAAAAAATCATGACAATAATAAAAAGTTCTTGCTAACCAGTGTCTTAACGACATTGTTTAAAGATTTTATAATAAGAAATTTTGTCTTGAAAATACAAGTCAAACACATATAAAAATCATCTTATATGTAACGTTAGGAGTAAAAATGAAATCTTTTTAGCCCTTTACATAATAATCTCAACTTTAGTTTGAGTCATGAGTGAGTGACTTTGATATACTTACGTACGTACCTACATTATGCCCCAAATTAACATTTGTTCACATGTTTAGATACTAGTTACTTTCACTAGGGAAATGATAAAGGTACATTTTTGTAGCTTTTGATTTCTATTTCCTAATTGGAACTAATAATCAAACAATAATCAAACAGTCCTTACTCCTTATAGTTAAAGGACAACCAATGTACAATGTCATCATTGATTGATTTTTGTTGCTGAGTTAGCTACATTAATATGACAATGAGTTAATTGTCAATATTGAAAAATCTCTTAACAAGTACTTTGGAATTATCTTAAGTTAAAGTTAAACTGTTGTTTTGTGGGCACCAAAGTGAAAGATCAGTAGAAGACAGAAAATAAACAAATTAACCTCACATGCTGAATGAAACTAAATATTGTTCTTGTCTAACTCTACCACTACAAAGGAATATGACTCAACATTATCCATTGGTGTTTGTAAAATTGCTTGACACACCTCTATTATTTTATATGGGCTATGGACAATCTCAAGTGTGTTTTTGCTCTAGAAACATTTAGGTAATTAATTTTCTCTCATATGTCATCGACTAATTATTTCAAGTTTTTAAAGTTATTGGATTGGATGAAGATCAAAAGATGGTGTTAATTTAAGTCAACATTTGATAAATGTAACTTTTTTCATTTGTTATTTCCACTTAATAATTATATACGTGATGACAAAATAATGTTTATGATTGTACCTGATCAGAAGGTGACTACCAAAGTGGTGTTTGGCGGTGGTTGTAAGTGGTTGCAGCGACTGGAACGGCGGGGTGTCTGTACCTGCAGACACTCTGACGCTCAAGTCAATATTAAGTATAATGGAGGTTAGGAGAGATAAAAGAGTCAAACCCTGAGGACTGATGAGAGTCCCCTTTTATAGTGTGGAGGCGCATGAGCCGTTGCATGGGGAGACGTTATTGTTCAGGTTTGAACGGGTCTCCGTGTGCTCCGAGCAACCCCCGTGGGGAGGGTGTGTGTTGCAAGTAAGATGGTTAAAACGTCGGATTTAGACTTTGGTGCATTAGGCCTATGTAAATGGGTCTATGAGCTTTTGCTCGGTCCAGAACAATTTAATAAATTTGAATTTTGTAAAATTGATTTGATTAAAATTAGTTTTAAAATTAAAACATGGAGAGTCAATGTTTGAATTTGACCAAAAGAGGTATTGACCACGTTAATAGTGTCTGACACATATAGGATTACCTGAATCTATAAAAAAAAAAAAAACCTACATAACTATGCATGATCATTTAAACTTTTTTATAGAATGTCAACATCCTCTAATGTTAGAAAGTAAAAAATATCAAACACAAATTATATAAAAGAATGTTGGCTGACAGTCTTCCCATTTTAAAATGATTTTTTATTTTTTTACAAGTGTAGCTATATCACTCATTGTAATTGTAATAATGAAAGGTTGGAATAATTTCTACTGCTGGCTTTCTACATTAACAATTTAGTACCTTGGAGACTTACAAGTAGATGGAGCAATTGTACTGCTATGAGGATGAAATCCTTTCTTGTTAGAGATGCTCTTGGCCGACAAAATTTTAGGTTCTGTTAGTTTTGTTGGGTATTTGATTTAGTACCAAACTTTTGCATGTCCTCTTTTCTTTTTGGTTTAATAAATGCATGAGTTTTATAAAAAAAAGAAAGAAGACAAGTTTGAAATCAAACTTTTTTTCTATCAAGTATCACATTTGTTATAATTTTGGTTCAAACATAGATTTTTCAACTTAAAAATGGTAGGTTTTAGCTTCAAATGGTATTTTATATTCAAAATAAAAAATGCTTAACGACACAATTTGGTATTCGCTTGTCTTCTACTCATGTGCAATATTTTGTATATAATATGAACAATTAAGACAACAAATTGTTACTTTGAGGCAAAAGATCGCCAGTTTTTTAGGCTGAATATAGAAGTTCATATACGAATTATTTGTTTTTTATTTTTGGATAAATAGAGAGCCGAAGTCGACCAAAAAGAAAGTTACACCTTAACTAATCGTGAAATAATAACTCAAACAAAATTAACAAATAATGAATGTATAAATAATAACTTCAGTTTGTATGTTTTACGAATGGAAGTGGAATCCGAAGGATTGTCTTTTTAGGTGATTGTGAGGTGAAGGGTTTTGATTGAGTTATGCGCAGTTGACAGGTGACTAGGAGATTCTTTGGTGGTTGTTGTTGGTGTTTTCTGCTGGTAGTGTATGCCTGTTTGCTGTGGTATTTTCGTGGTTTTTAGCTGTGCAGGTTTCTGCCTTCTTCCGGTTGTTCTATTTGCGCGTTGCCGCCTGCTGGGAGCTTTTTTCTATTCGGTTTTCGCCTGTTTTGGGATTCCTGTTATTGAGTTTCGACCTTGCCTATTGGAACGTGTTTGTTTTGGTGTTATAGGTCTTTTGGTTATGTGGGGTATTTGGTTAAAGGTTCCTCATATATAAGGAGTCTTGGTGTAACCGCCTTGTAGGTGTTCCGTATATATACAACACCTTTGTATTTATCTCTTTGTATCCTTTCACTTGCCTGACTTAATAAATTTTGCTGGTTTAAAAAAAAAATCTGCTCATAAAAAATCACATTAAAAATGTCTTCACAATTCAACGTCGATAAAACATTCACACATTTGTTAAAGCAAAACCGTTGCAAAAAGTAACAAATCTATAATTCTTAGACTAACAATAGGTGTTAAAGAAAAATCAGTCGATGTAAAAAGTCAAAATGCATCGGTGATCCCTTATCCATATGATGCTAATCTTTCTTTCTTCCATATTTGAGTTGGAAATGTTCATGATTGGTGATGGTGATGCAAATAGATCGGGTCGAGTAAGATTTTATTTAAACATTAATGCTATATTCAGCAAAATAAAATCCCACGAATACATCGTGAAAAGGTTTTCAACCAATGAGACAGCATGCCTTAGCAGAATTCAAGGGCACTTATGGAAACATGGTAGTCAATAAAAAATGACTTTATGATAATCCGAAGTTCGGCTGAAAGATAAATAAAATCTGATGAAAAAAAAATTCATGTCAAAAATCGAACTAAGGTAACATTATTGTTATTTAAATAAGCACGACTTATATATATATAAAAAGCGTAATAGACTATGATGTAGATATCTCACTAGTTCGATCTCCGGTCATTTCTTTAAAGTTACCAAAATGTATTGACATAGTACACTGGATAGGGATAGGGATCCCTTGTTTATAGTTCTTAACTGATTTGAAGATGGTATATGCATTCACTTAAATTATTGTTCATAACTAGGGCGAGACAACAGTTTGGTATCAAATTTATGTGGAGAGTAATTTGTTGGTCCGGGGTTTCTATCATTGTACTCATCTGAAAATCAAAATAAAAGCATTATATTTGAGAGGGCACATTGCATGTTGCAAAACTAACAATGCATTGTTTTTCTCCCCTTTATTTTTGCAACTTCACTTGTTGGCATTTCTCGATCTAGAGTTCAATGTGTTTAGGTAGCAGACAAGAATGCTGACCACATACTCATGTCATTCAAAGTCATTAAAATGCATTTATGAAGTACTACTCGATACCCAATTACTAAGAAGAAAATAAATGTCTAAATTTGTTGACTTAAATAGGAGTATAAGCAAAAGTTCTTGATAAAAAAAACACTTTGAGCAAAAGTTAATTATAAATACCGACATTCTATACACGATTGAGTAACCAACCATTTTAGTCTTTAAATACGTGAAACGATACCATTAGAGTTTCCAAATGTATTGAAATTAAAAACACATCTATAGTAACTTCTTTGTTTTTTTCGACAGAATAGTAACTTCTTTGTTAATACTACTAATTTATAATAATGAACAAAATGAGTAGTGTAACAAGAGTTTAATTACTATACACTGAGATTGTAAATTTATTTTATAAATGTATATAATAATGTATTGTCACATATATTTTCATATTTATTGATTGACCTGACAACACATCACTAGATACATATGTAAAATAATTATATACTTACATAACATACTAATTAAATTTTGTACAATAATACCCATTAAAAATTTGAGAATCGGAATTTATCGATCCCAATTTCATACTCAAAGTTTTTTCTTTTATGAAGGGGGTTGCCAAAGTTCAATAAACCATAATTTAGATTTTTTTTTAAGAAGCCAAAAACATATCGATTAAACAACCCAGTCAAGAATAAGGTGTGCTAAAGAGGAGGATCAAAAGTGTACAAGAATTCAAACAAAAGAAAAACAACGTAAAGGGTACTTCACATGATAGAATACTCGATACAGACAACAACAACGTTAGACCACCATATATTAAAGTCAAAAAATAAGTAAGGCTTCCAAGCATTCAGACATCCACGGTTAATAAAGCTTAACTCGATCTAATAAATATTCGTCAGTTGAGATTTCGTTAAAAAAATCTGAGAATTCCGTTCTTTTTCAAATAATCTGAATACAAGTCATCCAAATAACATGAAAACAATGATGAATTTTCTTACAAAACAAGTGCGAACCTCCAAATTGTAACGCATGCAGCCCCATGTTATAAGGGAGAACATTATGAACTCGTGAAGATAATTTGAATATTAGTTAAGAATATGTTTAGTTGTGAGAATAAAATACTAAAAAGAGAGAAAAAATGTGAGACGAGAGAAATATGTAAGAAATAATAAAGTTTTGATGTATGTGGTTTATCAAAGGCGTTAATAATATTTCATTGTAAAGTCTTATTATAGCCTTATTATAATATCAAAAACAAAACCAACTCAAGTTTTTTTAAGGATAAATACACTCCCTCTGTCCCACAATATTTTCCGTATATGATATTTGTAGCCAACTATGAAATTCATAGCCACATTTTGAAAATTTTAAATTGCCTCTCAGAATTTATTTCCGCAACTCAGTTTCACAAAAATGATTTGTAAAGTGGGATATGACTCTGTATACAAGTGTCAACTCAACTCATAAAAATATCGAAATTCATAGGGTCAGACTCCGTAATTGGGGTTTAAACTTCAACTATTTCACTTATATGTGTGTGAGTTTCTCAATTGTAAACATTTTTCAGACCATATAACATTTAATATCAAATTGTGTTGAATTGTAAAAACATAATGTGTAGTATATTAATTTTTTTACTTCCCATGTGTTTTCTTCAAAAAGGTAATCATGTTCAAAGTGTGTCACACGCTGAATATGTACATCTATTAATTGAAATTCAAACTTTGATTCATTACATCGTAAAAGTTTAGCATCTTTCATCATCTAGATTGAACCCATGTTGGTTGGTTAATTTCTAACATATAACTAAAAGTTATGATACACGTTTTAAAATATCAAGGTATTTGTTTTATTTTCGACAAAATCTTGATATATTTGTTGTTAACATTTTTATTTATTGATTTTAAGAACTGATTCGGAGGAAGGATAAATAATTTGATTTAGTGTCATTTGCAGATTAACCATTTTCGTACACATGACTTGCCTGACTTCTTCAGGCTAGCAGCAGTACTCACATATCAGGAATATGATGTCAATGCCTCAATGGTAAGTCTTGATTAAATATAAATTTTTTGATGTTAAATATTATTATTTTTATTTTTAAAATAAAAAGTTAAGACACAAAATATTAACTTATTTTAGTTAAATTTTTGAACTTTAAGTTGTTAATAAATTTTAATTAGAGGAGTGTTAACAACCTCTTTTCAATACTCCCTAATATTCATTTTTTATTAAATTAAATTTAAGTGAATCTCACATTTTGGATTATGAATCTTTCTCTTGAACTTAAGTTTAATTACTTTCTAACCAAATTTTAAATTATCGAAACTCATTTCTTTGAAAATCAGAAGGTTAAAACTGCTGCATGAACTTTAATCCTCATAAAATTTAGTTTTTTTAATTAAGTTTTTTCAAAATCCAAAACTTTGACAATGTAAAATTTTCAGTACAATTTTAATAAAGATAAGAAAAAAATTCAAATAAAACATCTAGTCTAATAATGATAATATTTTTTTTTGAAGAATAGTCTAATAATAATAATAATAAGAGGGGTGAAATTAATGTTGAAGTACATAAAGAAGTGAGTAGAGTTTTGACACATAGTGGTGTCACTGATTAACATTTTGCAGGAGTAGTCTATATAACCAATGACGTGACTTGTCACTACGGATTGTAGGATGGTCCAATACTCTACAATCTATAACAATTAATCAACTATAGTACTACTTTGTTTTATATGTTAATTATCCTTAATTGGCTCGAGAAAATTGCTTAATAATGAAAAAATTATATATATACTCTACCAATAATGCAACTTACAAACATTCCACACACCTTTCTTAAAAAAAATAAATATAAACATTCCATACACCCACACATAATTCTGTTGATCCTTAGGACAATAAATTTGGTAATCATAATAATTAGGCTCATTAATCAATTTATTTAACATCTAATTTTATCAGACACTTCAAATTTAATCTTCTAATATATAAGATATAAACTCTCTTATTGGTTTGCTTCATTTTTTATTTTTTTTATTATATTGGTTATTTGGTATAATCTCATAACTAGTTGATCCATATAGCACGGTACTATTTTTTATAAACCAAAGTTATAATGTTGGTTTTTTATTTTTAAGGAATGTTTGTTTTCTTTTTAATATGGATTTTGAAACTTGAATCAAAACAAATAGAAAGAAAAAAAGTTGCATGGTACTCTACTAAGAAAAACATACTACTAGTCTACTACTTTTTTTTTTTTTAAGGAATTTAACCAAAACTAGTCTACTACTACTATATACCAAAAAAATACTACTACTACCACCACTATAGATATAGATAGCATTTAATTGGTGGATATAGTAGGATTTTTATGCATACACAAAAGAATAAGGAAATAAATTAAGGGTGACAGGTTGATAGAATTTGGAGGCTGAGAAGCAGTATTAATAAGTATAAGCTTTTAAAAATGGTGGTACTATTAATTGGATGAAGGAAGAAGAGATTGGAAAGAGAAAAATTGGGTAAAGAAAAGAGGAATCCAATGTTTATGAAATAAAGGAAGAAGGGGAGACACGTACACATGGGTCTCTAAGGAATCCTAAGCATATAAAAAGATTCTAAATTTGGAACCAAACAGTGTCTATGACTTAACATTGATGCTACTATTTACTCATAATAATCTTCAAATGAAATGACAAAAGTAGTATGAAACTCATGCACACAACTTTAATATATCCGGTCTATAAATATGATTAAATATATTAGTTATTTAATGGATTTAAAAAACTATTTTTTTTAATAAATATGATCAGAAAAAATATATTTAATACGTAACTCATTTGAGTTAATTTGATGTACTCATTTGAGTATATCAATTTGGATATACTAATTTAAATTTTTTTTAAAAAATAAAATATTTGCGATATAAGTCTGAATAAATATGTCAAACTTAATAACATTATCATTATCAATTGAACCAGTTTTTTTCTTTGTTTACACTTAACTGCAAAGATTAATTATTTAGATCACACAAAATTTAACAAATGACAATAAATTTTATCAAAAAATTTAAATTGTTACATTTTCATAACTCTATTCGAACTCAAAGTATCTGATTAATTGAGTTAAGGTTTAGAAACATAAAACACTTATCTCTCTAGTTTTAATAATTTAGTGTTAATTTATTTCTTCCTATAGTTTCTAGTAGCTAGCTAGTGTAATTTGGTTGTAACGCGGTTTTGGATTCTTTTGGTCACATCCAGTTACCCGTTCTACCCGAACTGCCCGTGAATTTGAAACCTAAAGTCGGTTGGCGCCAAAATGATGTTTTGTAGCCCGCGAAATACGGGCTGTGGCGGCTTGTCTTTTTTCTACATAAAAAATGGCGTGGTATGTAATTGACAAAATTGCCCTTTGTACTCTGTTTTTGGGTCCCACACTTTCTTCAAATCTTTGCCGTTCATCATTATGACCCAAAAGTTTCTTCCACCGTCAGTCATAAAGCACTTTTATTTAATTTTGTTGGTTTAGGGCTTGTTTAAATTCAATTTTACTAATAGATGAAAATTAGTAATAGTTAAATTAGCTAACCAAAACAATGTTACAACTCATTTGAATAGTATGGGATGTTGGTTTGAGACTAAGAATGGGTTTCTTTTAATGTATTATGTTCGATTATATCTGATATCAATTTTAGTAATTGTTAAAAAAAAAATTACTGAGTTAATTTAGTTTAAAAAAACACGACACAATGTTACATAATTGATAAATAATTGAATCGTTTAATCATGTGGTCATATATTCCATGTTTAAGTGGTACGGAGAAAGAATTATGTCCCTTAAGTGGATCTTTATACCTTTAAAGATTAGTTTTTGGCTTTTGGCTCGAGGATACTTTGAGCAACCAATTTTATTTTAGTTAAAATAAATATAGACAATACAAGGATGACAACCCTCGATCGAAATAGTTGGTGGAATTCAAAGCAAATCTATCTAAATAATACGGTGATACACTAGAATAATGTTTAACACAATTTAGAGAAAAAGAATGAAAAGTAAAATGCTAACAAATGTACTTAGTATATTGTTTAAGTATTTAAAATTGATAACTTTTATGTTGAAAATTGTGTAATTATGTCTTTTAAACATATTTGACTGTATTTTCAAAACACAATATCTTTTTGTGGATTCCTTAAACAATGTTTTAGGATACTTGTTAATAAGACTCAAAATGTTATTAATCTTTAGACAATCAACAATCACCTAACCGAAACAAGAGAATTCATTGAATTTTGCATGCATTTTCCGTTAAAGCTGAAAATTATGTACTCCCTCCGATCACATTTATAAGCAAAAAATAACTTTTTAGGTACATTCAATAATTAATGTATCTAACTTATAAATGTGACCAAATACATTAATTATTCAATGTATTTGAAAAGTCAATTTTTGCTTATATATGTGACCGGAGGGAGTAGTTATGAATTTTACACGTGTTTAACTTTGTATTATCAAGACAAAATTTCATTTTACGAGTTTCTTAAATAATGCATAAGGACACTTGATAACAAGGCTCATTATTAATCGTTAAACAATCAACAATCACCAAACCAAAACATGAGAAATCATTCGATTTTGCATGCAATGTTAAGAGATGTTCCATTAAAGATAACACACTCAAAATCAATGTCAAAAGCAAACTCGTGAACTAATTTCAAACTCATAACGTCAATATCCATAATATCAAAATTAGGAAGGTTATCAATGGATCAAGTGGTCGTGTCGTGACCATCACCAACATCAATATTAGATTTAAAAGACATACTCGTAATAGAAAATTGAGAAGTAGAGAGACTGGAAATTGAGTTGTTGAAGTTTTTTTATTTGTATAATCACGTGTGAATTTACTCGAGAGAAAAATAGCCTATATTGTCACATATCTATATATTGTGTTTTATTTGTATTGTTAACTTCTTTTTTTCTTTCATGAAATACTACAAGTAGCATTTGACTTTATAGAGTATTATTTTTTCCGTCAAGTTCATCCTTCAATCTCAATTAAAAAAAATTAATGAAATATATTTTAGGCCATTTCACATTTATAAGTTAATTCAACATTAAATCGTCTCACTTTTTAAAGTGGGTTAACCAAAACTCAAATAGTACCTCTTATATTTTGTAGTAAAAGATTCGAGAACAATTTAATAAGTAAAAGTATTCTGAGAAACATTGCATTAAATTTAGCATGATGATGATGATATGAGGCAGAAGCAGCAGATGGCAATCATAGTATGTGGTAGCCCTATGCCCCTATCTGCAGCAGGTCTTTCCTACACTTCAACTCATCATTATGATGACGTGCCTTGTCCCTCACTTCAATGCAAATATTTGTAGTACTTCACGACTTAACATATTGCTTGCTTCTAATGCTTCATGTTCATGCTTGTGACAAACCGATAATTAGGCACTAAAATTGTTCCTCTCACAAATAAAATTGTTCATTTCTATGTAAGTTGCCTAAAATAATTTCAATGTACGTTCAGTATATAGCAATATGAGTTTAGGCATGCTGAGTCAACGTGAGTTAATTTACGTTTGATACATACTAGTATTACTTAAGTCACGCTGTATTCTGGTATAGAATTGGAAAGACAAAGACGAAAATGATTGTGTTTTTCAACTATCAAATACGATTTTGCTCCCTTGCTGTGCGAATTTCTTCATTCTTGAGTTAATCAACATCAATTTCTACGTCAAAATCAAGTAAGTGTTTATTATCTTATTGCATTGACTTTTTATGATTTAAATTTTGTTTTTTTTTCGAAGAAATTTCACATATTTAGATTTTTAGGGATTTGATTTGCATGTTAGTTTTTACGATTGTTAATGATCAAATATGTTAGGAATTGTAGTTTAGAGTAAGTTTGACTCAAATGTGGTAGTTTATAGATTAAAATGTCACAACGAACTCATATTGTTAATGTTGAACTCTAAGTGTTTGATAAAATGTCTCAATGAATTTTTTATTTTATTTTTTGCATTGTTAATGATAAAATTAGTTAGAAAATGGATTGTTAATGTTGATATAGTGAGCTTGAGTGCAATGTGGGGGTTTAGAGATTGAAATGACCCAATTTGGTAGTTTGAGTGCAATGTGAATTGTTGTTAATTAGTTAGAAATGACACAATGTCTCTATGAAAATCATTGATTTTTTGCATTGTTTTATGTTGTGTAGATATGTATGAAAGACCAGACAGATTGAGAGCAGGCAGGGAGACCATGACATAGAGTGCATTGGCCGATAGGCAGGCTACGTGCCCTCTTGTTTGAAGGAGACAACACCGTAGCAGTAGGAGTGGGGATGGGAAGGGGACGTCGTCCCAGGCGAGTGCGTCTCAGGTGGTGGGCCCCACACAACATAATCAACAACATGAGTGTGGAAGACGTTTGGTATGAATGTCCATCGTTTGACTCAGACAGGAGATTGACGTTCAGCAAGATGATGCTCGCGAACAACAAATTCAGGAGCATGTTCTCGATATTTGGTTAGCATAGCATGTTCCCAACAATCGAGATGGAAGTTTCATTGATGAGATCACCTGAAGATATTATTAAGAGTTTGATTCGGCCAGATGAAGATGTTTAAGTGGTATTATTATGTTGTGCCAATTTTTTGTTGGATATTAGTTTGATTATTGTTAGTTTCATGAAAATGTTTGCATTAAAGTGTCTTATACGTAGCGTAAATGTTTGGTAATCTCTTTAGAAACTCAAAAAAATGAAGAGAACACATTTTGTATTCTACTGAATCAATCCATATAGGTTTTCACATCGAATTCCTTCGTATAACATGAGTGTGTCGAACGAGAATGCATTTATATGATGTTGTTTTTTGCTTGATCATGCTCATCTGTCAATTGAAATTTGTCGGTCAACAGGGCAATATAATTAAGTTCAAAAGTATAGATTGAAATGTATTCTTGCTCGTTGCTACTTATCTTATATGAAGGGATTCAATGTGATAACCTACATAGTTGATTTGGTAGGATACATGTGAAGTTTTCTCTTCATTCTTTTGAGTTTTCAAAGAGACTACCAAATTTTTACACTAAGTATGAGACACTTTAATGCCAACATTTTCGGAAAACTTTCAAGAATTTAATTTAAATCCAACATCATAATGATATCATATATTTAGGGAGAATGTAATGTAATGTAACGTAGATAAAATTAAAGCTAAATAAAATTGTGTATTTTTAGTTTTGATCTATCTTGGATCATGAGTGAATTGATGTTTCGAAGACATTACATGCTTTTAAAAAATGAACATAACATATTGTATGTTTGGGATCTTAAAAAAATATCATCTTTGTAAAGAATTGATGGAATCTTAACTTACTTAAAATCAGTACAAGTTAACTCACATTGGCTCATCGTGATTTTACTCACGTTGATTCTACCGAACATGACTTAAGTCACATTGGAGTTATTTTCGTTAGTTCACGTGGAAGTGAGCAATTTTGTATGGGACAAGAGCAGTTTTCACTAGGCACAAATAAAGCCCATAGGCCCAAACCATGAAATCGAGCCCCTTGGACTCACAAAAATAAACTCAAAAGACAAAATTTTATGAATGACATTTATGATTTTCTACGATTACTGAATCCGTGGCATAGGTGAGAGTTAGACCGAGATTATATAGTGCAAATTTCAAACTTGGTTTCTAAATCAGTTGCAAAAACTATATCATCCGATCTCGATCTAACATCCTTACGCGACTAATTGCTTAACTACGAAAAACCTAAAATTGAAGGGAATTTAAATTAAATAGTTTCTATACTTTCACAATGACTCTCATACCCTGTGGCCTGGACATAAATATTTACATAATGAGCTTATAAATGTCATATATTTTTTTGTAAAAAAAATGCGAATAATGCTAACAACATATATTTTAACAAACACGTTTTAATATATTCTCTTTGATTGTTTAAAATGTTAAACACATTTTCTTTGATGAATTTATATGGGAACCGCATGATTTGATAGGATCGATGTGCATCTTAACCAAAAAAGTGTAAGTTGAAAAGTGAGTATTAAAATATATGTCGCTAGTATTAAAATAATAAAAAATTTCCTCGTGTCTTGTAGAATAGCATAATATTTCAATTGAGTTTTATGGAATATATTTTATACTATGTAAATCATGTTGTATTTATCTCTTATGTAAAACTGGAAATAATATTGAGTGGTGGAAATAAAAATGGTATTTAAATTTTGAAAATATACGGAGGATGGAGGAGAAAAAGGACTAGATGGGTATGACAAATATCATTCACATGCATTGATAAATATAAGCTATTTTCAAGCTTTCTCCACTGTATCCTCTATTCTTTGTTTCATATTATGTCATACGTTTTATCAATCTTATAGTTGAAATTAACTGAATTGTCGAATTTATGTGGTCAGTGAACTTCAATTAAAGAGACATCGTTGAAAATAATTTAAGTTTAAATTTTGGTTAGAACACTCTTTTATAAATTTAATCTACTTTATAACTGAATTTCAAGTTGATATATATGATTTATCTTGTCCATTTTAACTGCTCCAAGTTACATACTCTTCATAATGTTAGGACTTGAGACTTATTTTTGGGTCTTACTTGTCCTTCGTATAACCTTTTGATAAACTTAGTAAACCATTAACAAAATAGAAACTAAAAACAATGTTTTTAAATTTTGTAGAGATTAAAATGACAGAAAATAATTCACGAGAGCACATCCAAAATTCAGTTATCTTTTTTTCTTGACAAAAAAAATCCAGTTATATTAAATGATCGAATAAAAGTATATTGAACCAAAAATCAAGTCATATTTTATTCAAATAATACAAACAATGATATAAGAGTAAGGTACATATCAATTGTGTACTTTTAATTATAACTATTTCAACTATCAACATGGTAGTATCATGTTCTAGTTGTTGTCCACCCAGAATTGTTTTTGAAGATTGTCCACTATATTATTGTCCACTTGAAAAGCTTTGGTGAGAACTTCTAAAGAGATTTTTGGATTAGATCCAAATATAGCATTAGCAATTGTGATAACACCTGGATTTTGGCTGCTAAGTCCAGCGATGGCGAGAGCATTTCCATACCCCACATTCAATTGGAAGTGAATGAGACCAATGGGAAACACAAACACATCTCCTTTATTGAGTACCTTTGTGATGAGACGGTTTTCTGGATTAGAAGTAACAAACCCAACATAGAGAGTACCCTCCAACACTATAAGAATCTCAGTTGCTCTAGGGTGAGTATGTGGAGGATTTAGTCCTCTAGATGCAAAGTCAATGCGAGCAAGAGAGATACCTAAAGTGTTTAGTCCTAGTATCTCATTAACGGTAACTGGTGTCACTTTTAAACCAAGTGGATTTGATGTGTTTCCTTCTTTCACTGAGAAGAAGAAATCATTCGCTGTAGCAAGCTTTGGATCCTTGCAGAATTTGCCATTCACAAAAACTGCAAAACAAATTCATCAGATAATTAAATAATATGCTCTACTTACATATGTATATATCAATGTTGTTATACATGAGATTGAACTCGTGAGACTTTTGTATCATAGTTCAATTGGTTCAACAAATCAAACAAGTAAAGATGAATAAATAAATAAGTATTAAAAAGCATACATACCACCATTCTTGGTGTCATTGATAGCCACACAAAAGTCTTGTAAAGGGTTGGGATCAAATGCAAAGGAACAAGATGCCAATGCTAAGAAAGCTGTGAAAAACAAGTAAATACTCATCATATTGTTCTCTGGTTAGCTTGATAAATGTTTTAGCAACTCTTGGTGTAATAATTTGCTTGTATATGTTTATGAGGATGAGATTTTGGAGATATATAGAGAGGCTATTTATAAGTATTATAGACATTGAAATAGTCCATATTTTTACTAATAAAATACATTTAAAGACTTGGCAAATAAGTCGTGGTTAATTAAGTTGTTGATAATTTTTTAATTAGTGAGACACTTGTGTTCAATTAATCTTCTAACAACTGCAGGCTACTTGTTCTTCTTCTTTTTTCATGGTTGAATTTGTATGATTAAATCAATTGATTTATGGTATAAGTTAAAGAGAGGACTAGTTAAAGATTAAGATTGTTAATATTTGAGGTTGAATCTGTCTATTTTATGCTCTTACTAAAAATAAAACATTTTGTCCATGATGGTGTAACAAGTTAAAGTTGTATTGCAGAGTTTTTTGAACAAGCAAAAAATGGAGTATATTAGCACCAAAGGAGAATTATTTTTAACAAAAAAGACCTCAAGAGTTTACAACACAAATTGATGACAAAACATTCTAAAAAAAAATTAGTCAATACACAAACAAGCAAAAGGGTTCGATAACCAAATATGAAAGCTTAAACTAAAATTAACATGAGTAGCCTTCATTCACCAAAAAGAGCGAAGCATAACTTTAACTAATAGTTGATGAATGTTGTTTTCCTTGATTTTTAATAGTCTGTTATTTCTCTCATTCCACATAACCCAAGCACATGATAGCCAAACAAATTGCAAAAAGGAGCGGCGTACTCGCGTCCTACCGGAGGAATACACAAACTAGACAAAGTGGTAAACTGACATTATTTGTCTATGCAGATGTGGTAAGAATTTGATTATGTAACTTTAAGAAACAAAATTCAAATTTGATCTGAAACAATTATAAAATGATTTTTAATGTCCTTTTAATTAATCATAGTTTTCTCCTTCCAACTTATAATTATGATATTTTTAAATTTTTCTCAATTAATCGTCAAATAAATTTTATCCTCGACTCAATCATATTAGAACTTATCTTTGTATCTAACTGCTAATATAATATCATATTCACACACAATTGACTACATCGTCAGTATATATTTTTAGCTTTTGAGAAGTTTCACATTCATGAGAAAGAATCAAAAGAAGTAAGTAAAATAGATTGGCCACTGGAAATAAAACAACATTAATTGTGCTCAAGACTAGTTCAAGTAATTATTAATTAGTAAAAAAATTTGTAACTTAATCAAACATAGATGTTATGAATGGGAACATAAAAATTTAACAAATATGTTTGTGTGTTTGAGTGAGTCAATTTTATCTTGGAAAGAAGAATTAGTAGTATATGTAGTTGTTAAAGAATAGTTCATCTAACATACAATTAATAATAAAAAAATTATACGCTGCTTTGATTAATTAAGATACACTAGGTCTTTATAGGCTCGTGCAAGTAAAACTATAGAGTTGTTCAATATCAGCTACTTATAAATAGACACCAAATTTGCATTGTGAAATATCTCATTCCTGCATAACCATATACAAGCAAAATACATAAATAGAATTGTTCCAAAAAAACATGAAGACTTCAATCTTGTTTGTGACAGCCTTCTTGGCTTTAGCATCTTGTGCCTTTGCCTTTGATCCCAGCCCTTTACAGGACTTTTGTGTGGCTATCAATGACACCAAGAATGGTGGTATGTATACTTTTTAATACTTATTTATTTATTTATCTTTATCCGTTTGGTTCAACACGTTAAACTGATTGTACTATGATATAGAAGTCTCACTGATTCAATCTCATGTCCGACAACATTGATATATACATATATAAGTAGAGCATATTATTTTAATTACATGATGAATTTGTTTTGCAGTTTTTGTGAATGGGAAATTCTGCAAGGATTCAAAGCTTGCTACAGCAAATGATTTCTTCTACTCGGTGAAAGAAGGAAATATATCAAATCCACTAGGTTCAAAAGTGACACCAGTTACCGTTAATGAGATACTAGGACTAAACACTCTAGGTATATCCCTTGCTCGTATTGACTTTGCATCTAGGGGACTAAATCCTCCACATACTCACCCTAGAGCCACTGAGATTCTTATAGTGTTGGAGGGTACTCTCTATGTTGGATTTGTTACTTCTAATCCAGAAAACCGTCTCATCACAAAAGTACTCAACAAAGGAGATGTGTTTGTGTTTCCAATTGGCCTCATTCACTTCCAATTGAATGTGGGGTATGGAAATGCTCTCGCCATTGCTGGACTTAGCAGCCAAAATCCAGGTGTTATCACAATTGCTAATGCTATATTTGGTTCTAATCCAAAAATCTCTTCAGAAGTTCTCACCAAAGCTTTTCAAGTGGACAATAACATAGTGGAGAATCTTCAAAAACAATTTTGGGTGGATAACAACTAGAACATCATACTACCATGTTGACAGTTGAAATAGTTATAATAATTAAATAGTACACAATTGATATGTATCTTACTCTTATACTGGTGTTTGTATTATTTGAATAAAATATGATTTGATTTTTGGTTCAATAGACTAATTACAACTACCGTTATCTATTGTTCATATGTTTAGCTAAGGCTACTAGTTGGTTTTAATTCAATAATAATAACGAGAGATAAAAATGTTGATTTTTGTCTACCTATGTTACTCATATAAATTACGGCGTTCATTTATCAAATGTGTCCTTTTAGTCAATATATAAAAAAGGATTAACAGGACGGGACGAGTGTGAGAAAACGTTAGAGACTACTTGTTATTTTCGTTTACTTAAAAAACGATCAACTTATTATTTTTGTCTACTTGAAAAACAATCTACTTCTTGAAGTTATGGATTCAGAACTTTGGCTGCTGAATTTAAACATTCCTTTGGCTTCCAGCTTCTTGATGGAGAATGCATTTTCCAGTCCCATCACAAACTGATCACTCTTCTGCATCTCCAGCTCCATGCTTTAAGCAACCATTAATCCTATCATTCACAATATCCTGCAACACAACAAGGTTGTTTCAAGTTCAAAATGACATATACAATGGAAAATATATCCGATAATCGGTATTTTAGAGTGTGTTTGGTCGACATGTTAGAAAGGGACATATCAGCTTACGAGGTTATAATTATGTATGGTGAGTGTAGTTTTTACAAAATCACAGTGGTTCCCCGTAATTTCGACAAACTCACTATGTTACCAAACAAGCATAAATTCAACTTAGAATAGGTGAGTTAATGTAAAAATGAAATAAATTATTAAAAGACTTCATACCACAAGTAGGTGATGGAGTCTAAGGGGTGCAGTAATAATGTATGACACACCAGGGTGTTGCTTTGCTGCCTCTGCACTCATGGCAGGAATATCCTGCACATAATGTCAACTTGTTAGGATTAAGTTTGAGCATTTGAGATATGGAAAAACTTATTGAAAACTTATATGGAAATATACCTCATTAAAATGCTTCCCGGTAGCGAGGAAAAAGGGGTTGATAATAACGCGGCGTGCACCTTGCTGAACACAAGATCGAAAAGCATCTCCAATTGATGGTTTTGCTAGTTCCTGTTATATAGATAAGGTTTTAAATCACGATATAACAGTTGTACTACGATCCTTGATATTGTGGAAAAGCACAGTCAAATACGGCTCATCCGACCGCAATCATGGTCGTATTACAGAAGACATAAAGACCTTCATTAATGTCTCGAATGCGGTTGATACAGACTCAATCGCGGCCGCGTTGTCGAGACAGAAAAACCTTGACGTTACAGTCCAAATCGCACATGCAGATGTTTTATGAATTATAGGTATTACTAAAACTCAAACATCTTTCTATCATCATTCTAATATCATATTCTCTATTAATTTTGTCATTCTATGTTTAACACTCTGTAGTACTGACACTTCTAATCAAAAGCGTATGTAGTGTTCAGACACCGACACGGCACTAACAAATATGATTACATTCAATCATTCATAGGCCTAACATTGAAAAAACTCGAGGGATTGAAGAAAAATTACCATATGAGCAGGCTCCACAATCTTGTATCCAGTTTTGTTTCTAAACATCTCCACAAATTTATCTGAAATTCAAAACAAGACAACATTTTCAACATCTAAATTAAAACATATTCTAAATTTCATATAACTAATTTCATCAAATTCTTCTTACTAAGCATAAGATTGGCTTCATTCCGATTTGAACCATGATCAACAATTATCACTGCATCATCAGGACCAACCCCAGAAGAGTTTTGAGTGCTTAATAGAGACTTTGAAGAAAAACTGAGAGAATTTAATCTTTGGTTTGTTACAATTTCACATGCAGAAAAACTAATACATAAAAATAACTGCAAAAGTAACAGAAAATTAACATATTTTGTGTGACACAACAAATTCTTCATCTTTTCCTCAATACAATTCTTGTTTCTTAACAATTGACAAAATTTTGTGAAGATGTTATTTTAAATTGTAAAATGCCAGCTAGCTGTGCATTTATTTAGATATGGACCAGCTACATACTGAGTAATTATAATACATTAATTACAAATATCTCAATATGCCAATTTCTTAAAGAGAAATAAACAAATATCAAAAGCATACAGTGTTCTGGAATGCTTATGTCTGGAATTAACGTTCAAAGGATTTGAAATCAAAATTAGCAGAACGGCTATCAGATCACCGGCCTCTGCAGCAACATGAAGGTCGTCGTCGGTCCTTAAGGAGCGGATATCCGTTGACAACTCATTATAAACAATGAGTTTCACTAATCCAACAATTGAATCAGTCAAATTCATTGTTTATATTGAGTTATTAAGCGGAGTAACTCATCTTATCTTATCGTTACTCATGAAATCAAGGGATCCCTGCTTATAAATAAATAGTGAAACTTCATAAAAAAAGGTAATTTATGAAACAAAAATGTATATTCCATAAAGTATACATAGCAATACATTAAAAAAAAAAAGGATAAAATGGAGAAAAAAATGTTACAACGTTGGATAAAAAAGAAAGGTAACCTAAAAACAACCTTTTGTGTAAAAAACAGGATATGATTGCATACATTATACCAAAATGGTGGGACCCCTTTTCAGACCCTGTATATGCGGGAATTTTAGTACACCAGGCTGCCCTTTTTTTTTTATAGGATGTTGTCGTTCAAATCATTGAATGGTTTTAGGAATTTTATAATCATTATTATATTCTTTGGAGGAATTAATCTATTTGATGATCTGAAGCACATATAAAGGTTATCTTCCAAATGATAAATTTTTATTAGCAGAAGCATCTATCTTGCAAATTAAATTAACATTTAGTTTATAGAAGAATAAATGAGATAAGTATTTAACAATTACCTTACAAATAAAAGAACTCTAATAAATAAAAGAACATTTTGAGTAGTCAATCAAATAAAAGAACTCTAATCAATTTCAGATTATTTATTTCATCTTGAATCTTCTGAAAAGGACCCTTGGCAAAATTGGATACACTAAATTATTCCTTCTAGCAAAAACTCCAAAACCAAGAGAAATGTGTAAACTACTAATTTTGTTCCTGAACTTACACTTTCTCTCCTACTTCACTCCTCAAATAAATGAGAATAATTAGTAGTTTCTATCATTTGTCGATCTTGTTAGTCCATAATCTTTTATTAAATGTGTCCGGTTAGTCATATATAACCAAGGACTAATGGGACCAGTGCGACAAAACGTTAGAAACTTGTTATTTTCGTTTACATGTAGGAAATAGGGTGCTAGTTAAGGGATGAAATTGGTAGTTTGATCCAAGAAAAGTTTATCTACAAGGACCGATCTGCTTCTCGAAGTCATGGCTTCAGAACAGTATTCCTTTGGTTTTTAGCTTCATCTCATCCTCGTCTACCTCCAACTCCAAAGAAGGGCATTCAAAAGCATGCAGTTTCATAAATTATTGATGAAGTATGCATTTTCCAGTTCCAGCACAAACTGAACACTCATCTGCAGCCCCAGCTACATGCTTTAAGCAATAATTGATCCTATCATTCACAACATCCTGCAACACATGGTTGTTTAAAGTTCAAAATGTCAAACAAGCAAAAAATAAAAAATAGATCAGTTATTCAGTACTTTAGTGAGTTTGGCCGACGCGTTAAAAAGGGAAACAACTACATATGATGTCATATTTTATGTTTGATCTATTTTAAAAAACTGAAACAAAACAGAGTTTTGATTTTACTAAAAACGGTGGAAGGAAAATTCTGATTCATTTCATTTTGTTTTTTCCCTTTGCATAAAAAACTACCATAGAATTGTATCCCTTCCCCTAGCACATACAGTTCATTTCAAACCCCATTGTAAGAATCATTGTCAAATTTGAGGTGTAAAATTGAACATTGACATATTCCACACTAGCAAATGCCAACTGTTAAGAATTTCACATTGGATAAATATATCCTGAAAATGGATTTATAAGTGGGAGACATCTCTCACCTTACAAGCCGGTATTGTAGGGGTGAGTTAAGCTCAACCCAAATTCTAAGACTAGCCCCAAAAAGGAGAATGGACAGTAGACAATAAGCAGCATGTGAAATGCTTCCAATGAAGAAACTATGAGACTCTTTGCTAGATTATCCCCATACCATTAGTAATTCAATCATGTCCTTGAGACATTCGAACTCTACGATAAGGCTCATACTCGAGGCTTATCCCTTGAGAAAGATTACCAGTCTTGAATCTTGATTCCATAAGTAAGCTAACCCGATTCCTAAAGAGAACTTAGTATGGCTTAAATTTATTTTAAAGGAGTAACTTAATACCAAAGGGATTAACATTCATGTCTCATCACGATAAAATCAAGACTATTAAAGAGAGAATCTGCTAGACCGTAAATATGCTCTAATTGGTTCAAAAAAGTACTAATTTGAAATAAAAACCTTTATGGCATACAACTTTTTAGGAATGAGAATGGACAACAAAATGACAAAAACAGACTCAAACTTGAAATTTGAAAACAGAACAACTTTCAGCAAGTGCTTCAGCTAATTCAACTCATGATAGGAGGGTTAATATGGAAACGAAATAAATTAAGAGAAAATTCATACCACAAGTAGCTCAAGGAGTCCAAGGGGTGCAGTAACAATGTATGACACACCAGGGTGTTGCTTTGCTGCTTCTGCACTCAAAGAAGGTATATCCTGCACATGATGTGACCTTATTAGGATTAAGTTTGAGCTTTTGAGATATTTTCAATGAGTTTGACTTTGATACATTTTTCAGTGTGAAACGATTTACACTGTAAACAAATCACAATCAACCATTTGTAACTTTGTGGATAGGTAGAACAAAGTCATATGCAAATCTACCTAGAAGCATATGAACCATATTGGTAGCAGCTTTGAGGTGCATAGCTCCTAGAAGTCTTCGATCAACTTTGGACCCCTTTAACTGCTTCCGGCATCTCCACAACATTCACTCAAAAAGAAGCAAGAAACTCTACTCTTGAGAATAACCAATCAAATGCCAAATGAGGCAACAAAAGTTTAACCATCAAACAGAAACCACAACGCAAGATTTAACTACTTAGAGTAAGCAGCGATCCAATGCTTAACCAACCAGCAAAAGCCACAACTCAATGCTTTTGAGTCATAATTTAACGTTATTATTATCAAAAATATATATTTTTTCATACCAAGTCAAAGTTCAAACCCAGATGTGCCATAAATGTCTTTAACCTACGCTGACTTGTTTTACTTAACAGAAGCTTCTATGTTGCAGTTTGAATTAACATTTACTAGTAGGTTGTAGAAGACCATTAGATAAGTATTTTTACCTTCAAAAATAAAAGAGCTCTAATATACTAATACCAGAGGGATTAATAGTCATGTCTCATCGCGATAGTGAAAAAGCAAGGACTTGTTGATGCAATAGTGAAAAAGCAAGGAAAGTCATGAAATACCCTTTGAATGTTGGTGGTAGAAAATGATTAGTTAGTGCAAAAGGGGTTAAGTAATTACCGAAACAATTGTGTGTTATTTCAACTCAAGCAAATGTCATGGATCCTAATTTTGCACAAAGTATGAGCAAAGCTGGTACTTATGCTGATTGTACATCACTGGCTCCTGGTTCTTCTTGTAGTGGTTTAGACACAAAGGATAATGCTTCATACACACTTAATATGTATTATCAAACAATGGATCAACGTAAAGATGCATGTCAATTCAATGGTTTATCAGTTGTTACCAATATTGATCCTTCACCTTCTCAAGGTAAACACATACTCACTTACATATAGATCTCAAAACACCACACACACACACACATGTATAAACAAAAAACAAAATCTATAAGCAGCAGCTATAAACAAAATTATAAAAGACAAACATTAACCTGAAATGATAAAAAGCATTATATCATAATAAGCATAAAACAAAGATTAGCACCAAATAACAAGACCAATCAAAAGATTGTCAACTGAAATTATCAATTCTTGTTAGAAATATAATAAACAGGTAGCAACTCTAGTCAGGCATTACAATAGCAATGGCAATGATATCAGGACAAAAGGAATGCCTTAATTGAACTTCATACAAGATCCTATATATAACCGCACATATTAGGCTCCTAAGCATCACTAGCAAAATGTTCATTGATATTATTACCTGCAATACGCATATATGCCTTTAAACCTCAAGAAAGTTCTCTAATGGGTAAAAACAGTGTCGTTTCGCCTAGGTGGTCTGTCGGGAATAGATCCTGGCTTGAATTTGGAAGCTTCATGCCTTGCCAATTCAGATGGAACATGACTGTTACTCTGAATGAGCATCTGCTTAAGTTCATAAAAGACATCAGTGTCCTGAAGAGTCAGGAATGTTGTAGCCACACCGGTCTTTCCTGCACGGCCAGTACGCCCAATACGATGGGTGTACATTTCAATATTCCCAGGCATATCATAGTTGAAAACATGAGCCACATCAGGAATGTCAATAACACGTCCAGCAACATCGGTTGCAACAAGCACATTATATCTCTTGGTCCTAAATCCTTCAAGACTAATCTCCCTCTGATCCTGTGATTTCCCTCTGTGCAAAGTGGTCACACGAAACCCATCCTTGTCCAAACACAATCGCAGTCTTGTCATTAAGCTCATGCAACAATTTCTGAAGCTTATAATTTTTCTCAGATTCCTTCATCATGATCACATGCTGGCTGATCAAGTCAGTTGCTTTTCCAGCAGTACCTATAGTTACCACAACAGGGTTCCTCAAATACTTTCTAGCAAGCCTCTCCACAGCAGGAGGCATGGTTGCGCTAAACATATAAGTAGTCCTATAAATCCTCTTCTCATCAAGCTCCTCATCTTCATTCTCCGGTTTGAGATTACTTGAAGGCATAGCATCCAACACGCCCATGACCTGCGGCTCAAACCCCATATCAATCATTCGATCAGCCTCATCAAGAACAACATAATTACACTGATTAAGAACCGCATAGCGACGCTCCAAGCAATCAATCAAACGACCAGGACTGGCAATCACAATTTCACAACCCTGTCTTATCTTAAACCCTTGCTCCTCAATAGACTGACCACCGACAATGGAAACAACTTTAATCCCCATATACTGAGCAAATTTAACGGTCTCATCCTCGATCTGCTGAGCAAGCTCACGAGTGGGCGCCATAACGACAGCATAAGGACCCTCAGCTTCATTCTCTTCACTAATAGGCGGCAGCCTAGTGATATAACTCAACATAGGCAGCACAAACGCAGCAGTCTTCCCAGAACCCGTCTCAGCAACACCGATAACATCACGCTGCTGAAGTCCAAGCGGAATAGCAGCCATCTGAATGGGAGAAGGGGTTTTATAACCAGCCTTCTCCACAGCCTTCAAAAGCTCTTGACTCAACTTACTCTCAACCCAACTCCTCATAGGCCTCGGAATCTTCGAACCCTTATACGAAATATTATAATCTTCCCTAAAAATACGCCAATCCCTCTCCGTCATTTCCTCGAGCTTCTTCTCACTCCAATGACGATCAACCCTCATATCAAAAGCATCATAAGCATCAGCAGCCTCCTCCTTCCGTCTCTGAGCATCAGCCTCCTCAGGCTTCTCCTCCACACCATCCTTCTTCCTAATCTGATCCCTCATCTCTTTCTCTTGCTTCACCGCATGCTTCTTCTGCTCACGACGATCCATTCCAGCCTTAAACCCTCGGCCAAAAAGAAGCTGAGCCTCATGAGGTTTTTCATAAAGAATATTCCTATCACGTGATGTATCTTCAGTATTTTCCCAATCAAACGAAAATCGAAATTTCTCACTAGGTTTAATAACCCTTTTTTTAGGTTTTTTTGAACCTAGGTATTGTTCCTTAATCGATTCAAGCTCCTTTTCACGTTCTTGTTCCGCTAGCTTCTCCAATCGAGCACGTTTACAATCTTTATCCTCTTCTTCACGCTCTCTACCGCGGTTTCTTCGTTCCCGATCTCTGTTATCTCTGTCTCTTTCCCTATCACGTTCTCTGTCACTAAACATAACCTTCTTTATCAACAAAGCATGTGCATAATAAAACTAAAAAATTCTTCTTAACCCTAACTCAATCTCCACTACAATAACATTGTTCATAACTTGTTTTCAGCTTATTTTCATAAGTTCTTATGAAAACAGCTTATAGCGTATATAAAAACAATTTAACTTAATTTTATCCTACGCTATAACAATGGCATATACATAAGCAGCAAATAAGTTTTTTTCATAGTTAAAAGCTACCTTGGAGAGGTTATCGAAACAACTTATGGACATGTTATAAGCTACTTCCCATAATCGATTTTTAAACACGTTGGCTATAAGCAGAACTTATAAGCATAAGCATAAGAACTAGAAATCGAAAAATCTATACAAAAAAAAAAGAACAAAACCACAGAGGAATGAGCATACCTGGGAGAAGCGTACGAAAATTTGGAGTAGACCGACCAACGACGACGGCGACGAAAACAGAGATTGTGGTGGTCGCGGCAAGGGTTGAATATTGAAAAAACATTTCTAAAAAAATAACATAAATTAAATATCAATTTTTAACCTTAAAACATATAAAAATTCATATTTAAATCATATTTTGTTTAAAAAAATTAATATTTTTTGGGAAAGATTCTTGTAATATTTATAAATTTTTCTGCAAAATTTTATTTAAAAATATGAGTTTGCTTTAAAGTAGGGACCAAAAATAAAGATGAAAAATTTTGTAGGGACTAAAATAAAAAGTTGACATAGAAATCAAAAACATATTTAACCTGATTTTTATTTTTAATTTAAATTATGCCACCTAAGATGGCAGAAGGGTGGTATTGCCACATATGATGGTTCACCGATAAGAGCTCATCTCCGAAGATACACTTACTTGGCCACAAACATAAATATGAGTCACTTACACACATAAATAAAAGGAAAAGTATGAAAAAGAAATACTTGGTTAGACACAACACTGAATATGACATGTTAGGTGCACATACATGAAGTTAAAAAAAAAAAGGATTGAAGTGATATTTATTGATGTGACTATTTAATTTATCTTTAAATTTTTTTGATTTATGTGTATGTGCCTAAATTTTGTGCCTAAGGGTGTGTTTGATTTAGAAGAGAAATTGTGAAGAGAGAAGTTGAGAGTAATAGAAGAGAGAAATATGTGAGAAATAGAGTAGATTTGATGGGTTGTTTGGTATAAGATAAAGAGAAAAGAAATAGAGAAGAGAGAAGTGTTGATTATATTTAAAAGTACAAAAATACCTTGAGATAAAAAATCTCACATAAAAATGATTTAATTTTTTTTTTTTTAATTTTGAATAGGTTAAATAATTAAATTAAGTTTTTTTATACAAAATAATTAGATTAATGTAACTAACTATTATATTAATTAATTTGACTTCTTATCAAAGAAAATATTAAGTAATTTGGCTAATTAATATTTTAATTTTTCCTTAGAAAAAAATATATTTTATTTTAGAAAAACTGAACATAATTTTTTTCATAGTTTCTTATAATCTCCTTCCATAACCATTGTTGACCCACCCACCTTAATCCCTCTTATCCCACACATGATGTATATCGTTGTCCCCAGCCCCCATAGTATTAACGAATTAAATTGGGGCATTAAACTTGAATTTCATAGTAAGAATTAATAAGCGCAGGTTCATCTAAGAAAACATAGAATTAAATTGGCTAAACGGCACTCAAGAAAGCGGTGGCCGTACTAGAGCAACAAGATGGAAAAAAAACATGAATAAATAGGACAAGAACAAGGGTAATTTAGGAAACAGAAGATCAAAGTGAGTTTCTTATGTCTTTCTTCGCATATCAGCGAGGAGACCAAAAAGCAGTGGGGTCTGCGTTTTTATAATCTCTCTTCCCAAATTCTTTGCAAACCAAACGAGAGAAGTTAGCTATCTCTCTTATACTTCTCTCTCCCTAACTTCTCTTTTTCACCTCAACCAAACACAGTGTAAATGATTGTGCCTATGCAAGACTATCTCAAATTGAAATAATATATATTTTTGAAACACACCCACACAACTACCGTCCCACACCCACAACACCACACACCTTACTGATACCAACATATGACAGGTTGCATCTCCCACTCGTAGAAGGAGCAGAGGCACGCATAACTCTTAGCCTCGAACCATTTCCAAGAGAAGAACTTCACATGATCCACAATCAACTCGACAGTCAGAGTCCCTCCAACAAAGATTATATCATTGCAGGAGTTTCAGATAGTCCACATAATATTAAGTCAAACCAACAACAAACCTAGACCTACTCTTTTACTCGACCCCAAGCCAATGAAACCCGCAAAATGACCTATTATAGAGGAATGAGGAACTAATTTCCACCCCAACCACCTAGATGTGGACTACAAGATAGGGACAACAACTTCACAACAAAAAAAAAACGTGGTTGACCGGCTCCTCTACAACCCCACAAAAAGCACACATTCAAGCTTTCCCCATTGTATCCTCTATGCTTTGTTTCATATTACGTCATACGTTTTATCAAACTTACAGTTGAGATTAACCGAATTAAAGAGAAATTGTTGAATAGAATTCAAGTTTGAATTTCGGTTAGAACACTTTTTTATAAGTTTACTTTGTAACCGAACTTCAAATTGATAGAATCTTTTCCATGTAGAAATCATAGAGTTGGTAAAATAATCTTAGCTGAACAAGTTAGGTCCACTGATCATATCTATTTTAACTGCTATAAGTTACACACTCTTCATAAAGTTAATTAGGACTTAAAAGACTTAATTTTTGGGTCTTACTTGTCCTTCGTACCAACAAAAAAGTAAAATTAAGTGTCTCCTGCGATTGTGACATAACCTTTTGTTAAACTTAGTAAACCATTAACAAACAAAAACTAAAAAATATGTTTTCAAAATTTTGTAGATGTTAAAACAAAAGAAAATAATTCACGAGAAGCACATCCAAAATCAGTTTTTTTTTGACGAAAAACAAAATCCAGTTATCTTAAATGATTGAATAAAAGTATATTAAACCAAAAGTCAAATTATATTTTATTCAAATAATGCAAACACTGGTATAAGAGTAAGGTACAATCAATTGTGTACTTCTATTTAATTATAACTATTTCAACTATCAACATGGTAGTATCATGTTTCTAGTTGTTGTCCACCCAGAATTGTTTTTGAAGATTATCCACTATGTTATTGTCCACTTGAAAAGCTTTGGTGAGAACTTCTGAAGAGATTTTTGGATTAGATCCAAACACAGCATTAGCAATTGTGATAACACCTGGATTTTGGCTGCTAAGTCCAGCGATGGCGAGAGCATTTCCATACCCCACATTCAATTGGAAGTGAATGAGACCAATTGGAAACACAAACACATCTCCTTTGTTGAGTACTTTTGTGATGAGACGGTTTTCTGGATTAGAAGTAACAAACCCAACATAGAGAGTACCCTCCAACACTATAAGAATCTCAGTTGCTCTAGGGTGAGTATGTGGAGGATTTAGTCCCCTAGATGCAAAGTCAATGCGAGCAAGAGAGATACCTAAAGTGTTTAGTCCTAGTATCTCATTAACGGTAACCGGTGTCACTTTTGAACCAAGTGGATTTGATGTGTTTCCTTCTTTAACTGAGAAGAAGAAATCATTTGCTGTAGCAAGCTTTGGATCCTTGCAGAATTTGCCGTTCACAAAAACTGCAAAACAAATTCATGAGATAATTAAGTAATATACTCTACTTATATATGTTTATATCAATGTTGTCGGACATGAGATTGAACCCGTTAGACTTTTGTATCATAGTTCAATCAGTTTAGCAAGTTGAACCAAACGAGTAAAGATGAATAAATAAATAAGTATTTAAAAGTATACATACCACCATTCTTGGTGTCATTGATAGCCACACAAAAGTCCTGTAAAGGGCTGGGATCAAAGGCAAAGGCACAAGATGCTAAAGCCAAGAAGGCTGTCACAAACAAGATTGAAGTCTTCATGTTTTTTTGGAACAATTCTATTTATGTATTTTGCTTGTATATGGTTACGCAGGAATGAGATATTTCACAATGCAAATTTGGTGTCTATTTATAAGCAATTGACATTGGAACAACTCTATAGTTTTACTTGCACAAAGCCTATAAAGACCAAGTAAATCTTAATCAATCAAAGCAGCGTATAATTTTTTATTATTAGTTATACATTAGATGAATTATTCTTTAACAACTACATATACTACTAATTCTTCTTTCCAAGATAAAATTGACTCACTCAAAAACACAAACATATTTGTTAAATTTTTATGTTCCCGTTCATAACATCTATGTTTGATTAAGTTACAATTTTTTTTTTTTTTTGATAAAAAAAAGTTACAATTTTTTTTTTACTAATTAATAATTACTTGAACTAGTCTTGAGCACAATTAATATTATTTTATTTCCAGTGTGCGATCTATTTTACTTGCTTCTTTTGATTATTTCTCACGAATGTGAAACTTCTTAAAAACTAAAAATATACATTGATGATGATATAGTCAATTGTGTGTGTAAGCTTCTATAATTATCAAAAGGAGGTGTATGTTTGACCTATGTTGAAGTTGACTATGATCATATGTTAAATAGATACAAAGACAAGTTCTAATTTGATTGAGTAAAGGATAAAATTTATTTGCAGATTAATCGAAAAATATTTAAAAATATCATATCAAAAAATGAAATATAAGTCGGAAGGAGAAAATTGATTACAGTAACATTAATAATCTTTTTTTTTTTTTTTTATCAAACTCCAACCTTATCAGAAACTAATAGTGTCACCTAATTTTTTGACAGAATAGTGTCACCTAATTAGTGTGTCCTAATTCTTTTTTATAGTTTTTCTTCATAATATTTTTACTTCAAAATTCAACTTAACGGGCTTAATCTTTAATTAGTCCTCTCTTTAATTGATAACATAAACCAATTGATTGAATCATACAAATTCAACAGGTAACGTGTGTGACAAGTTAATCATGAAAAATGAAGAACATATAGCCTAGTTGTTAAAAGATTAATTGAACACAAGTGTCTCACTAATTAAAAAAAAGGTCTTGTTAACCGGTGCCCCGAGGGCACGGTTAAAGAATCCAAAAGTAGAAAAAATTGTCTTGGAAATATAAACTGTTACTTTTGACCACTAATTATTACACCACTTTTTAATAAAATCTTTCTTCTTTTAGATGCTTAACCAATACCCCGGAAACATTGGTTAACATTCTCCATTAAAAAATTATCAACAACTTAATTAACTACGAATTTTTTTACCACTTTAGATGTATTTTAAAAATTAAAATATGGACTACTTCAATGTCTATAATACCTATAAATAGCCTCTCTCTATATCTCCAAAATGTCATCCCTCATAAACATATACAAGCGAATATATACAACTAGAATTAATGATATACTTGGTTCAAAGTGACACCGGTTACCATTAATGATATACTAGGGTTAAACACTTTAGGTATCTCTCTTGCTCGCATTGACTTTGCTTCTAGGGGACTAAATCCTCCACATACTCACCCTTGAGCCATTGAGATTCTTATAGTGTTGGAGGGTACTCTTTATGTTGGGTTTGTTACTTCTAATCCAAAAAACCGTCTCATCACAAAAGTACTCGACAAAGGAGATGTTTTTGTGTTTCCAATTGGTCTCATTCACTTCCAATTGAATATGGGGTATGGAAATGCAGTTGCTATCGCTGGACTTAGCAGCCAAAATCCAGGTGTTATTACTATTGCTAATGTTGTATTTGGATCTAATCCAAAAATCTCTTCGGAAGTTCTCACCAAAGCTTTTCAAATAGACAATAATACAGTGGACAATCTTAAAAACAGTCCTGGGTGGACAACAACTAGAATTGCTGGTTTTGATATGTGCTTCAACCACTAAATTTATTGTTAAATTTGTTTTTTCTTTTACCTTGTGATATTGTTATATTTACTAAAAGACTAGAATAAAATAAAATGTAAGTTGGATGTATCTTATATTCTTATTTAGTGTTTTGTCTCTTCTTTTGCAAGCAATCCAAGTATAACTCGAAGTTGAAAGTCTAAGTCATATGTTTTAGAGCAATGCTATATGTCACGAAAGGAGCATCACAAATTCATCTTGAGAAAGAAAGCAACCAATCACGTTACTCTATTTGTCGGAATACATGGAGGTCATGCAAAAATCATAGAATCAAGTAAATAAGCTTTCGATGACCTGTGTCGGGAGGGAATAGCTAGACCGTCATTTGCTATCAATATCATTTTCTTATGTTTTATGGTTCCTAAGTCGCAAAACACTACAAGACAAAGTCATTAGATAAATAATGTGATACACTTTTTTTTTTTTTAAGGAATGTGATGCACTTAAAATTTCATATCTAGTTTATATTATAGTTTTAAAACTCGACTCGGTCATCGATTCGGTAGGGGTACTGGGTCACTGAGTCATTGGTCGAACCACTGAGTCATTGGTCGAATCGTATGAATGAACCGGAATCACTTAGATGACTCGGTTAGATAACTCGGTCTGGAGATTAAATTTATATAGTTATTTAACCGGATTAACTTGGATTGAATCTGTGACTCGGTCACTTTTAAAACTAAAATAATGTCACCTAAAATTAAAGAAAAACTATCCAACAATAATAATTTCATAGGCTAATTGCTCAAATTCAAAACATAATCATAACTCAAAATACAACTTAATAGTAAAAATCCAAATAGATCCCAAAAAAGTATAATTCCAACATAAATTCAAATAAGAGATTGCCCCTGTTATAAAAATCCAAAAAGATCCTAAGAAAGTATAATTTCAACACAAGTATTATCATCAATAACATTTCTACTCTTTTTTGACCTTTCTAATTCCAGTTTTTTCTTTTTTTTTAATTGTCAAATCCAAAACGACGTCGTCTTAGTTGAGTAAAAAAAAACAAGAAGAACCGGTCTGACCTACAACTCGGCCGAGTCACCGGTTTTTACCGGTTTTGATCGAGTTAACTACATGATTGATCCAAATGTTGGCTCAAACCAGCTTATCCACCGATTCACGGTCCAACCGGTCCGACCGGTCGGTCCGAGCCAAGTTTCAAAACTATTTTATATTCTGTTAAAATATTCTAAATTTTTGTGGGAGATAATGTTATTATATTTTAAACATGTCTCTAAATCAAAATTATCAAGGACACTTATAAGTTGACAGAAAAATAGAGACCAAAAGTCTTTAAAAAATATTTGAGGGACCAAAATATGTTGAAATTTTTTAGAGGGATTACAAATAAAATTTGAGATATTTACATGGAAAAAAAAACTTATTTGACCTAAAAAAAGCTTGAGGAATCGTTAATGCAAAAACAAATTTCCCAAAAAAGGTGAAAACACTCACATTCTTGTACATAAATGTAAAAGAGTGATGACACAAAATTTTATGTCATTAACGCATACACGCACCTCTGTATCATTAATGCACACATACGACTCTGCCATTAAAATGTAATTTTCAGTAAAAGTATGGATTATTTGAATGTTTTCTATTTATAAATATACTCTCTTTGTATCTCCCAAATATCATCTCTCATAAAACATACACAAGCAACACTATACGAGAGTTGCTAGAATATATAGTTATATAAAGAACAATATGAAGAGTACTTACTTGTTTTTCACAACTTTCTTAGCAATGACATCTTTTGCCTTCACATTTGATCTCAATTCTCTGGAAGACTTTTGTGTGATTATCAACGACGTCAAGACTTGGGGTATTTATATATAATAATTTATTTTATTTTTATTAACAGTTGATCGAAGTAGTTCTTCAAATTTAAGAAATACTCCATTTGATCTTTTTTGTGTGGCTTTCGCACCGGTTTCCGACCCACCAATGGTGGACGACTAATCCGGCTCATGCGTATTGGCCAAGCGTTGTTCCCCCTTGGAATCGAACCCGGTATTCCCCAGGTACGTCCTTGGAAGGAGCTCCTTGCCACTGGAGCCCAAGCAACTTGGTTTACTCCATTTAATCTTAGATATAACAAAAAGGTCAAATGTATTTTTTCTAAATTTAGATCAAATACATTTGAATTTTTGCTTATATATAAGAGAATAGAGATTAATTACTTTGTCCCTTAAATTAAATAAATTTCAAAATTAGTCACTTTTTCAAATTTTTTGCAATGAAATATTATTTATTCGTTTTGATGAATATTTACTATAGAAATATTTTGGGGGATGAACTAAATTGATTGGCAATCTTTAATTTGATGGACTAATTTAGTGTTTCATATAGTTGAGGAACTAAATTATATCCACCCTTACAATTTCAATAACTAAAATGTCTTTTTGCTCATATATATGCATTTAAACACATGTGTCACATTCATGTTATAACACTAAATAACTTTTCTCTAATCAAATTAACTTTCAGTGTTGGTGAACGGAAAATGCTACAAAGATCCAAAGCTTGTTACATCAGATGATTTTTTTTCTCAGTAAAAGAAGAAAACATATCACGTCCACTTGGTTCGAAAGTGACACTAGCTACAGTTACTGAGATATTAGGATTAAATACTCTTGGTATCTCTTTTGCTCGTATTGACTTTGCACCTAAGGGTCTAAATCCTCCACATGCTCATCCTAGAGCCGCTGAGATACTTATAGTGTTGGAGGGTACTCTCAATGTCGGTTTTGTTACTTCTAACCCAAAAAACCGTCTCATTACAAAAGTTCTCAACAAAGGAGATGTGTTTGTGTTTCCAATTGGTCTTATTCACTTCCAACATAATGTGGGGAATGGAAATGCGGTTGTCATTTCTGGACTTAACAGCCATAATTCAAGACTTATCACTATTCTTAAGGAGGTATTTGGGTCTAATAAAATTTCTTCAGAAGTTCTCACGAAAGCTCTTCAAGTGGACAATAACATAGTTGACAATCTTCAGAAACAATTCTGGTTGGATAATAATTAGAATTGTAATTTGTTATATGAGCTACAAGCACTAAATTTATCTCAATTATTGTTGGTTTTTTGTTAAATGAATTTAAAATAAACACATAGTGAGGTGTGCCAAATATATCATGAAGTTTTGAGAGCTGATTTTTTTTTGTTGAAGACATTAAAATGGAATATCTTAATACCGGCAGTGAATTCGCTTCAGTACAAGGTGTACCAAAGGGTCACCCCTCAAAAGTAACAGTCATACAATATTTACAAATAAACAGTCAGTCAATACCCAGACATAACAATGGGTTCGACCACCACATCTGAGTGTCGTGCATAAACGTGACATTATTAGCCTTAAGCCACCACAACGAATGAAATTTCACCTTTTCCAACAGTTGTTCTATGGTAGTATGATTATTATTAAATAAACTATTATTGCGAGCATTCCAAATCATGCAGACACAAAGGAGCCATACTAGATGAAGGAATGATCTTCGCTTCGTAGAGTGCCCTGTATATGAATAAACTGAAAGAGATGGTCACTTATGTCATGAGGGACGACACCTGTAACACCGATCCACGCTCGAATGTGCCACCAAAGAGACCTGTAGCTGTCGCAATGCAGGAACAGATGAGACACTGATTCGTCAAAACCGCACCCAGTAGCACACCTAGCAACCTCGACAGTGAACAGACCTCTTCTAAGAAGATTAGTCTTGGTTGGTAACCTGTCCCGCAACATCCTCCACGCGAAAATAGACACTTTCAGAGGTACTTGTTTGTGCCAGACAAGATCATGCAATCCAACATCTGGAGGGTCTGTCGGAGTAGTCAAAATGTAATAGACACCGCTTACAGTGTAACCCCCATGGATGTCCGGGTTCCACTACTACCTGTCAGAAATGTTAGGCTGCAAAACAATATCATTAAAAAGACGCCTACACTCTACCACCAACTCCTCCTCCCATGCCCACAACCTCCTACCCCAACTCCAAGCCTCTCCCCCTTCCTCCCAACAAAGATTAAACATGTCAGCCACCGTACATAATTTATTATTCGATAAATTAAAAAGGCGGCTAAACCGCGATCGAAGAGGAACATCACCTAACCACCTATCATGCCAAAAGAAAGTACTACTTCCATCCCCCACCCTTTTTGACACCCTCTCTGCAAACCACCCCTCCTCTGTATCGCCTACCCTATCCCTAATCTTCGCTATCTCCCTCCACCAAAAAGAACCACTCCTGCCCCCAACCTCCCTGCCTCCTCACCATACCGAGCCACCAAAACCTTATACCAAAACCATTCTCTATCCACCAACATCCTCCAACACCATTTACCTAGTAAAGCAATATTGAATTCCCTTAACTGCCTCACCCCCAACCCTCCATACTCCTTACGTAAACAAATTGAGCTCCATGCAATCCAGGAAATTTTCATGTTCTCCTCACTCCCTCCCCAATTTTTTTATATTAAAAATAGATTCAATGATAGAAATGATACCTGATGGAGCTTTGAAGAAGGAAAGAGCATAGACAGGTAATGAGGTCAGGACAAACTTTAGAAGAACAAGATGGCCCCCAAAAGAGAGAAAACGACTATGCCACCCCGACAATCTAGACTTAATTGTATGCAGCTCAGGGTCCCAGAACGCTAACCGGCTCGAATTACCACCAATAGAGAGGCCCAGATACACAAACGACACTTTACCCACTTTACAATTTAAAATTGACGCCTCCTCATTCAACCAAGACTACGCAATATTAATTCCTACCAACATGCTTTTATTAAAATTCACCTTTAGACCAGACATTTCCACAAAGTCAACACCGCTCGCAAGGCACGCACGTTGGCCCAAGTCTTAGTACCCAATAACAATGTGTCGTCCTCGAATTGCAAATGAGACACAACAGTTGTATTAGAAGTACCAACCGTGTATCCTGAAAACAAGTTATTCTCTACCACCGAAGACATCATGACATTAAGACCCTCGACTGCCAGTAAGAATAGAAACGGAGAAAGAGGGTCCCCTTGGCGCAGACCTCTTTGCATAGGAAACTCATTTGTGGGGTTGTTATTAACTAAAATAGAAGCAGTCACTGTTGTCACACATTCCTTTATCCATTTCCTCCAAAGCACCGGAAATGCCATTTTTTGCATAACCACATCCAAGTATCCCCAATCAACAGAATCATAAGCTTTTTCAAAATCAACCTTAAAGAGTAACAATTCTTTTTTGTCCTTTCGAGCCTCGTCGACCACCTCATTAGCAATCAAGATACCGTCAAGAATCTGTCTGTTTTTTACAAACGCTGTCTGAGTATCCGAGACAACCGTTCCTATAACCATTTTCAACTTGTTTGCTAACACCTTTGCCAATATTTTATAAAGAGACCCAACCAGCGAAATAGGCCTAAAATCATTAAGGCGCCGAGGACTATCAATTTTAGGAATAAGGGCTATAAAAGTATTATTTATACCTTTCGACAATTTCCCATTCCGGTGGAACTCTGATATGAATCGCATAACATCATCCTTCAACTCGTTCCAAAACTCCTTTATGAAACCAAAATTCACCCCATCAGGTCCGGGGCTCTTGAAACTATCGCATCCCCACACTGCTTCTTTAACTTCACTTGCAAAAAACGGTTTAATGAGACCACTTCCCTCCGCATAAGATAAATTTTTGAAAGGCAAATCTCAATCCCCGGACGCGTAGTAGAAGAGGCCGCGTAATGGTCCTTGAAATGAGAAAACACCGCATTCCGGATAGGCTGAACCCCCTCCACTAGACTTTCGTTCACCATAAGAGCCACAATGGAATTTCGCCGCCGCCGACTCGAAAGGATCGAATGGAAGTACCTCGAATTGGCATCGCCATCCTTCAACCAATGAAGCCGAGACTGTTGCCAAATAATGCTTGTATTCACACGAGACAAAGAGTGTAAATTTTGAGAAACCTCCTTCATCTCGTGCATCTCTTCAGTAGATAACCCATCTTCTTCCCCTTTGTCATCAAGCTCCGACTGTCTCTTTTTTAAAGTTTCTATTTTAGCTGGAATATTATTTGCATGCATTAAATGCCACTCCTTCAAAGCCCCTTTTATCAATTTCAACTTCTCCCGAAGCACATAGCCGCCCCACCCCTCTATCGTAAAGGAATTCCATTTGAGAGCTGAAATTTAAAGTTTAAGTCATGAGTTTTATCAAACTTGGTTGGGCCTAATCAACTTGTTGAATTTAAACTCTTAATAAATTTCAAATAAAAAAAATCATTTAAAAAAACTCGAGTTCAAGTCTCAAACAATCCTTTTGATCAATTTTTTTTACCACCTAACCGAATTCGGTATTACTATATTCATTTCTTTAAGATTTAGTGGGTTAATAAAAAAAATTAGTTGATCTGGTTTGATCAATAAAGACCATTTTAATTGCTCTAATTTACATTGCCTTAACAAGATCAAATACTTAGATACTTTATAGAGATAGGACATACGACTTATTTTTGGGGTTAGTTGTCCTTCGTACCAAAAAAAAAAAAGTAAAACCAAGTAAAATTGTCGTGACATAGCTTTTTGTTAAAAATATATTGTTTCTATTCTTATAATTAATGGGTCAAAAAAATTCGATAAGTAAAAATACATCAAATTTCTATCACCTATTTTTACTTATAATTAGAAAATCATTATCAAATATTATATCCAAAATTTTAACTTAAGAGAATAAAAAGTAAAAACAATATTCCAAAATTTTGAAGAGATTGAAACGAAAGATAATATTTAACAAGAACCACATCCAAAATTCATTTATCTTAAATGATCGAATGAGAATTTCTTTAACCAAATCATATCATATAAAAAGTAAAATCAAATAATCTTTTATTCAAATAATAGAAATACGAATATAAGAGCAAGGTACATTCTCTTAAAAAATGAAAGAAGCAAGGTACATACCAAGCCTTGCATTTTATTTAATTATAATGATCAATAAAAGCATAAACATAAACATAAAATACAAGGTACTATCATGTTTTAGTTGTTGTCCACCCAAAATTGTTTTTGAAGATTGTCCACTATGTTATTGTCCACTTGGAAAGCTTTGGTGAGAACTTCTGAAGAAATTTTTGGATTTGACCCAAATACAGCATTAGCAATAGTGATTACACCTGCTAAGTCCAGCAATTGCAAGAGCATTTCCATACCCCACATTCAATTGGAAGTGAATGAGACCAATGGGAAACACAAACACATCTCCTTTATTGAGTACCTTTGTGATGAGACGGTTTTTTGGATTAGAAATAACAAACCCAACATAGAGAGTAACCTCCAACACTATAAGAATCTCAATTGCTCTAGGGTGAGTATGTGGAGGATTTAGTCCTCTAGATGCAAAGTCAATGCGAGCAAGAGAGATACCTAAAGTGTTTAATCCTAGTATCTCATTAACGGTAACTGGTGTCACTTTTGAACCAAGTGGATTTGATGTGTTTCCTTCTTTCACTGAGAAGAAGAAATCATTTGCTGTAGCAAGCTTTGGATCCTTGCAGAATTTGCCATTCACAAAAACTGCAAAACAAATTCATCAGATAATTAAATAATATGCTCTACTTACATATGTATATATCAATGTTGTTATACATGAGATTGAACTCGTGAGACTTTTGTATCATAGTTCAATTGGTTCAACAAATTGAACCAAACAAGTAAAGATGAATAAATAAATAAAACTATGGTAATTGATTTTATGCTTTGATTTACGACAATTTTTACATTTAAGCGAATTACTGTGTTCTTCAATTTTCCTTTTAAAATTATATGTTAGGTTAAAGTAACAACAACTACGTACTAGAATTATGGAACAATAACAAAGTCTATGGTAATTGACTTTATGCTTTGATTTACGACAATTTTTACATTTAAGCGAATTATTGTGTTTTATTTTTATAATGAATATTTTATTCTTAACATGACCGTTTTGTTACTAAGATTCTTCGACTCACCATTACACTTTTTCGCATGGTGCATGGTACATGCATGAAGTCTTTTAAAGCTAACTAACACCGTAACTATCTACCGTTTGTAATAACAACACACGCACTAACCAAATTACGTGCCCTCACGCCGTTAACTATTTCGCTCCTATAAAAATACCAAACGCCGTTAACTATATCTCGACTCGCTTTCTTTTTATATCATTTTTTCATCCATGAAGGTCAAACTCAACTTCTTTTTACATTACATACAACACACTAAAATAGTTTGTTACTAAGATCTTCCACTCCTCATTACACTTTTTCGCATGGAGCATAAGCTAACTAATACCGTAACTATCACCGTTTATAATAACAAACACGCACTAGCCAAATTACATGCCCTCACGCCGTTAACTTTTCGCTTTATAAATATCAATATCAAAGCCTTCTTTCACTCACAAGTACTCAAATTTCTTTCATTAGTTAAGAAGTTAAACTAAAATTTTCATCCCTTCCCTATATTTTGTTTCATATATTTTTATCTTACGAAGCATTAGGTAGATAGTAGAAGAAACAATCATCATGTCTTCATCCATGCAACTAGAAAAAGGCAATGAGTCTAATAAAAGGTTGAAGAAAGGACCATGGTCAGCCGATGAAGATGCGAAACTAGAAGCATATGTTCGGAAAAACAAGGGTGGAAATTGGAACGTAGTGTCGAAAAATACGGGTCTTGGACGATGCGGCAAAAGTTGTCGTCTAAGATGGCTTAACCACTTGAACCCGTACGTAACAAAGGGGTATTTCAAAAAAGAAGAAGTGGCAAAATTCTTTGAGCTATATAACAAGTTTGGAGGATTCAAATGGTCAAAGATGGCACGTGAGGTGCTCTTTTTCATCTTTTTTTTTTTTTTGTTATGATTGGTTGATTCTAAGTTGTTTATGTGTTTATGTGTTATGATAGTTTTTAAAAAAAATTGATTTCAAATTTAATCAAGTTTTACACGTTTGTTTTCTTACTTACAGTTACCTGGAAGAAGCGACAATGCTATAAAAAATTTTTGGAATGCAAGAAAAAGAAAGCATGAAAAACTTGGCACGTCGCCATTTCCGCAGAACAGAAGTCATGCTGACGGTGAAAGTAATTTGACAGGATCTAGTGGCCAAGAAAAAAATCGAAACTTAATTGATTTCTCTAATAACCATTTCCTTCCAAAGTTCGATGATCATACTATGTCAACATCCAATAATATGTGAGCCGATTATGCTTCTCTTTTCTTCTTTTTTGTTCAAATCTACACATTCTATTTTGGCTTAAATGTACTTTTGATTTCGAATTTTAACTTAACTGAAACTTTAGTCCCCTTATTTGACACACACACTTTCAACTAATAATTTTGGAAAATGGTTCATACATATCCTTTTTTTGCATACACCTTTGTTCACCCCATACATTAAGAAGAGAAAAGAGGAGAGGAAAGAGAAAGTGTGTTTGTTCGGGGTCCAAATATCTACATGTCAGATTTTTGTGTGGGTGTCAAAAGGTGTATTGTCACCTAAGGGTGTCTATGTATCATTACTCAATAATTTTTACGGGTAGTTTTCCTTCCCAAATTTACTTTTAATTTTCATCAATTTCAGGGGTAGTTTTGAAGATGCTGATCTTATTCATATTCCTATGATCACAAACATTCCTCCATTCCCAAATTTGGACTATTCTCAAAGTAGCGTGCATTCCTCTGAGAACTATGCTGATGAAAAAGGCAAAACGGCAATTTCTTTGAACAACAATTTTGAAGCAGACCATGGCGAAATTGCTACAGATGCTTATTTTGACTATGATTTATTTGAAAAAGACAACAAAAAAGGGAAAGAACCAATTTCTTTCGAAAACCATTTTGAAGCAAACCATGCCGACGTAATGAATCCAAACCTTTGGGTTTATATCAGCGAATTATTAGACAATGACGATGACTATAACTCCCACAGCATAGACGCCAATCTTTTGTTAGACACATACATAGAATTCTACAACGAGATATATAAGCAATAACCTTAGAAGTTTCTATCTTGACTTCTGAAGGATTGTAGACAGCAGTTATCTAATAGTGTTTCTAATGCACTATGTCAGTATGTTTCTTTCTTTTGTTATTTTGTTTTTCTGAGAATTAAGTTGTAGTATGAATGTTTTTCCTAGACAGCCTTATTTGTTGAGGTAAGGTGAGGATGCTGTTTTGCTGTTTTGCTGTTCTTTGGTTGTTAACGTAATGTGTTGATCAATGAGCCTTAGCTTTTTGTTTCTGGTCATAAATATTAAAACATTACTTTTCATAAAAAAAATGGGTCTCATTTAAAGATAATGGAATGTTAATATAAGATGTGGAAGGGTATCAGGATGCATGTCAAGCACAATGTAAACCTCAATGTCAAAAAGCGAAAACCCTTTTAAGAGATGTATGGATCTTCTGAATGTGTGGATTGTTTAGCTGTTCAAAAAAACAATAATGTGAATTATTATTACTCCTTTTGGTTATAGAATTGTGCGAAAAATCTTGTCTGCTTTCTAAGATTATTTTTTAGGGAGTATTTTTTACTAAACAAGAGGTGATTTTCGGTAAAAAAAATAAAAAAGAGGTGATTTAGTACTTATTACTGCTAAGGAAAAAAAAGTCAATGTGAAAAGCCCTAAATCAGTTGAAAAGCCACGTGGAGCTATTATAGTGGACTATTATACCTGTCCTTGTCAACGTGTGTTTCAGAGAATCTCTACATGAACATTAGTATATTATTCTAAAGTTCTTGGAAGATTCTAATTTAAGAAACAGCTATATTTGGAAGATTCCAAAAGTTCAAAGCACAAAACCAAATTAAGTCTTTACTTATAGTTATATTTGAAAATAAAAACAAAACCAAATTAATGATAAATATAGATATCAAGTGACTGAATTTTTAAGTAATATTTTCACCAATTTTATTGATTTTCTTTCACCAATTTTCAAGATAGAAATTTCATAAGTTAAATAAGTTCAAGTTTTTTTTTAATAATTAAATAAGTTCAAGTTGTTAAATGAATAAAGTAACATAATATTATTTTTGACTGAATAAAGTAACGTAACTAACCTTTATAAATCAACCTTTGACTGTGGCCTAAATGAAGAGGTAACAGTGATTTGACTTGTCTCTATATTAGAGTTTATGTGGGGTTTAGTATGGAAAAGGATAGATTTTTCCTATCATGGGAAAGTTATTTTTTAATCATTGGATCAAATAGAAAACATAGTTTTATCATAGACATTCAACACCAAATTTTTTTCCCACATACAACTCTCTTTCTTCCTCTCCTACCTGTGTCTGTGTCTTTTCCTTTCTTGTATATTCTGGAAAAAAAATAGTTCTTTTTCCTAAAAAAAACTTTCAGAGACAAAACAAGCCAAAAATTACCTCTGTCTCCAACAAACCAAGAAGGTCCCTTCCAGTTTAAACATGTTGATGCCGATTCACAACCTCCTATACTTACTAAGCAACATCTATCAGATTTCAATTAATAATTTTATTCACAGATCCATAGAAATCAAATAATAAAAATGACACAAGGACCCCAAGAACCAATTGCAAAGTAAAAAGGAAAAAAATACCTTGGATTGAATTTGGGTGTGGTTTTTAAGTTTGGGGGAATTGATTTTAGAGGTTTCAAACTTTTGATTTCAATGGAATTTCAATGTAGTTCTTAAAACATAACATCAATAACAATAATAACAGTGCTACTTTCCAACAAAATTCAATAAACCCCTTGTCAATTTTATCAATCTTCTTCAAAGAAGATTGATAGTTTTAGCTTCATCTCATCCTCGTCTACCTCCAACTTCAAAGAAGGGCATTCAAAACCATGCAGTTTCATAAATTATTGATGAAGTATGCATTTTCCAGTCCCAGCACAAACTGAACACTCATCTGCAACCCCAGCTACATGCTTTAAGCAATAATTGATCCTATCATGCACAACATCCTGCAACACATGGTTGTTTAAAGTTCAAAATGTCAAACAAGCAAAAAATAAAAAATAGATCAGTTATTCAGTACTTTAGTGTATTTGGCCGACACGTTAAAAAGGGAAACAACTACATACGATGTCATATTTTATGTTTGATCTATTTTAAAAAAATGAAACAAAACAGAGTTTTGATTTTACTAAAAACGGTGGAAGAAAAATTCTGTTTCATTTCATTTTGTTTTTTCCCTTTGCATAAAAAACTACCATAGAATTGTATCCTTTCCCCTAGCACATACAGTTCATTTCAAACCCCATTGTAAGAATCATTGTCAAATTTGAGGTGTAAAATTGAACATTGACATATTCCACACTAGCAAATGCCAACTGTTAAGAATTTCACATTGGATAAATATATCCTGAAAATGGATTTATAAGTGGGAGACATCTCTCACCTTACAAGCCGGTATTGTAGGGGTGAGTTAAGCTCAACCCAAATTCTAAGACTAGCCCCAAAAAGGAGAATGGACAGTAGACAATAAGCAGCATGTGAAATGCTTCCAATGAAGAAACTATGCGACTCTTTGCTAGATTATCCCCATACCATTAGTAATTCAATCATGTCCTTGAGACATTCGAACTCTACGATAAGGCTCATACTCGAGGCTTATCCCTTGAGAAAGATTACCAGTCTTGAATCTTGATTCCATAAGTAAGCTAACCGGATTCCTAAAGAGAACTTGGCATGGCTTAAATTTATTTTAAAGGAGTAACTTAATACCAAAGGGATTAACATTCATGTCTCATCACGATAAAACCAAGACTATTAAAGAGAGAATCTGCTAGACCGTAAATATGCTCTAATTGGTTCAAAAAAGTACTAATTTGAAATAAAAACCTTTATGGCATACAACTTTTTAGGAATGAGAATGGACAACAAAATGACAAAAACAGACTCAAACTTGAAATTTGAAAACAGAACAACTTTGAGCAAGTGCTTCAACTAATTCAACTCATGATAGGAGGGTTAATATGGAAACGAAATAAATTAAGAGAAAATTCATACCACAAGTAGCTCAAGGAGTCCAAGGGGTGCAGTAACAATGTATGACACACCAGGGTGTTGCTTTGCTGCTTCTGCACTCAAAGAAGGTATATCCTGCGCATGATGTGACCTTATTAGGATTAAGTTTGAGCTTTTGAGATATTTTCAATGAGTTTGACTTTGATACATTTTTCAGTGTGAAACGATTTACACTGTAAACAAATCACAATCAACCATTTGTAACTTTGTGGATAGGTAGAACAAAGTCATATGCAAATCTACCTAGAAGCATATGAACCATATTGGTAGCAGCTTTGAGGTGCATAGCTCCTAGAAGTCTTCGATCAACTTTGGACCCCTTTAACTGCTTCCGGCATCTCCACAACATTCACTCAAAAAGAAGCAAGAAACTCTACTCTTGAGAATAACCAATCAAATGCCAAATGAGGCAACAAAAGTTTAACCATCAAACAGAAACCACAACGCAAGATTTAACTACTTAGAGTAAGCAGCGATCCAATGCTTTTGAGTCATAATTTAACGTTATTATTATCAAAAATATATATTTTTTCATACCAAGTCAAAGTTCAAACCCAGATGTGCCATAAATGTCTTTAACCTACGCTGACTTGTTTTACTTAACAGAAGCTTCTATGTTGCAGTTTGAATTAACATTTACTAGTAGGTTATAGAAGACTATTAGACAAGTATTTTTACCTTCAAAAATAAAAGAGCTCTAATATACTAATACCAGAGGGATTAATAGTCATGTCTCATCGTGATAGTGAAAAAGCAAGGACTTGTTGATGCAATAGTGAAAAAGCAAGGAAAGTCATGAAATACCCTTTGAATGTTGGTGGTAGAAAATGATTAGTTAGTGCAAAAGGGGTTAAGTAATTACCGAAACAATTGTGTGTTATTTCAACTCAAGCAAATGTCATGGATCCTAATTTTGCACAAAGTATGAGCAAAGCTTGTACTTATGCTGATATTAGGCTCCTAAGCATCGCTAGCAAAATGTTCATTGATATTATTACCTGCAATACGCATATATGCCTTTAAACCTCAAGAAAGTTCTCTAATGGGTAAAAACAGTGTCGTTTCGCCTAGGTGGTCTGTCGGGAATAGATCCTGGCTTGAATTTGGAAGCTTCATGCCTTGCCAATTCAGATGGAACATGACTGTTACTCTGAATGAGCATCTGCTTAAGTTCATAAAAGACATCAGTGTCCTGAAGAGTCAGGAATGTTGTAGCCACACCCGTCTTTCCTGCACGGCCAGTACGCCCAATACGATGGGTGTACATTTCAATATTCCCAGGCATATCATAGTTGATAACATGAGCCACATCAGGAATGTCAATACCACGTCCAGCAACATCGGTTGCAACAAGCACATTATATCTCTTGGTCCTAAATCCTTCAAGACTAATCTCCCTCTGATCCTGTGACTTCCCTCCGTGCAAAGTGGTCACACGAAACCCATCCTTGTCCAAATTCTTAGCAAGAAAATCAGCGCTCTTCTTGGTGTTGACAAACACAATCGCAGTCTTGTCATTAAGCTCATGCAACAATTTCTGAAGCTTATAATTTTTCTCAGATTCCTTCATCATGATCACATGCTGGCTGATCAAGTCAGTTGCTTTTCCAGCAGTACCTATAGTTACCACAACAGGGTTCCTCAAATACTTTCTAGCAAGCCTCTCCACAGCAGGAGGCATGGTTGCGCTAAACATATAAGTAGTCCTATAAATCCTCTTCTCATCAAGCTCCTCATCTTCATTCTCCGGTTTGAGATTACTTGAAGGCATAGCATCCAACACGCCCATGACCTGCGGCTCAAACCCCATATCAATCATTCGATCAGCCTCATCAAGAACAACATAATTACACTGATTAAGAACCGCATAGCGACGCTCCAAGCAATCAATCAAACGACCAGGACTGGCAATCACAATTTCACAACCCTGTCTTATCTTAAACCCTTGCTCCTCAATAGACTGACCACCGACAATGGAAACAACTTTAATCCCCATATACTGAGCAAATTTAACGGTCTCATCCTCGATCTGCTGAGCAAGCTCACGAGTGGGCGCCATAACGACAGCATAAGGACCCTCAGCTTCATTCTCTTCACTAATAGGCGGCAGCCTAGTGATATAACTCAACATAGGCAGCACAAACGCAGCAGTCTTCCCAGAACCCGTCTCAGCAACACCGATAACATCACGCTGCTGAAGTCCAAGCGGAATAGCAGCCATCTGAATGGGAGAAGGGGTTTTATAACCAGCCTTCTCCACAGCCTTCAAAAGCTCTTGACTCAACTTACTCTCAACCCAACTCCTCATAGGCCTCGGAATCTTCGAACCCTTATACGAAATATTATAATCTTCCCTAAAAATACGCCAATCCCTCTCCGTCATTTCCTCGAGCTTCTTCTCACTCCAATGACGATCAACCCTCATATCAAAAGCATCATAAGCATCAGCAGCCTCCTCCTTCCGTCTCTGAGCATCAGCCTCCTCAGGCTTCTCCTCCACACCATCCTTCTTCCTAATCTGATCCCTCATCTCTTTCTCTTGCTTCACCGCATGCTTCTTCTGCTCACGACGATCCATTCCAGCCTTAAACCCTCGGCCAAAAAGAAGCTGAGCCTCATGAGGTTTTTCATAAAGAATATTCCTATCACGTGATGTATCTTCAGTATTTTCCCAATCAAACGAAAATCGAAATTTCTCACTAGGTTTAATAACCCTTTTTTTAGGTTTTTTTGAACCTAGGTATTGTTCCTTAATCGATTCAAGCTCCTTTTCACGTTCTTGTTCCGCTAGCTTCTCCAATCGAGCACGTTTACAATCTTTATCCTCTTCTTCACGCTCTCTACCGCGGTTTCTTCGTTCCCGATCTCTGTTATCTCTGTCTCTTTCCCTATCACGTTCTCTGTCACTAAACATAACCTTCTTTATCAACAAAGCATGTGCATAATAAAACTAAAAAATTCTTCTTAACCCTAACTCAATCTCCACTACAATAACATTGTTCATAACTTGTTTTCAGCTTATTTTCATAAGTTCTTATGAAAACAGCTTATAGCGTATATAAAAACAATTTAACTTAATTTTATCCTACGCTATAACAATGGCATATACATAAGCAGCAAATAAGTTTTTTTCATAGTTAAAAGCTACCTTGGAGAGGTTATCGAAACAACTTATGGACATGTTATAAGCTACTTCCCATAATCGATTTTTAAACACGTTGGCTATAAGCAGAACTTATAAGCATAAGCATAAGAACTAGAAATCGAAAAATCTATACAAAAAAAAAAGAACAAAACCACAGAGGAATGAGCATACCTGGGAGAAGCGTACGAAAATTTGGAGTAGACCGACCAACGACGACGGCGACGAAAACAGAGATTGTGGTGGTCGCGGCAAGGGTTGAATATTGAAAAAACATTTCTAAAAAAATAACATAAATTAAATATCAATTTTTAACCTTAAAACATATAAAAATTCATATTTAAATCATATTTTGTTTAAAAAAATTAATATTTTTTGGGAAAGATTCTTGTAATATTTATAAATTTTTCTGCAAAATTTTATTTAAAAATATGAGTTTGCTTTAAAGTAGGGACCAAAAATAAAGATGAAAAATTTTGTAGGGACTAAAATAAAAAGTTGACATAGAAATCAAAAACATATTTAACCTGATTTTTATTTTTAATTTAAATTATGCCACCTAAGATGGCAGAAGGGTGGTATTGCCACATATGATGGTTCACCGATAAGAGCTCATCTCCGAAGATACACTTACTTGGCCACAAACATAAATATGAGTCACTTACACACATAAATAAAAGGAAAAGTATGAAAAAGAAATACTTGGTTAGACACAACACTGAATATGACATGTTAGGTGCACATACATGAAGTTAAAAAAAAAAAGGATTGAAGTGATATTTATTGATGTGACTATTTAATTTATCTTTAAATTTTTTTGATTTATGTGTATGTGCCTAAATTTTGTGCCTAAGGGTGTGTTTGATTTAGAAGAGAAATTGTGAAGAGAGAAGTTGAGAGTAATAGAAGAGAGAAATATGTGAGAAATAGAGTAGATTTGATGGGTTGTTTGGTATAAGATAAAGAGAAAAGAAATAGAGAAGAGAGAAGTGTTGATTATATTTAAAAGTACAAAAATACCTTGAGATAAAAAATCTCACATAAAAATGATTTAATTTTTTTTTTTTTAATTTTGAATAGGTTAAATAATTAAATTAAGTTTTTTTATACAAAATAATTAGATTAATGTAACTAACTATTATATTAATTAATTTGACTTCTTATCAAAGAAAATATTAAGTAATTTGGCTAATTAATATTTTAATTTTTCCTTAGAAAAAAATATATTTTATTTTAGAAAAACTGAACATAATTTTTTTCATAGTTTCTTATAATCTCCTTCCATAACCATTGTTGACCCACCCACCTTAATCCCTCTTATCCCACACATGATGTATATCGTTGTCCCCAGCCCCCATAGTATTAACGAATTAAATTGGGGCATTAAACTTGAATTTCATAGTAAGAATTAATAAGCGCAGGTTCATCTAAGAAAACATAGAATTAAATTGGCTAAACGGCACTCAAGAAAGCGGTGGCCGTACTAGAGCAACAAGATGGAAAAAAAACATGAATAAATAGGACAAGAACAAGGGTAATTTAGGAAACAGAAGATCAAAGTGAGTTTCTTATGTCTTTCTTCGCATATCAGCGAGGAGACCAAAAAGCAGTGGGGTCTGCGTTTTTATAATCTCTCTTCCCAAATTCTTTGCAAACCAAACGAGAGAAGTTAGCTATCTCTCTTATACTTCTCTCTCCCTAACTTCTCTTTTTCACCTCAACCAAACACAGTGTAAATGATTGTGCCTATGCAAGACTATCTCAAATTGAAATAATATATATTTTTGAAACACACCCACACAACTACCGTCCCACACCCACAACACCACACACCTTACTGATACCAACATATGACAGGTTGCATCTCCCACTCGTAGAAGGAGCAGAGGCACGCATAACTCTTAGCCTCGAACCATTTCCAAGAGAAGAACTTCACATGATCCACAATCAACTCGACAGTCAGAGTCCCTCCAACAAAGATTATATCATTGCAGGAGTTTCAGATAGTCCACATAATATTAAGTCAAACCAACAACAAACCTAGACCTACTCTTTTACTCGACCCCAAGCCAATGAAACCCGCAAAATGACCTATTATAGAGGAATGAGGAACTAATTTCCACCCCAACCACCTAGATGTGGACTACAAGATAGGGACAACAACTTCACAACAAAAAAAAAACGTGGTTGACCGGCTCCTCTACAACCCCACAAAAAGCACACATTCAAGCTTTCCCCATTGTATCCTCTATGCTTTGTTTCATATTACGTCATACGTTTTATCAAACTTACAGTTGAGATTAACCGAATTAAAGAGAAATTGTTGAATAGAATTCAAGTTTGAATTTCGGTTAGAACACTTTTTTATAAGTTTACTTTGTAACCGAACTTCAAATTGATAGAATCTTTTCCATGTAGAAATCATAGAGTTGGTAAAATAATCTTAGCTGAACAAGTTAGGTCCACTGATCATATCTATTTTAACTGCTATAAGTTACACACTCTTCATAAAGTTAATTAGGACTTAAAAGACTTAATTTTTGGGTCTTACTTGTCCTTCGTACCAACAAAAAAGTAAAATTAAGTGTCTCCTGCGATTGTGACATAACCTTTGTTAAACTTAGTAAACCATTAACAAACAAAAACTAAAAAATATGTTTTCAAAATTTTGTAGATGTTAAAACAAAAGAAAATAATTCACGAGAAGCACATCCAAAATCAGTTTTTTTTTTGACGAAAAACAAAATCCAGTTATCTTAAATGATTGAATAAAAGTATATTAAACCAAAAGTCAAATTATATTTTATTCAAATAATGCAAACACTGGTATAAGAGTAAGGTACAATCAATTGTGTACTTCTATTTAATTATAACTATTTCAACTATCAACGTGGTAGTATCATGTTTCTAGTTGTTGTCCACCCAAAATTGTTTTTGAAGATTATCCACTATGTTATTGTCCACTTGAAAAGCTTTGGTGAGAACTTCTGAAGAGATTTTTGGATTAGATCCAAACACAGCATTAGCAATTGTGATAACACCTGGATTTTGGCTGCTAAGTCCAGCGATGGCGAGAGCATTTCCATACCCCACATTCAATTGGAAGTGAATGAGACCAATTGGAAACACAAACACATCTCCTTTGTTGAGTACTTTTGTGATGAGACGGTTTTCTGGATTGGAAGTAACAAACCCAACATAGAGAGTACCCTCCAACACTATAAGAATCTCAGTTGCTCTAGGGTGAGTATGTGGAGGATTTAGTCCCCTAGATGCAAAGTCAATGCGAGCAAGAGAGATACCTAAAGTGTTTAGTCCCAGTATCTCATTAACGGTAACCGGTGTCACTTTTGAACCAAGTGGATTTGATGTGTTTCCTTCTTTAACTGAGAAGAAGAAATCATTTGTTGTAGCAAGCTTTGGATCCTTGCAGAATTTGCCGTTCACAAAAACTGCAAAACAAATTCATGAGATAATTAAGTAATATACTCTACTTATATATGTTTATATCAATGTTGTCGGACATAAGATTGAACCCGTGAAACTTTTGTATCATAGTTCAATTAGTTTAACAAATTGAACCAAACGAGTAAAGATGAATAAATAAATAAGTATTTAAAAGTATACATACCACCATTCTTGGTGTCATTGATAGCCACACAAAAGTCCTGTAAAGGGCTGGGATCAAAGGCAAAGGCACAAGATGCTAAAGCCAAGAAGGCTGTCACAAACAAGATTGAAGTCTTCATGTTTTTTTGGAACAATTCTATACATTGATGATGATATAGTCAATTGTGTGTGTAAGCTTCTATAATTATCAACAGGAGGTGTATGTTTGACCTATGTTGAAGTTGACTATGATCTTATGTTAAATAGATACAAAGACAAGTTCTAATTTGATTGAGTAAAGGATAAAATTTATTTGCTGATTAATCGAAAAATATTTAAAAATATCATATCAAAAAATGAAATATAAGTCGGAAGGAGAAAATTAATTACAGTAACATTAATAATCTTTTTTTTATCAAACTCCAACCTTATCAGAAACTAATAGTGTCACCTAATTTTTTGACAAAATAGTGTCACCTAATTAGTGTGTCCTAATTCTTTTTTATAGTTTTTCTTCATAATATTTTTACTTCAAAATTCAACTTAACGGGCTTAATCTTCAATTAGTCCTCTCTTTAATTGATAACATAAACCAATTGATTGAATCATACAAATTCAACAGGTAACGTGTGTGACAAGTTAATCATGAAAAATGAAGAAGAACATATAGCCTTCAGTTGTTAAAAGATTAATTGAACACAAGTGTCTCACTAATTAAAAAAGAGTTTTGTTAACCAGTGTCTCGGGGGCACTGGTTAAGGAATCCAAAAGTAGAAAAAACTGTCTTGGAAATATAAACTGTTACTTTTGACCACTAATTATTACACCACTTTTTAATAAAATCTTTCTTCTTTTGGATGCTTAACCAATGCCCCGGAGGCACCGGTTAACATTCTCCATTAAAAAATTATCAACAACTTAATTAACTACAAAATTTTTTACCAGGTCTTTAAATGTATTTTAAAAGTAAAAATATGGACTACTTCAATGTCTATAATACCTATAAATAGCCTCTCTCTATATCTCCAAAATCTCATCCCTCATAAACATATACAAGCGAATATATACAACTAGAATTAATGATATACTTGGTTCAAAGTGACACCGGTTACCATTAATGATATACTAGGGTTAAACACTTTAGGTATCTCTCTTGCTCGCATTGACTTTGCTTCTAGGGGACTAAATCCTCCACATACTCACCCTTGAGCCATTGAGATTCTTATAGTGTTGGAGGGTACTCTTTATGTTGGGTTTGTTACTTCTAATCCAAAAAACCGTCTCATCACAAAAGTACTCGACAAAGGAGATGTTTTTGTGTTTCCAATTGGTCTCATTCACTTCCAATTGAATATGGGGTATGGAAATGCAGTTGCTATCGCTGGACTTAGCAGCCAAAATCCAGGTGTTATTACTATTGCTAATGTTGTATTTGGATCTAATCCAAAAATCTCTTCGGAAGTTCTCACCAAAGCTTTTCAAATAGACAATAATACAGTGGACAATCTTAAAAACAGTCCTGGGTGGACAACAACTAGAATTGTTGGTTTTGATATGTGCTTCAACCACTAAATTTATTGTTAAATTTGTTTTTTCTTTTACCTTGTGATATTGTTATATTTACTAAAAGACTAGAATAAAATAAAATGTAAGTTGGATGTATCTTATATTCTTATTTAGTGTTTTGTCTCTTCTTTTGCAAGCAATCCAAGTATAACTCGAAGTTGAAAGTCTAAGTCATATGTTTTAGAGCAATGCTATATGTCACGAAAGGAGCATCACAAATTCATCTTGAGAAAGAAAGCAACCAATCACGTTACTCTATTTGTCGGAATACATGGAGGTCATGCAAAAATCATAGAATCAAGTAAATAAGCTTTCGATGACCTGTGTCGGGAAGGAATAAGCATTTTATCCTTATTTATTAATTTTGTTAAGTCTTAACCTAATTTTTTCCCTCCACTAATCCCTTATTAGGTTTGCAACAACTCTATCCTAAAATTTAAATTTTGGCTCTAAATTTGCATCATATATGTTTTTCATTTCTCTCTCTAATAACCGTGAATATTTTTCAAAGCAAAAATTTAATAGATATTTTAATCATTATCCTTATTATTTATTAATTTTATTAGGTCTGTAGCAACTTAACCTATTGTTTCTGTAAAAAAAAAAATTAAAGTTGTTGTACACTTAATTAAAACGTTTACGAATAGAATACCCTAATTTCATTGCAAACTCGGCTACCCTAAGTAATTTGTTAGGAACCATGAACTGCATTAATATTTTATGTTTAACTATAAAAGTAATAAATAAAATTGACCACTGCAACAATATAATTTAATATTCTTTTTATCTTTTTTTTACAGTTTTTTTATTATCATTTGATTGTAATATTGTATCTCTAATAATCTAATTTGCGTTTATTGATCGGCTTATGATATTAGGGGTTAAAGATTATTTATTGGTCTCTATTATACTCGAGAAGACTCGTGCGTCGCACGGCTCAAAAGTCTAGTTATGTTTTATGGTTCCTAAGTCGCAAAACACTACAAGACAAAGTCATTAGATAAATAATGTGATACACTTAAAATTTCATATCTAGTTTATATTCTGTTAAAATATTCTAAATTTTTGTGGGAGATAATGTTATAATATTTTAAACATGTCTCTAAATCAAAAATATCATGGACACTTAAATGCGAAAACAGATTTCCCAAAAAAAGCTTATTTGACCTCAAAAAAAACTTGAGGAATCGTTAATGCGAAAACAAATTTCCCAAAAAAGGTGAAAACACTCACATTCTTGTACATAAATGTAAAAGAGTGGTGACACAAAATTTTATGTCATTAACGCATACACGCGCCTTTGTATCATTAATGCACACATACGACTCTGCCATTAAAATGTAATTTTCAGTAAAAGTATGGATTATTTGAATGTTTTCTACTTATAAATATACTCTCTTTGTATCTCCCAAATATCATCTCTCATAAAACATACACGAGCAACCCTATAAGAGAGTTGCTAGAATATATAGTTATATAAAGAACAATATGAAGAGTACTTACTTGTTTTTCACAACTTTCTTAGCAATGACATCTTTTGCCTTCACATTTGATCCCAATCCTCTGGAAGACTTTTGTGTGATTATCAACGACATCAAGACTTGGGGTATTTATATATAATAATCTATTTTATTTTCATTAACAGTTGATCGATTTAGTTCTTCAAATTTGCGAAATACTCCATTTGATCTTAGATATAACGAAAAGGTCAAATGTATTTTTTCTAAATTTAGATCAAATACATTTGAATTTTTGTTTATATATAAGAGAATAGAGATTAATTACTTTGTCCCTTAAATTAAATAAATTTCAAAATTAGTCACTTTTTCAAATTTTTTGCAATGTAATATTATTTATTTGTTTTGACGAATATTTACTATAAAAATATTTTGATGGATGAACTAAATTGATCGGCAATCTTTAATTTGAGGGAATAATTTAGTGTTTCATATAGTTGAGGAACTAAATTATATCCACCCTTAAAATTTCAAGAACTAAAATGTCTTTTTGCTCCTATATATGCATTTAAACACATGTGTCACATTCATGTTATAACACTAAATAACTTTTCTCTAATCAAATTAACTTTCAGTGTTGGTGAACGGAAAATGCTACAAAGATCCAAAGCTTGTTACACCAGATGATTTCTTTTTCTCAATAAAAGAAGAAAACATATCACGTCCATTTGGTTCGAAAGTGACACTAGCTACAGTTAATGAGATATTAGGATTAAATACTCTTGGTATCTCCTTTGCTCGTATTGACTTTGCACCTAAGGGTCTAAATCCTCCACATACTCATCCTAGAGCCGTTGAGATACTTATAGTGTTGGAGGGTACTCTCAATGTCGGTTTTGTTACTTCTAACCCAAAAAACCGTCTCATTACAAAAGTTCTCAACAAAGGAGATGTCTTTGTGTTTCCAATTGGTCTTATTCACTTCCAACATAATGTGGGGAATGGAAATGCGGTTGTCATTTATGGACTTAACAGCCATAATTCAAGAGTTATCACTATTCTTAAGGAGGTATTTGGGTCTAATAAAATTTCTTCAGAAGTTCTCACGAAAGCTCTTCAAGTGGACAATAACATAGTTGACAATCTTCAGAAACAATTCTGGTTGGACAATAATTAGAATTGTAATTTGTTATATGTGCTATAAGCACTAAATTTATCTCAATTATTGTTGGTTTTTTATTAAATGAATTTAAAATAAACACATAGTGAGGTGTGCCAAATATATCATGAAGTTTTGAGAGCTGAATTTTTTTTAAGACATTAAAATGGAATATATTAATACCGGTAGTGAATCCGCTTCAGTACAATATTTACAAATAAACAGTCAGTCAATACCCAGACATAACAATGAGTTCGACCACCACATCTGAGTGTCGTGCATAAACGTGGCATTATTAGCCTTAAGCCACCACAACGAATGAAATTTCACCTTTTCTAACAGTTGTTCTATGGTGGTATGATTATTATTAAATAAATTATTATTGCGAGCATTCCAAATCATCTAGACACAAAGGAGCCATACTAGATGAAGGAATGATCTTCGCTTCGTAGAGTGCCCTGTATAATGAATAAACTGAAAGAGATGGTCACTTATGTCATGAGGGTCAACACCTGTAACACCGATCCACGCCCGAATGTGCCACCAAAGAGACCTGTAGCTGTCGGAATGCAGGAACAGATGAGACACTAATTCGTCAAAACCGCACCCAGCAGCACACCTAGCATCATCGGCAGTGAGCAGACCTCTTCTAAGAAGATTAGTCTTGGTTGGTAACCTGTCCCGCAACATCCTCCACGCGAAAATAGACACTTTTAGAGGTACCTGTTTGTGCCAGACAAGATCATGCAATCCAACATCTGGAGGGCCTGTCGGAGTAGTCAAAATGTAATAGACACCGCTTACAGTGTAACCCCCATGGTTGTTCAGGTTCCACTGCCACCTGTCAGAAACGTTAGGCTGCAAAACAATATCATTAAGAAGACGCCTACACTCTACCACCAACTCCTCCTCCCACGCCCACAGCCTCCTACCCCAACTCCAAGCCTCTCCCCCTTCCTCCCAACCAAGATTAAACATGTCAGCCACCGTACATAATTTATTATTCGATAAATTAAAAAGGCAGCTAAACCGCGATCGAAGCGGAACATCACCTAACCACCTATCATACCAAAAGAAAGTACTAGTTCCATCCCCACCCTTTTTGACACCCTCTCTGCAAACCACCCCTCCTCTGTATCGCCTATCCCATCCCTAATCTTTGCTATCTCCCTCCACCAAAAAGAACCACTTCTGCCCCCAACCTCCAACCTCCCTGCCTCCGCACCATACCGAGCCACCAAAACCCTATACCAAAATCCTTCTCTATCCACCAACATCCTCCAGCACCATTTACCTAGTAAAGCAATATTGAATTCCCTTAACTGCCTCACCCCCAACCCTCTATACTCCTTACGTAAACAAATTGAGCTCCAAGCAATCCAGGAAGTTTTCTTGTTCTCCTCACTCCCTCCCCAAAATTTTATATTAAAAATAGATTCAATGATAGAAATGATACCTGATGGAGCTTTAAAGAAGGAAAGAGCATAGACAGGTAATGAGGTCAGGACAAACTTTAGAAGAACCAGACGGCCCCCAAAAGAGAGAAAACGACTATGCCACCCCGACAATCTAGACTTAATTGTATGCACCACAGGGTCCCAGAACGCTAATCGGCTCGAATTACCACCAATAGAGAGGCCCAGATACACAAACGACACTTTACCCACTTTACAATTTAAATTTGACGCCGCCTCATTCAACCAAGACTCCGCAATATTAATTCCTACCAACATGCTTTTATTAAAATTCACCTTTAGACCAGACATTTCCGCAAACAAAGTCAACACCGCTCGCAAGGCACACACGTTGGCCCAACTCTTAGTACCCAATAACAATGTGTCGTCCGCGAATTGCAAATGAGACACAACAGTTGTCTTAGAAGTACCAACCGTGTATCCTGAAAACAAGTTATTCTCTACCACCGAAGACATCATGACATTAAGACCCTCGGCTGCCAGTAAGAATAGAAACGGAGAAAGAGGGTCCCCTTGGCGCAGGCCTCTTTGCATAGGAAACTCATTTGTGGGGCTGCCATTAACTAAAATAGAAGCAATCGCTGTTGTCACACATTTCTTTATCCATTTCCTCCAAACCACCAGAAATGCCATTTTTTGCATAACCACATCCAAGTATCCCCAATCAACAGAATCATAAGCTTTTTCAAAATCAACCTTAAAGAGTAACAATTCCTTTTTGTCTTTTCAAGCCTCCTCGACCACCTCATTAGCAATCAAGATACCGTCAAGAATCTGTCTGTTTTTTACAAACGCTGTCTGAGTATCCGAGACAACTGTTCCTATAACCATTTTCAACCTGTTTGCTAACACCTTTGCCAATATTTTATAAAGAGACCCAACCAGCGAAATAGGCCTAAAATCATTAAGGCGCTGAGGACTAGCAATTTTAGGAATAAGTGCTATAAAAGTATTATTTATACCTTTCGACAATTTCCCATTCCGGTGAAACTCTGATATGAATCGCATAACATCATCCTTCAACTCGTTCCAAAACTCCTTTATGAAACCAAAATTCACCCCATCAGGTATGGGGCTCTTGAAACTATCGCATCCCCACAATGCATCTTTAACTTCACTTGCAGAAAACGGTTTAATGAGACCACTTCCCTCCGCATAAGATAAATTTTTGAAAGGCGAATTCTCAATCCCCGGACGCGTAGTAGAAGGGGCCGCGTAATGGTCTTTGAAATGAGAAAACACCGCATTCTGGATAGGCAGAACCCCCTCCACTAGACTTTCGTTCACCATAAGAGCCACAATGGAATTTCGCCGCCGCCGGCTCGAAAGGATCGAATGGAAGTACCTCGAATTGGCATCGCCATCCTTCAACCAATGAAGCCGAGACTGTTGCCAAATAATGCTTGTATTCACACGAGACAAAGAGTGTAAATTTTGAGAAACCTCACTCATCTCGTGAATCTCTTCAGTAGACAGTCCATCTTCTTCCCCTTTGTCATCAAGCTCCGACTGTCTCTTTTTTAATGTTTCTATTTTAGCTGGAATATTATTTGCATGCATTAAATGCCACTCCTTCAAGGTCCCTTTTATCAATTTCAAATCCTCTCGAAGCACATAGCCGCCCCACCCCTCTATCGTAAAGGAATTCCATTTGAGAGCTTAAACTTAAAGTTTAAGTCATGAGTTTTATCAGACTTAGTTGGGCCTAATCAACTTGTTGAATTTAAACTCTTAATAAATTTCAAATAAAAAATATTCATTTAAAAAAACTCGAGTTCAAGTCTCAAACAATCGTTTTGATCAATCTTTTTTACCACCTAACCGAATTCGGTATTACTATATTCATTTCTTTAAGAATTAGAGGGTTAATAAAACAAATTAGTTAATCTGGTTTGATCAATAAAGTCCATTTTAATTGCTCTAATTTACATTGCCCTAACAAGATCAAAAACTTAGATACTTTATAGAGATAGGACATACGACTTATTTTTGGGTGTTAGTTGTCCTTCGTACCAAAAAAAAAAAAAGTAAAACCAAGTAAAATTGTCGTGACATAACTTTTTGTTAAACATATATTTTTGTTAAAAATATATCGTTTCTATTCTTATAATTAATGTGTCAAAAAAATTCGATAATCAAAAATACATCAAATTTCTATCACCTATTTTCGCTTATAATTAGAACCAGGAGCAAGTCATTATCAAATATTATATCCAAAATTTTAACTTAAGAGAATAAAGAGTAAAAACAATATTCCAAAATTTTGAAGAGATTAAAACGAAAGATAATATTTAACAAGAACGACATCCAAAATTTATTTATCTTAAATGATCGAATGAGAATTTCTTTAACCAAATCAGATCATATAAAAAGTAAAATCAAATAATCTTTTATTCAAATAATAGAAATACGAATATAAGAGCAAGGTACATTCCCTTAAGAAATGAAAGAAGGAAGGTACATACCAAGCCTTGCATTTTATTTAATTATAATGATCAATAAAAGCATAAACATAAACATAAAATACAAGGTACTATCATGTTCTAGTTGTTGTCCACCCAAAATTGTTTTTGAAGATTGTCCACTATGTTTTTGTCCACTTGAAAAGCTTTGGTGAGAACTTCTGAAGAAATTTTTGGATTTGACCCAAATACAGCATTAGCAATAGTGATTACACCTGGATTTTGGCTGCTAAGTCCGGCAATTGCAAGAGCATTTCCATACCCAACATTCAACTGAAAGTGAATGAGGCCAATTGGAAACACAAACACATCTCCTTTGTTGAGTACTTTTGTGATGAGACGGTTTTCTGGATTAGAAGTAACAAACCCAACATAGAGAGTACCCTCCAACACTATAAGAATCTCAGTGGCTCTAGGGTGAGTATGTGGAGGATTTAGTCCCCTAGCTGCAAAGTCAATGCGAGCAAGAGAGATACCAAGTGTGTTTAATCCTAATATGTCGTTAACTGTTACTGGTGTCACTTTTGAACCAAGTGGATTCGATGTATTTCCTTCTTTGACTGAGAAAAAAAAATCATTTGCTGTAGCAAGCTTTGGATCCTTGCAGAATTTTCCATTCACGAATACTGCAAAACAAATTCATTAGAGAAATCATATACTACTCTTATATATCTAAAAATCATTCACTGTGAGATTTCTAGATCATAGTTTCAATTGACTCAACAAGTTGAACCAGAAAACTAAAATTAAATAAAGAAATCTTTAAACAAATATTGTTAATATAAAAGAGCATACATACCACCATTCTCGGTGTCATTGATAGCCACACAAAAGTCTTGTAGAGGGCTGGGATCAAAGGCAAAGGCACATGATGCTAAGGCCAAGAAGGCTGTCACAAACAAGTAAGTAGTCTTCATATTTTAGAAATTCTATTTGTGTAATTTGCTTGTATATGTGTATGCAAGGGTGAGATATTTCACAATGCAAACATAATGTCTATTTATAAGCAAGTGACATTGAACAAGTCCATAGTTAATTTATTGCACAAGCGTGTAAAGACCTAGTAAATTTTAATTAATCAAACATACATTTTTTTACTCGTAGTTGGACATTATCTTTATCAACTACATATATTATTAAATCTTTACAAGAACAAATTGAATAACACACGCTTGTTAAGTATTCATGGACATCGGTCTTGTATATCCGTTAGCAAAAGTAAGTATATTTTTTATAGTTTAGTCGTTAGAATTCATCTTTAAAACGAATAAATAGGATGTTCGGAGTTTAAACCTCGCGTCACGACATATTACAACGTATTGTCTCTAACAATTGAAATATACTCGCGGAGAATAGTAAAAAAAGTAAGTCTTTACCATACCGTCTCTAACACACTCTTATGTCATTTTAAAATCGATAGAGTTCAATTAGTATACGTGTGCCCCCGTGAATTTGTTAGTTCATATGAAGATAAATAATATTTGTACAACCATTTTATTATAATTTTGGTGGCAACTTTCTCTCTCATACTCACATTATATTTTTATTTTCTCTTTATTGTTTTGGTTTTCGTGTCAATACTCAATACATACATTTCTTTAAAAAAAGATGGTTGTCACATAAGTTATCAAAAAAATTGATGTTCAAATAACACAACTCAATCAAAAAAGACCAAAGAGTGAAATATGTCACGTTGGTTTGAAAATTTCCATATTCATACGACAAATTTATTTTCCTATGGCATCACCTAAAGACTGCAAATTCAAATGGCAAACACTTAGATTGTGGGGGTCATTAGCTTTTTTTCAGCGGGACTAAATTATTCTTTTGTTTGTTTGTTTGAGGTAGAATAAGTCATTTCATAAAATCTATCTTTGATTAATTTCCAAAAAAAAATTACAAATAAAAAAATACTTGAATTAGTCTTGAGCAGTTGAGCAAAATTAATATTATTTTATTCCAGTGGTCGATTCGTTCTCATGAATGTGACACTTCTTAAAAGCTAAGAAAATATATACCGCTGATATAGTCAATTGTGTGTATTCTTTTATCATCAACAAGGTCTATGTTTCCACATATGATGTTAAGTATAGATACAAAGACAAGTTCCAATCTAATCGAGGACATGATACAATTTATTTGTAGATTAATTGAGAACTATTTGAAAGTATCATATAAAAAAAGGAAATATAAAGTGCATTTTAGATTGAATTGATATCCTTGTCAAAGGTTAAATAGAAAATTATTTAATTATCAAATAGTATCATCTTATTTGTAAAAAAAAAATAGTATCATCTTATAATATCTAATAATATTATCTAATAGTATCATCAAATAGAAAATTATTTTAGATTGAATATTTTATATTCTAATAATATCTAATAATTTATACAATAAATATTTTAATATCATCTTATTTTAATCATTTAACTAGTAATAGACCCGTGCTTCCGCACGGGTCACGTAACATTATGGTAATCATATAAAAAATAATTGCATTGTTAATATCATCAAGTATTTAAAAATATTAAATAAAAGTTATTAACATTAATATAATGTTTTTTATTTAAAAAAACATTAATATAATGTTTTTATTGAATTATTTTTTCTTATATATCATTAAATATGTTAAATATTTGAATCACGTATGTTCTAGATTTTAATTTTTTATGTATGCGAAAACAAATTTGAGAAAGTCAATAATTTTTTTTTTTAAAACTCATAATTATTTTCAAAATATCAAAATTAATGTAATGTTTCTATTAAATAACTTTAATTTATATGCAAAACACCGTTCAATGTTTGCATCACACCCATTGTAAAATTTATGCGTTTTATCTGTAGAAATAATTTTTTTTTAAATATATGAGAAAGTTGATATGATAAAATTGCGGAAACTCATTAATATCGTCAAAATATAAAAATTAATATAATATTTCTATTGAATAAGTTTTTATTTTATATGCAAAACACCGTTCAATGTTTGCACCGCACCCGTTGCAGATTTTATGTGCTTATATATGCATAAATAAATTTCTATGTACATATATGAGAAAATCGATACGATAAAATTTTAAAAACTCGTGACTATTTTCAAAATATCAACATCAATGTAGTGTTTCTAATAAATAGATGTTTATTTTATATGCAAAACACCGTTCAATTTTTGCATCGCACCCGTTGCAAATTTTATGTGTTTTATCTGCATAAATAAATTTTTATGTAAATATATGAAAAAGTTGATATGATAAAATTGGAAACTCATTAATATTGTCAAAATATAAACATTAATACAATGTTTCTATTTAATAAGTTTTTATTTTATATGCAAAACACCGTTCAATGTTTGCACCGCATCCGTTGCAAATTTTATGTGCTTATATATATAAATAAATTTTTATGTACATATATGAGAAAATCGATACGATAAAATTTTAAAAACTCATGACTATTTTCAAAATATCAATATCAATGTAGTGTTTCTATTAAATAACATTTTTATTTTATATGGAAAACAACGTTCAATGTTTGCACCGCACCCGTTGCATATTTTATGTGTTTTATCTGCAGAAACAATTTTTTTTCTAATTATATGAGAAAGTTGATATGTTAAAATCGTGAAAACTCATTAATATTGTAAAAATATAAACATTAATATAATGTTTTTATTAATTAAATTTTTATTTTATATGCAAAACACTTTTCAATGTTTGTACTGCACCCGTTACAGATTTTATGTGCTTATATACGCATAAATAATTTTTTATGTACATATATCATAAAATCGATATGATAAAATTTTGAAAATTCGGGACTATTTTCAAAATATTATCATTAATGTAGTGTTTCTATTGAATAACTTTTTATCTTAAATTTTAAAACACCGATAAATATTTGCACCGCACTCATTAAGGATTTTATAAACTTATATATGTATAAGACATTTTTTATTTAACGATATGTGATAGTCGATATAATAAAATTTGGAAAACTCGTGTCTATTTTCAAAATATCAACATCACTATATTGTTTCTCCAAAATACTGTTAAACATTTACACATCACTCATTGTAGAATTTATGTGTTTATATATCCAAATCAAATTTTATGTATACCGATATGAGAAAGTTGTTATGCCTGAAATTTGAAACTGATGATTATTTTAAAATTATTAACATTAATGTATCGTTTCTTTTTTGAAGAAATTAATGTATCATTTCTATTATTTTTTTTATATGCAAATTAGTAAGATTAAGAGATTAAAAGATATAAGAATAAACTATTTTCCTATACTTATAGCATAAAAGAGTAACATAGATTTTTTCGTATATTTATGCTATAATACACTGTTTTTTCTTATTATTTTATAGAGAATTGATGATAAACCCCACTAAATTAGTGATATTAGAAGTCCGACCGACGATTTTTTGTACAATTTATTTAACAAATAAAGAGAATCAGATAATAAGGAAAATAAAGAAGAAACAAATTGACTTTTTTATTTGTAAAATATAGGGAATTAATTAATTTGTTAGAGTTGTGATGACATTATCCGTAATTTTTTTATAAAATTAATTAATTTCATAATTATCCTTAGAAATTTGTTACGATTGTGATGACCATTATCCATTATTAATTTAAAAAAATTAAAAGGATTAAATTAAATTTTGCAAAATGACGATTATGCACATAAAATTAAGGAGATCATTAGTTTTAAAGAGGACGATTATGAAATTTTGCTGTACTTCAACTTTTATATATTGTTAGTAGATATAAAATGAGGAGCAGAAAAATTATTATTCGTTAAAGTGGTATTAATAATCATTTTAAAATTGTTATGGATAAATTTGAACTTCGTTTTGTAAGGTTACATAATCAAACTCTTAATTTTGAGATGAGACATCATAGACGAAAATTATCATCGAATTAGCGTGCCATAATTATAATTTGAACTTCGTTTTGTAAGGTTATATAATCAAACTCTTAACCATGAGATGAGACATCATAGACGAATAATATCATCGAATTAGCGTTTCATATCATAATTATTTTTATCAATCAACTTCAACTATTTATCTCTGCGATTCAACTATAACTTGTTATACCATAATGGACAAAACCTCCTTCCATTTTATTTTCAGTAAGAGAATTTAAAATCTTACATACGACTATTCGTAAAAGAATAAGCCATTATTAGAAGGGACCTGGTGGTGAAATGATATCCAAGAACGGACCATGATTATAAGAAGCTAATTTCCTTTTTTGTTGGGATTATGTGTACTTAAGTATGATTCTATTGTAAACTCTTGATCTAGTGAATATTTTTATTTTTATTTTTTCCGAAGGAAGTGAATTATTTATGTTGCTCATTCTTTTTTTCGACATGAAACACCTAAATTGATTATTTCATTTAGTGTTTGACAAAAACCTTTTATCTAAGGTATCTAAAGTAATTTCATCTGTGAATGCTTACGTAATTCTTTCATACTGACAATATATAATCGATCAAGAGGATACTTGATATGTGTAGCTAATGAAATCTAATTCCAACATATCTTTTTAGTTTGTAAAGTTTCACTACATTTAGCGTGTCTTTAGTTTATGACTAAATGATGAGAAATACCACAAATAACTGTAAATATAATATGAGAAATCCCTAACTTGTCTTTAGTTTATAATTATAATATGGGAAATACTAACAAATGTTCTTGCCCTAATGACCTTATTGGTTTATTGAGAAAACTTTGTCTTGAAAATTGTGTACTTATTACATTAAAACTTTGAAAATGGATATTTGTTTCATCAAATTCATCGATTATTTCCTTTTTCGTCTTCTTAATAAGTACCCTTAAGACACTTGTTAGCACGACCCTTAAAATATTGATACTGTTAATTGATAGGATTAAAAGAAGGTTGTCGGGGGTGGAAGGGTCATAATTTAACTATGGAAGGTCGTCTGATTCTTTTTTTTTTGTTTTTTTTGTCTTGGGGGGTCAAAACTGCCACAAATGCAAAACTTAAAGGGCCATTTTGAAGTTTTTTTTTCTTAGGGGGCCAAAATCACAACTTTATGAAAGTTAGAGGGTTAAAACTGCAATTAAATCAAATGTAAAAGAGTGGTGTTTCCCTAGAATTTTTTGTGATGGTACAATAAAATAAAATCATTGAATTGATTCACAAAATTCAAGATTAACAATCATGAAAAAAGTAAAGTATACACAAACTTTTATGTCATTAACGCTCACACACCACCTTGTCATTAATGCACACATAAAACTTAGTGTAATTAAAAGTACTACTCCCTCCGTTTTAAAATATAAACAAAAATCATTTTTTAGGTTCATTTATTTAATGATGTATGTGGTCTATTTCAATGTTATGGACCACATACATCATTAAATGAATAAACCTAAAAAGTGATTTTTATTTATATTTTGAAACGGAATGGGTAATTTCTTATTAAAAAGTAAGGGCTATTTCAATGTTTTCTACTTATAAATATAATATCTTTGTGTCTACAAAACCTCATCTCTCATGAAACACATAGAAACAAATATACCCCAAAAGAGAGTTGTGAAATGATATAGTTAGATAGATAAACAATATGAAGAGTACTTACTTGTTTTTCACAACTTTCTTAGTAATGACATCTTTTGCCTTTGCATCCGATCCCACTCCTTTGCAAGACTTTTGTGTGGCTACCAACGACGTCAAGACGGGTGGTATGTATATATATATAATAATTTATTTTAGTTTTATTAACGGTTAATCAATTTAGTCCTTTAAATTTACAAAATACTCCCTCTATTTTCTTGCATATAATCAAAATGTTAAATGTATTTGGTTTAAATTTAGATCAGATACATTTGACTTTTATTTTGATTTAAGATTCAAGAGATTAACAATTTTGTCCCTTAAATTAAAAAATATCAATCACCTTTCTAAAGGTTCTTTCCTTGTTTTGATAGAATGGAAGACTATTTAAATCAGCAACTCATTTTTTTTATGGATGTTTACTAAAGAAACATTTTTCATGAGAGACTAAATTGATTGATATTCTTTAATTTAAGGGACTAATTGACTGTTTTGTGAATTTGAGGAACTACATTATTGACCCTTACAATTTCAAGAACCGACTATCATATTCACTCCTATTATGCATTTAAACACATGTAACACATCCATTGTAATATAATAGTAAATAACTTTTCTTTGATGATTTTAATTTTCAGTGTTGGTGAACGGACAATATTGCAAAGATCCAAAACTTGTTACATCAGATGATTTCTTTTTCTCGGTAAAAGAAGGAGTTATATCGAATCCAGTTGGTTCTCAAGTGACATTAGTTACAGTTAACGAGATATTAGGATTAAACACTCTTGGTGTCTCGCTTGCTCGTATTGACTTTGCACCTAAGGGTATAAATTCTCCACACACTCACCCTAGAGCCACTGAGATACTTATGGTGTTAAATGGTACTCTCAATGTTGGCTTTTATACTTCTAATCAAGAAAGTAGTACTCCCATTACAAAAGATCTCAACGAAGGAGATGTCTTTGTGTTTCCAATTGGTCTCATTCACTTCGAACATAATACGGAAGATGGAAATGCGGTTGCAATATCTGGACTTAGCAGTCAAAATCCAGGAATCATCCATATTATTAAGGATACATTTGGGTTTAATCCAAAAAATTATTCAGAAGTTCTCACCAAGGGTTTTCAAATGGACAATAACAAACATAGTTGAAAGTCTTCGGAAACAATTTAAGTTGGACAAACAACTAGAATTGTAAGTTGTGATATGTGCTTGTAGCACTAAATTTATCTGAACTATTGTTAGTTTTGCATTTGATTTGACTTTGTGACATTATGATATGTTGTAACAGATTATAATAAAGTGGTAAAAAAAAATTATAATAAATAAAATTTAAGACATTATGATCTTATATTCATATTTGAATTATTTGATTTTTTTTCAAAAAAAATCTATAGTAACCTACTCCCTCTATTCCGCATTTTATTTCATTTTAGCAAAATTAAATAAGTCAAATAGGGAGAAAAATAATTTTGAATGTTCTTGTTAAATATTGGTACATTTACCATTATCATTAATGCAAATATATTGATTTGAAAATGATAAAATGAGTATTACATTCGTCTCTAAATATAAGACTCTTTTGCTAAAATCACGAAAATTAAGCAAGTTGGTAGTAGTATTAAAGTTGTATATACTATTGGGTTTATAATTTTATCCTTAAGAGAGTGAGTTACTGTATTTCAACACAATATTTATTGTTGATTGGAGAAAAATATGCAAAATAAATAAGAGTATGTTGGTAAAGAAATAATTAATGTTGGGGTAGTTTTAACTTGTGCCCTTAGACACATGTTAAGAAATCCCAAAAAAGAAATATTCCCTTAAGTTTTGTGCATTCAACTCATTAAAAACATTAAAGATTAAATTTAATGCACGCATTCCAATATACTATTTTTACATTTGGCTTCTCAACTTGTGCCTCAAGGGCACAAGTTAACATTTCCCTTAATATTATTGGAAATACCAAAGGAATTTTATAAAAAGCGACAAATTTTTTTCTCAAAAAAATCTTATAATTAATATTGCATAAAAAAGTGAAACGAGTCAATTATTTTAGCACAATATTTTTTTTATAAATGAGTCAGTTATTATGAAACAAATGAACTATACGATTATCTCAAGTGGTTAATGAACTTAACCAAAAATGAATATTTGAAAAATGCAGAGTTTAATTTCTAACTAAAACACTTCTTAGCTATACTATGCTTAACTCAGTCGACCTCTCAATTACCAATCGTTCAAGCCATTTTCTCGTGGAAATCCAAGGGTTAATCCAAAAAAATAAATATAGAATTTTTTTTTGAAGGAAAAATATAGAATATTTGACACTTACTTTAATGATACTAAAATTAAACAACACATCCAAAACATAGAACAAAAGCTAAACGAACACTACATCCACTTTCACTTTTCATCCATTGGATTCCTTTTGATCAAGGTGAGCATTTCCTCTTGCATATTTATGAGGAATAACTCAAAATTGATTGTGATTGGTTTGGTTGAATAATGTTGTATATCAAATTTTATGTGTTTTGATTCTTTAGAGTATTTGTTCATGTTGTTAGTTATCTTTTGCATATGTGGTGTTTGTGAAAATGACTCCAAGAAATATAGTACCAAATCTGAAAAGTATATATAACGTTAAGCCCTTTTTAGATAAACACCTTATTTGCAGTTTTTAACAGAAACACTTGTCATGATAAGTGCTTATGTTATAAGTTATTTTTATAGAAAAAGATAAATAAAGTTAAATAGTTTTTAAGTTATAAGCTATTTTCATAAGCTATCTTGGAGAACTTAAGGTATGTTTGATAAGATACATATTTGAGCTTATAGTTTATAACTCGTATGACTAAAAAAGACTCGTCTGATAACCGTAATTTTTTCACGAGCTTAAAGCTTAGTTTTAGGAGTTTATAGCATTTTTTTTATAAGCTAATTAAAGCAGCTTATAGCAGATGACTTGCAATCTTAATTTTAAATATTAAATATTAATTCCTTCAAAACAAAAAATTATTAAATATACATTTTTTTTTTTTATATAAGCTACTTCAACTACTAATTTTACGAAACACTACAAATTCAATCAGTCAACTTATTCGCTATCAGCTATAAACTAGTTAATAAGTCATCTGCTATAAGCTTATTCGCAACTTTCCGCTATTTTTTACGAAACCGGACATTAGATTATCATCAATGTCATAAGCTGATTTCTTAAATTCTTACAAAACTTATATCAGTAGATAAACTCAAATAAGTCAATTCAAATCGACCCTGAATACCTCATATATTTGCATTGATCAAAGATTTTTCTTCTGTTGCAAGCAGCACAACAACAAGTGACTTTGACTTTCTGTGATCAACTATGCTTGTGAACTCTCTCTCACTTCCTTCCAATCTCTTACCAAGGTTCAAATTTTGGTTACCTCAATTCAATTTCTTTTCTATAATTTTTATATTTTCATTGTTGTTTTTATTTTTTCTTTTCTGATTTTGCTGTTATTTGTCTATAATAGTTTTTCTGCAAGTGAAATTGGAACAAATCAAAGATGGGCACCATTGAAATCATCGAATTCTCTCAACTTTTCTGCAAAGTCAAGATTTTTATGTAAAAGCACTCAAAATTCTTCAGGGGTTGGTCCTGATGATGCAGTGATAATTGTGGATCATGGGTCACGTCGAAAAGAGTCCAATCTTATGCTTAGTAAGAAGAGTTTGTTGAAATTAGTTATATGTAATTGAGAATGTTTTAATTTTGATGTTTACAATGTTGTCTTGTTTTTGAATTTCAGATGAATTTGTGGAGATGTTTAGACATAAAACTGGATACAAGATTGTGGAGCCTGCTCATATGGTAATTTTCTTCAATTTGTTGGTTTTTCTTTGTGTTAGATATACATGTTTGAATTGACTTATTTGAGATTATCATCTGTGAGAACGTTTGAGAGAGCTTATGGAAACAATTTATGACATGTCCATAGATTATTTTCACTTATTTCCATAATCTCTTTAGGATAGCTTATGAAAACAACTTATACTTTATATATAGTTGACTTCATATTTTTTTCTTTTGTTAAAGAAGTAGCTTATACATAAGCATTTACATGATAAACACTTATGCTAAAAGTGCCAAATTAAGCTGTTTATGCAATTTTCTTCGATTTGTTAATTTTAGAGAGAAAATGAAGATAAAGTATGTAATTTGAATGATGGTAGATAGAATTTTGAGTTTGTGTAGTTTCTATAAAATGTCTATGACTGTGATTTGGACTGTAACATCAATGTTTTTATGGCTAGATAATGTGACCGAGGTTTAGTTTTCATCGATTACATTCATGGACCCAATCAGTTATTGTTTTTATGTGTTCTGCATCGTGATCACAGTTGCGGCTGTATCAACTGTGACTGATTGCGATTTTCCACCATACAAGGATGGCAATACAACTATTTTCGTGATTTAAAACTGTATCTATATAGCATTTAGGAAATTAGGAAGATAGAAAATTTTCTTTTTCAATTATACTTGCTAGCTAATGACCTAGTCCAACTTTATCTTATGATTATTGGCATTATCGTTGGGTTGTTTGGTGTGAACAATTAAACATATTTGCCTTAATGAAGAAATAGAGTTAGGGAAATGCTAAAGAGTGCTCTTAGGGCATTGGTTAAGGAAACAGAAATAGAAATATTACGATGGAAATTGGTGAAAAGTGATGAATTCAACTTTTAAAAGTTTAAATATTGGTGAAAAGTTTGACTTCATTATTTTCCTTTTGTTATAGAAATAGCTTATACGTAAGCATTTATATGACAAGCACCTTGTTAGCATGACCCATAGAGTTAAACTCATTAGTCTTACTCTTACCCTTTCTTTCATTCTCTTCATCTTCAAGCTAGATTTGGCTTTTAGAAATAACAGTTACAGAATTCCTTTTACGAAGTAACAGAATTCCACAGCACATTCTTTATACTAAATAATATTTATAAATTTTCAGGAACTAGCTGAACCATCAATTGGAGATGCTTTTCAATCTTGCGTTCAGCAAGGTGCATACCGTATTATTATCAGTCCCTTTTTCCTCGGTCCTGGAAGACATTGGAGTCAGGTATATTTGCTTATGACTTTGTTCTACCTATCCAGAAAGCCACACATGGTTGATTGTGGTTTATTGATAGCGTAAAATGTTTTACACTGAAAAATTTATCAAAATCAAACTCGTTGAAAATATCTCAAAAGCTCAAACTTAATCCTAATAAGGTCACGTCATGTGCAGGATATACCTTCCTTGAGTGCAGAAGCAGCAAAGCAACACCCTGGTGTGTCATACATTGTTACTGCACCCCTTGGACTCCATGAGCTTCTTGTGGTATGAATTTTCTCTAATTTATTTCATTTCCATATTAACCCGCCTATCATGAATTGAGTTAGTTGAAGCACTTGCTGAAAGTTGTTCTGTTTTCAAATTTCAAGTTTGAGTGTGTTTTTGTCATTTCATTGTCCATTATCATTCCTAAAAAGTCGCGTGTCAAAAAGGTTTTTATTTCAAATTAGTACTTTTTTGAATCAATTAGAGTGTATTTATGGTCTAGTAGCATATTCTCTCTTTAGTAGTCTTGACTTTATCGCGATGAGACATGAATATTAATCCATCTGGTATTAGGTTACTCCTTTGGAATGAATTTAAGCTATGCCAAGTTCTCTTTAGAAATCAAGATTGGTAATATTTCTCAAGGGATAGGCCACAAGTATGAGCCTTATTGTAGAGTTCGATTGTGTCAAGGACATGACTGAATTTACGAACGGAATGGGGATAATCTAGCAAAGGGTCGCATAGTTTCTTCATTGGAAGCATTTCACATGCTGCTTGCACTCTACTGTCCATTCTCCTTTTTAGGGCTAATCTTAGAATTTGGGCTGGGCTTAATTTACCCCTACAAAACCAGCATGTAAGGTGAGAGATGAATATTTCATCCAATGTGAAACTCTTAACAGTTGGCACTGGTTAGTGTGGAATATGTCAATGTTCACTTTTGCACCTCAAATTTGACAATGATTCTACGATGGGATTCAAAATGAACTGTATGTGTATGTGGAGAGGATACAAATCTACGGTAGTGTTTGATACAAAGGCAAAATGTAATGAAATGAATCAGAATTTTTTCTTCCACCCCTGTTAGTAAAATCAAAATTCTGTTCAGTTTCATTTTGTTTCAAATATCTCAAACATAAAATATAATCTCGTACGCAGTTGTGTTCCTTTTTAACATGTTGATCAAACACACTCTAGAATACTGAATAATGGATCTATTTTGTATCATATCTGCCTATTTGAACTTGAAACAACCTTGTTGTGTTGCAGGATGTTGTGAATGATAGGATCAATTATTGCTTAAAGCATGTGGCTGGAGCTGCAGATGAGTGTTCAGTTTGTGCTGGGACTGGAAAATGCATACTTCGTCAATAATTTTATGAAACTACATAGTTTTGAATGCCCTTCCTTGGAGGTTGATGAGGATGAGATGAAGCTGAAAACCATAGGAATGTGTATATTTATTGAGCTGCAACTATTTGGAAGCCTTGGTTTCAAAGAAGATCGATTCTCGTAGATAAACTTCTTGGACTTGGAGTGAACTACCAATTTCATCCCTTAACTTGCACCTTATTTCCTACTTCGTTTTCATGTAAACGGAAATAATAAGTAGTTTCTAACGTTTTGTCACACCAGTCCCGTTAGTCCTTGGTTGTATATTTGACTAATGAGACGGAAACGTTGGAGAGAAAGTATGAGAGAGTGTAAGATCATGAACGAAATTAGTGGTTTACTAATTTCTCTGGTTTTTGGAGTTTTTGCAAGAAGATTGATGTATCCAATGTTGTCAAGGGTCCATTACAGAAGATTCAAGATGAAATAAATAATCTGATTTGGCTATGAGCCTATGACACGTGAAACTGATTGTTAAATGATGTATGTTGAAACCGGTTTACTTGGTTATCAGGGTTTGAACCTTTACTTGGTATATGAAAATTTATCATTTGGAAGATAGCTTTTTTTTTATTTTTTTGGTAGTAACACCAAATAATGTGAATAACTTAAATTTTTGTTTTTCTGATAATAGTAATAACATTAAATTATGACTCAAAAACATTGAGTTGTGGCTTTTGCTGGATTGTTAAGCGTTGGATCGCTGTTTACTCTAAGTAGTTAAATCTTGCGTTGTGGTTTTTGTATGATGGTTAAACTTTTGTTGCCTCATTCGGCATTTGATTGGTTACTCTTGAGAGTAGAGTTTCTTGCTTCTTTTTGAGTGGATGTTGTGGAGACACCGGAAGAAGTTAAAGGGGGTCCAAAGTTGGTCGAAGACTTCTAAGAGCTATTCTACCAATTTGGTTCATATGCTTCTATTGTTTTCATTAGACTGTAATTCATTTTTACTTCGATTGTACTACTCATTTTAACCATGGGGTTGAGTAGCTCAACTGATTTGAGCTAAGGGTTAAGAAGTTACTCTCTCTATGTAAAAACAAAATATACTCTGCATGTAGCATATATTTGTGGTCCATGTTCAACTGGATAAAAAATAGTTTGCATTAAAGTAGCAATTTTCTTTGAGATTTTACATCTTCACAAAATTACATCTTCACACAATTTTGTTAATTGTGATGAAACAAGAATTGAGGAAAAGATGAAGAATTTGTTGTGTCACACAAACTATGTTAATTTTCTGTTAGTTTTGTTGTTATTTTTATGTATTAGTTTTTGTGCATGTGAAATTGGAACAAACCAAAGATCAAATTCTCTCAGATTTTCTTCAGTCTCTATTAAGCACTCAAAACTCTTCCGGGGTAGGTCCTGGCGATGCAGTGATAATTGTTGATCATGGTTCAAATCGGAATGAAGCCAATCTTATGCTTAGTAAGAAGAATTTGATGAAATTAGTTATATGAAATTGAGAATATGTTTTAATTTTGATGTTGAAAATGTTGTATTGTTTTGAATTTCAGATAAATTTGTGGAGATCTTTAGAAACAAAACTGGATACAAGATTGTGGAGCCTGCTCATATGGTAATTTTTCTTCAATCCCTTGAGTTTTTTCAATGTTAGGCCTATGAATGATTGAATGTAATCATATTTGTTAGTGTCGTGTCGGTGTCAGAACACTATATACACTTTCGATTAGACGTATCGGTGCTACAGAGTGTTATGCATAGAAAATGATGATAGAAAGATGTTTGAGTTTTAGTAATACCTATAACTCATAAAACATCTGCAACTGTGATTTGGACTGTAACATCATGGTTTTTATGTCTCGACAGCGCAGCGGTAATTGAGTCTGCATCAACCACATTCATGACATCAATCAATGTCTTTATGTCTTCTGCAATTCGACCATAATTGAGGCCGGATGAGCCATATTTGACTGTGCTTTTCCACAATATATCAAGGATTGTAGTATAATCTTTGTCGTGATTCAAAACCTTATCTATATAACTGTTACGAAATTGGTTTATTTGAGCTTATCTACTACCATAAGCACTTATAGGACTCTTTGATAGAGCTTATGGAAATAACTTATCACATGTCCACAAGTTGTTTTCAGCATGTTTCGATAAGTTTTCTAGGATAGCTTATATTAAAACAATTTGACTTTATGTTAACTTTTATAATGGACATAGTTTATATATAAGCACTTATATAATAAACTTTATGTTATGAAAGCTTAATTAAGTTGTTTATGGAAACAGAAGCCAAGTCTGGCATTATCTTATGAACATAAGCTTCTTACCCTTTCTTTCATTTTCTGATCTTGAAGCTAGATTTGGCTTGTAGAATAACAATAGCAGTAAAGTAACAGAATTTGCTTAGTGAATTCAGCCTTACATTTTGTTTTGCAATTCATGACATAGCTGTAGAGTCATAGAGCACAATCTTGATGCTTCATAATATTTATAAATTTTCAGGAACTAGCAAAACCATCAATTGCAGATGCTTTCCAATCTTGTGTTCAGCAAGGTGCACACCGCGTTATTATCAGTCCCTTTTTCCTCGCGGCCGGAAAGCATTTTAATGAGGTAGATGTCCATATAACTGCAGTTTAGATTTTTTACATCGTCAACTAATCATAATCGTTAGATCATTAAAAATATCCGACTTTAATCATAACTACTTCTAAAGTTACACGTATGATTGGTTGTGATTTGTTACGGTGTATCAAAATCAATCTCGTTGAAAATATCTCAAATGCTCAAACTTAATCCTAATTCGGCAAGATCATGTGCAGGATATTCCTGCCTTGAGTGCAGAGGCAGCAAAGCAACACCCTGGTGTGTCATACATTATTACTGCACCCCTTGGACTCCATGAGCTATTCGTGGTATGAAGTCTTTTCATAAGTTATTTCATTTTTACACTAACTCACCTATTCGGAGACGAATTAGTGCTTGTTTGGTAACATAGTGAGTTTGTCGAAATTAGGGTGAACCACTGTGATTAACTACACTCACCAGACATAACTATGACCTCCTAAGGTGATATATCCCTTTTTCACATGTCGACCAAACACACTCTAAAGTATCGAATAGAGGATAATTATGAAGCACGGACACCTCTAGGACTAGGCGTGTCACGGTGTCCGACACGCTTCGGTGTCCGACACTCCTATGACACGTGTCGAACCGGCAGATATATTTTCCATTGTATATGTCATTTTGAACTTGTTGTGTTGCAGGATATTGTGAATGATAGGATTAATGGTTGCTTAAAGCATGGAGATGGAGATGCAGAAGAGTGTTCAGTTTGTGATGAGACTGGAAAATGCATTCTCAATCAAGAAGCTGGAAGTCAAAGGAATGTTTAAATTCAACTGCAATTGTTTTGAATCCATAACTTCAAGAAGCAGATTGTTTTTCGAGTAGCAAATATAATAAGTAGATCGTTTTTTAAGTAAACGAAAATAATAAGTAGTCTCTAATGTTGTTTTTCCACACTCGTCCCGTCCCGTTAGTCCTTTTTTATATATTGACTAAAGGGACACATTTGATAAATGAACACCGTAATTTGTATTAGTAACATAGGTAGACAAAAATCAAAGTCTCTCATTATTATTTTTGTATCAATAAACTCGCATATGTTACTATGAAATAACAGATAAAATAATTGATCTTTAAAAGAGTTAGATTTTGGCCTAACACACTCCCTTTTAGATTTTTTTTGAGAAAGAAAGGAAGATGAAATTAAAAACTTATAATGATGAATGGCACATAATAAAACTTAAAAGATATTATTCCATTATTTTTATTCTTCAAAATCTACATAAATTTCAATGAAGAATATTTTTATTCTCTTTACCCGCCCAAGGATAACATTCCTTAGACGTTGCATTTATCTTACATGGCCCTGCTTTATTTATTTTCCAACGACATTCTGTTTTGCAACTTGGATAATCGCGTGCTTGATCGTAAATGTCAAAGTAATGAAATTCATTAGTCCATGAAAATTTACAAAAGTATAGCGTTTCTTCGAAACCTGTAAAAATAGAAAAGGAGTAAGTTTCTCCAAAATTTAGGGTTTGCAACCCAAGATCTTCTTGTCGATTTCTACAGTGGACACCGAGTTGGAGATCGGTTATGTTGTTGGTAATGTAAACAAGTATTTTAGTAGAATCGTTTAGGAGTACATTACTTTCACCATTTTGAAATTGCAAAGAAACAAAAATTGTTAGCAACATAGATATTGACAACACAATTTTGGAGACTGAAATCATCATTCTTGCACAATATATTAATTGTTACACTAATATTGAAACATATGATGTAGTGGTTGTTTTATATATATATATATATATATATATATATGTGCAAGAGACGTTTTTTTATTTGAAAAATTATAATATAAATGCTAGTTTTTAACGAATAACAGTTTTTTATTACAAAATTTATTGGCAATTACTACTATTTATCATTTACTACTATTTCTTTTGGTCAAACTATTTATTAATTTATTAGTATAATAGTTTTTTGGTCAAACAATTTATTACTAATAATTTGGTCAAACTATTTGATTTTGAGAATCTTCTCCTGAGCTTATCTCAGTTGGTAGGGACAATGCATAATATATACAATGTTCGGTATTCAAACTCCATCCACCACAAAAAATAGTATAATATTTTGTTCATTCAATGTTTTAAATAATTTTGTCAAAAAAATGTTTTAATTCTTACTACATATGTTTAGTTTTATGTTGATCGGGTATATTTTGTTCTATAAGTATATATGTTCTCGGGTTAACATGTTATAAGTGCAAAGTTTATTTGTCAGCTATTAGATGAGGTTTCCTTGGATCATGCATGAATTTACTAATTACACTCACTGAGTAACATATATCTGGCCTGCTGTTACATAGATACCTCAGAGATCCAACAATTTGTCTGAACATTGTGGAATCCACCTTTTCTTCTGTAATGCACTCTTCCAGCTTTGAGTTTGTTTCTGATGGATTTGAAACTGTATTGCAATTCTTCATATCAAATTTATCAAGCAATTCACCAATATATTTGTGTTGATACATCACTAACCCAGCTTTCAATTTCACAAATTCCATCCCTAGGAAGAATGAAAGCTCACCAAGATCCATCATTTCAAACTCCAGCTTCAATTTTTCTTTAACCTTCTCAATCTCTGATGTTGAGCTACCAGTGATGAGTAAATCATCAACATACAGACAAATTATAACAGTTCCTCCATCACTAAGTTTCTGAACATATACTCCAAACTCAACTGAACACTTTCTAAAGCCTATTTGAATCAAAACTTGATCAATTTTCTTGTTCCATGCTCTAGGAGCCTGTTTTAATCCATATAGTGCTTTATGCAACTTATACACCATATCTTCTTTCCCAGCAATCTCAAAACCTGGTGGTTGTGACACAAACACTACCTCTTCTAGTGGACCATTTAGAAATGTTGATTTTACATCTAAATGATAGAGTGACCATTCATTCTTACAAGCAATGACAGTTACTAATCTCACAGTTTCAATTCTAGCAACTAGGGTAAACACTTCATTGTAGTCAATACCTTGCTTTTGAAGAAATCCTCTAGCCACCAACCTTGCTTTATGCTTAGAAACTTGTCCATCAGGGTTCAGTTTCACTTTGAATACCCACTTGACATCAATCTTCCTTTTCTTGTCTGGCAAGTTAACTAGCTCCCAGGTTTGATTTTTCTCAATTGACTGTATTTCTTCAACCATAGCTCTTCTCCACACATCATTTTTCAATGCTTCTTTGTAATTAATTGGTTCAGCATCTGCTAATAATGCAAAATGTATGAGATCACCTTCATCATTTACTGCATCATCAGAGGTTATCTCACAATCAGTCAATCTGACAGGTGCTTGTCTGTTCCTTTGAGGCCTTGCTGGTATTGTAACTTCTTCTTGATCATTTACAGTCTCTTCATGATCCTATTCACCTTCTGATTCATCACTTGAATAAGGAAATATGTAACTTTGATTGGTTTCACTGCTATACTCAGGTTCACTTTCCCATTTCCACTTCCCAGCTTCATTCACTATCACATCTCTGCTGAGATGAACCTTTTGAGTCACAGGATTGTAAAGTTTGTATGCACCAGTAGGATGATACCCTATGAGTATCATGATTTCACTTTTATCTTCTAGCTTGCTTCTTCTAGCATCTGGTACATGCTTATAACACAAGGAACCAAACACTTTCAAGTGTTTAACACTGGGCTTCCTTCCACATCAAGCTTCTTCTGGCACTTTCAACTTTAGCTTCTTAGTAGGACATTTGTTTAGAATGTAAGCAGCTGTAGTAACTGCTTCACCCCAAAACTTGTGTGGTAGATTCTTCTGCTTAAGCATGCTCCTTGTCATGTTTAGCAGGGTCCTGTTTCTTCTCTCTGCAGATCCATTATGTTGTGGTGTATATGGAGCAGTCACTTCATGAACAACTCCATGATTTGTGCAGAAAGCTTCAAATTCCTTTGATGTATACTCTCCCCCACCATATGTTCTTAATATCTTAATGGATTTTTCACTTTCCTTCTCCACTAAGACCTTGAATTTCTTGAATGTATCTAAAGCTTCACTCTTAAGCTTAATAGTATACAACCAAATCATTCTTGTGAATTCATCAACAAAGGTAATGAAGTACTTACTGCCACCAAGAGAAGGTACCTCAAAAGGGCCACAAACATCTGAATGTACAACCTGCAGTGCTTCACTTGCTCTTTTAGGTGCATCAGATACAAATGGTAATCTACTTTGCTTACTCTTCATACATATTCCACATATGGATTTCTTGACACTCAACTTTGGTAAGCCATGCACTAAATCTTTGGAACTCAATTCACTAAGACTTCTGAAATTTAGGTGGCCATACCTCAAGTGCCATAATGCTTCAGCATCTTCAATGATAGTTGCAGACATACACATCATCTTGTCACTTGATATGTTGCATCTATAGGTTCTATTTTTTGACAAAGTAGATTTTAACACCAACTTCTTTGGATCAAACAGTTTCAATGACTCACCCTCCATTGATACTGAGAATCCTTTCTCCACTAATTGACCTATGCTCATCAGATTACACTTCATATATGAAACATAGAATACATCTTCAATTATGACCTTACTACCAAAGTTGCTCCTCATCACTATGTTACCACTTGCTTTTGATGCAATCTTCCTGTTATCAGCCAATTTGATACTAGTTTTCTTGCTAGCATCAAAATTTGTTAACCATTCTCTATGAGCTGTCATATGATTTGAACACCAAGAATCAAGGTACAATTCTTCACCTTTCATCCTATCTTCACATGTAGTAGCCATTAACAATAAAGCACCAGGGTCACCTTCATGAGCAATATTGGCTTCCTCATTATTCTGATCCTTCTTAAACCAGCACTCATCAACAAAATGTCCATGCTTATCACAATTATAACATTGAACCTTGCTCTTATCAAAACCCTTTTTCTTGTTATGATCTTTCCCAAAACTTCCTCTTTTAGAAGATTCAGTTTTGTTGTCAGATTTGGATCTTGAATTGTTGGACCAGTTTGATTTACCCTTCGCTTTCTTGAAGTTCTTGTGATTTCCCTCTTTCTTGCTTGTTTGAACTTGAAGAGCTTGTTGAACTGTTCTTTCAGAACTTCTATCAATCACCAGCAGTTCATGTGCTTCAAGAGAACTCTGCAACTCTTCAATTTTCATAGTCTTCACATCCTTTGCTTCTTGGATTACTACTACTATGAAATCAAACGAACCAAATTAGCCCCCGAAAAATATTTATGGTCATGACTTACCAAATTTTGAATTTTTCTTTACCGTGTCCCCATTCAAATTTACTGTATTTTTTCTTTTACATTTCTTTTACGCTATATTTTATCATTTTTGGCGACTAACTCTAGTATTATTTAACTTAAATATATTTTATAAAAAAATATAAAATATATGAACAAATATTTTGTAAAAAAATATAGTTTAATGATCGTATTTATTATGTTTTAAATTAATATATAGAAAATTTATTTATTTAAATTAAATAATATATCTACATTTAGTATTGATCTACATATACATTCGACTAAGCACATTTACTTGAATTTAGCTATGTCCATTTTAGTAATTATACATTCAAAAGAAATTTTGATAAAAACTATCCAAACAACATTCAGTTTGTTTAATCAATTCTGCATTATTGTATCCAAACATAAATCAATTCTCTCAAAATCAATTCTGTCAGAATCAATTCTATCAGAATCAATTCTATGAGAATCAATTATATCCAAAGCTGAACCAAACACACACTAAGGCAAAACAATATATTGTTGGTATCGAAAATAAAAATAAAAGTTTAAGATCTATGCAATTCATATTTTATCATGTACACATCAAAATAAAATGTCCTATGTTTATTTTGTAACAAGTTGACAATATTAGAGTTAAAGTAATATTTTTATTCTTTAAAAAAAATGTAATATTTTTTTATCTCACGATAAACCGCACCAACCGAACCAATCCAAACCGCATTGGTTTGGTTTGGATTGATTTGGATAATTTTTTAAAAATCAACCGAACCAAACCGCATGCTTTTTTATCTCGCGGTTTGGATGACTTTTATACTCAAAATTGAACCAAACCGCACCGCGAACACCCCTAATTAAGTTTAGTTGCAATAAACTCACTCTATTTTAATTTGTTTTTGAATTTTGATTAACGTGTGATATAAGAGGACATATTAAGAAACCAAATATATATAAAAAATTGTCTTTTTAAAATTGGATACTACTTTCAAAAAATACTTTTAACTTTTAAAGAATTGAATCACCATTATCATCAAAACAACATTTTTATTTTTAACTCTGGGAAGAGAAATAAATTCCTCCAAAGGTGCCGATTTCTAAACAGATCCATACAAATATTAAATAAAAGAGTAAATTACACTCCCCTCTCCTCTAAGATGCTTGAATTACACTCCCCTCCTCTTTTATATTAAAATATACAATCCTCTCCCCTCTTATTCAAAACATATTAGAAAACTTTTCACCTCCCTCCCCTAAGAGAAGCTTGAATTACATTCCCCTCCTCTCTTATGTTAAAATCTACACTTTACTCCCTCAATATTTTTTTTATTTCTAATAAAATCTAGCAAAAATAATAATAATCTAACACACTTCGAAAAAAATTGTTTTACGGGTCTATTTTAATATAATAAAAAATTGAATACATATTTTTCGTTATTTTTTATTCACAATTTCATTAACATGTACTTTTAAACCCTATTATAAAATATGAAACAACCCAAAATAAAATAATAATAATATGTAAAAAATTACTAAAGACAATAAAATAGTTATTTAAAAGTTAATTTTATACTCTAAATTATAAAATCAATAGCAAAATATTTAAATTTAATTATCATTGACATTTAAATTATAAAGAAATGAATTATTTTTTCTTAAATTGTGGTTCAAAATTAAAATATATCATAAAAATATTTATTTATGTTAAATAGATTAAAGTGTAGAGCATATTTAATTATTAAGGGAGGAAGTTTTAATTCAAGCATCTTATAAGGGAGGGAAGTATAAATTTTACTTTGCAAGGGAGGGGAGTGTATATTTTAACATAAGAGAGGAGGGGAGTGTAATTCAAACATCTTTGAGGGGAGGGGAGTGTAGTTTACTCTAAATAAAAAGGTATAAACACAAAAATTAAAGGAATCTATATAGATCATTTAATTTAAATGACATAAAACATTGACTCAAGACTTTTCCTTTATAAAATACAATTGATTCATGACATTTCCTTCATTAAAAATAATTGACTCTAGACTTTCAAATAGAATGCCACCAAAAATGTTTACGTAAAAATATAGAGAAAGATGACACAAATTTGAGGGTGGCATTGTCTCTGCCCTTCGAATCCAGACTACCCATGTGTTGAATTTCCTTGATTTGCAAAAAATAATTGCCTGGAGCTTGATATATTGATAAATTTGATGTTCAATCAGTAAAACTTTCTGGTATATAATTTCTCGTGTTTCTAAGTCCTGAAAAAAAGTACTATGTTTTATATGGTTATTCGTAAAGTTTTGTGTTCATTATATACACTATACAAACAATGTGTCGTATTTTGTACTTGGCAGGTCGCATGAACAAATGTCGGTCAAAATGGTTGATTATATTGTCAAAAAGAGTCAAGGTAATGCCACTATTTGCAATTGTCTTTTACCTGTTTTATATCAAGTATATTGAATTTCAGAATTTTACTTAAGCATCATAAGAATGACATTTTAGGTAAATTAGTTAATTAAATTTGATGACTGATGCTGATAGCCATGGTTTTCTGAGGTGTGTGGTTGAGATTTAGTGATGTTATTTCTCTAAATATGTCTGTCTGCTGCACCGGTAGTTGTGGACTGTGTGTAGCAGGTGATAAGTGATATGATTGTGCATCATTCAATGGAGGTGTTTTAAATAGCTCATCACATTTGAATTACAATAATCTCTCTTTTAAATGAGAGTCTTCCATATTCTATACTAGTACCACCATTACCAATCAATGGAACATGCGGCCTAACTCCATCATATCGCCAAGTCTACTTTTGAAACAATAATTTTGTGACAAATTTCTTTCATACTAACATTATATTTTTACTTTTTATTTTTATTGTTTTGGTCTTTGTGTCAATACCTATATTTATTTATATATTTTGGTTGTTACACAAGTTGTTTAAAAAAATGATTGTTCAAATAACATTCTTAAAAAAAAAAAATAGTATAATTGAAAATCACGACATGATTTGTAATCAATCTACATGCCAGAAATTAAGTTTGTTATGGAATGTCTTTTTCTTGTTTTTGATAAAGGTGAGTTGGGTTTTAGAGGTTGAAAAGTGCTAGATTTAGTAAAGAAAATTTATTGAAAAGAAAAGAACATTATATTGTTTTGGACAAACAAAAGAACATTATTATCACTTGATTTTGTGTTGTATATCTTGAATAAATAAAAAAGTGCGAGTTGAGTTTGACGGAGGAGGAGGCGATTGATGAAGTGAATAAACACTGGGGTGAGTATATTAGCAATTTTAAAAAGGTTAACAATGTTTTATCCTCTGTAATATAAGTTATTTTTTGGTTTGACCTCTATAAAATTTTTGTTTTGTTTTCGTCCTTGTATTAAAAAATCAATTTTTTTGGATTATTCTTTTCTTCTAAAAATGGCCACGAATACAAAACAAAAAATAACATGTATTATAAGAGGTAACACACTTAAAATAATAAATGGGTCGGATTGGAGGAATTGCTAATATACCATCATAAAATTTTTGTTTGTCTTCGTTGTAGTGTCACATCCTATTGTGAACCCCCCTGCGGCCATTCCTGATTATGCATATGCTGTCCCTCCTCGTCCTGTCCCTCCTTACGAGGAGGTTATTGTTGAGCAGCAGTGGGTCAGACATCCTCCAGACCCATACCAGATCATTAACAACATCAGGGCCAGAGTGGACAGCGCAATGGGGCATCCTGATGTGTTTGGTAACCCGGAGGTTCTTCGCATCATGCAGGGCATCCAGTCGGAGTGGAGCATGATGGAGTAGATGACGCCACCCCGGAGGAGGAGGAGGAGTCCACGAGACTAGGGTTTTTTTCTAGGTTTTTTTTAGGGTTTTTTTCTAGATTTTTTATGACATTTTGAAGGATTTGTTAGTAATCCTTTTAATTTTTTATAACATTTGATTTTTTATAACATTTGTCCTTTTATGATAATATTTGTTAATTTTTTCCTTTGTTTTATTCTGCTATTTTTGATTGATTGAATGAATGTTTGAATAAATGATGAAAAATGATTGATTGAATGAATGTATGAAAAATCAGGGAAAATAGAGGTTAGCACATGATTGTGCCGCAAGCACATACTGTGCGCCACTTAACTGGCGCATGTGCTAAAAGGTTGCGTCAGTTAACGTGCGCAGTGCCAGTTAACGCGCGCAGTGTTTTACACATGCGCGAGTTAAGTGGCGCATCGTGCGTTAACTAGCGCAGTTTTTTGCACTTGCGTCAATTAACTAGCGCAGAGGTATTTTCGCCACTATAGCATTCAATAGCGTGTGATAGTCAATAGCGTGTGATAGCGCCACTATAGCAGTGGGGAGGCTCACCGCTACGGTGAGGTTAATTAATAGCGGAGTAGCTAACGATAGCGCCGCTCAAGACGAGGTCTCAAAGTTAATGAAAAACTTAAATTTGGGGGGTTTTGGCTAACCCTAACCATTTTCTCCCTTCTCACTCCTCGATCATTCTTTCCATTCCAAATTCATTCATTTGAGCTGTTCGTGTGCCCTAACCATTTTCATCGATTTGCTATGTTCAAGTTGTGCTCCCATCGCCCATCATCGTACAACTGTCATTTACTTTGTTCCACTCCTTTCTTTTCCTCGTTATATGTTATCTCTATAATTTTTTTTTATATCCTCCTTTCATTTCCTCCTCATATGCCAGTCCATTCATTTTCTATTCTTCTATGTTATCTATCTCTTTACTTTTTTCATTCTTGTAGGGTAAAAATCCGTATTTTAGGCATGGACACATGTACTTTTTTTTTTTTAGGCATGTACACGTGTACTTATAGACTAAAATATGTGGGTTTGAATGATGTATGAGTATCTTAGACCATTTCCAATGGTAAGGTCTATACCATTTAAGACCTAGTACCTAATAGGTACTCTTATTGGGGAAAAAAATTGGGGGTCTCTTAAGACCCAGGGTCTAAATTAAGACCCCCAATTTTAAGTGGGTCCCACACCACTTTTTAATAAAATAATATTATTTTGGTTACTTTTGTTGCTTTTCAATTGCAGGTCCTACATCATTTAGACTTTTGTTAGGGGGTGTCCATTGGAGTGATTGAGTACACCCTATTAGGTACTATAATTAAAAAATAATAAAAAAGTGATGTGTCATTGTGGGACTCATTTAAGACCTTACAAGTGAGTGTCTCCATTGTGGATGCTCTTAGTGTCATTTGTTAATAGAAAATTTTCTTCCTTCACCAATCAACAACTCAAGATGTCATTAAACATTTATATTAGCATGACTAATATATAAAATCAATTTCACATAATATTAGTATATAAAAATTAATTTAATAAACAATGGTAATTATTTTTTAATTAGTAAAATATGATTATGTTTAGTACATAAAGTATTTTTCTATAGTTTCTATTTAATATTTTGGTTCTTTTCAAATTATTATCATGGGATAAAATAATTGATATGATTCATTTTTACTTTACCCTCAAGACTTTAGGGGGACTTGAACTCAACTTGAGTTTAAGATATGTTTTATTTATTACTAAGTCAATGATTTAGTCATATTTAGTTGCGCTCAAGTAGAATTGATTCAAATTGAAGGTAAAAATTGAGGCTTTTTGATGATTTATTATTATTATTTTTTGAAAATAACCGAAGCTGTTATTAATGATAAATGTCATTACAGATTTGGTCCCTAATAAACATGGGCACTTCTTCTAACCATGTCTTATTACCCTCTAAAAGGGCTTGTTTAGACGGATAGTGTGCTACTTTGTTATCGTCCCTTTTGGTAAATTGGACTTTATAACTTTGAAACATAGCCAGATAACTTTTAATCTTTTTCACCATTTTGCGAAGCTCATTTTTGTTGATTTTAACACCCTTCATCTTATTTTTTACACCAACATAACATAACATAACATAAACCCTTCATCTTCAACCCGCTCCAAATCGGTGGTGGCGCATTTAACAACCTTGTCTACACCACTTTCACACATATCTCATTTTCTAACGCAAGCCGTCTCAAAATGCATCGGTTACTATTCCGAGCTGCTCGTGTTCTTTCCGTTGTGGGTGGAAGCACCAAGGCATAACATAAAAAGAGTTGATCAGTACTTGTACGGTACAGATCTCATTAACCCCGGGCTCACGAACATCACTCATGGTGATGTATCTGATCTTCCTACTCACGTGGATTGGATATCTGTTGGTGCTGTAATCTCCGTAGATAATCAGCAGAATTGCGGTATTTGTTATTTAATCACTATTTGCATTTGGATGATGTTTTTATTATTATTATTATTATTATTATTATTATTATTATTATTATTATGTTATTGTTTTTGTTTTTGTTTTTGTTTTTGTTTTTGTTTTTGTTTTTGTTTTTGTTTTTGTTTTTGTTTTTGTTTTTGTTTTTGTTTTTGTTTTTGTTTTTGTTATTGTTATTGTTTTTGTTTTTGTTTTTGTTTTTGTTTTTGTTATTGTTATTGTTTTTTGTTATTGTTATTGTTTTTGTTTTTGTTTTTGTTATTGTTTTTGTTTTTGTTATTGTTATTGTTATTGTTATTGTTATTGTTATTGTTTTTGTTTTTGTTTTTGTTTTTGTTTTTGTTATGGTTGTTGTTCTTGTTGTTGTTTTTGTTATTGTTTTTATTTTTGTTTTTTAAGCATATGATATTAAAATTCAATTATTATTTTATGAAGTTTTAATTATGCATCTTTTCATCTTAAAACAGGTTGAAATATGGCACTTTAGTCAAATTAAGTGCTCAGGAAATCTTAGCTTGTAATAGTCGCAAGATGGGCTGTGGTGGGGGGTGGACGGAGTATGCTTTTGATTACAAAAAGGAGCACGGTATTGGTTTAGCTAAAGATTATCCATACAAGGCTAGATCTTGGCCGTGTTTGACCTGTAAGAAAACCAACAAGAAATACAAAAGATACCGGATAAAAGGATATGAAAAAATTACATGTAACTATGATGGTGACGAAAGCCACTTGCAACGAGCAGTTGCAAGGCAACCAATAACAGCTACCATAAAAGTCGGAAAAAAGTTCCACAAATTCAAAGACGGCGTCTGGAATGAAGAAGAGCCCTATCGTAGTGGTCTACGGTGAGGTTAATAAATAGCGGAGTAGCTAACGATAGCGCCGCTCAAGACGAGGTCTTAAATTAATGAAAAACTAAAATTTGGGGGGTTTTGGCTAACCCTAACCATTTTCTCGCTTCTCACTCCTCGATCATTCTTTCCATTCCAAATTCATTCATTTGAGCTGTTCGTGTGCCCTAACCATTTTCATCGATTTGCTATGTTAAAGTTGTGCTCCCATCGTCCATCATCGTACAACCGTCATTTACTTTGTTTCGCTCCTTTCTTTTCCTTGTTATATGTTATCTCTATAATTTTTTTTATATCCTCCTTTCATTTCCTCCTCATATGTCAGTCCATTCATTTTCTATTCTTCCATGTTATCTATCTCTTTACTTTTTTCATTCTTGTAGGGTAAAAATCTGTATTTTAGGCATGGACACATGTACTTTTTTTTTGGCATATACACGTGTACTTATAGACTAAAATATGTGGGTTTGAATGATGTATGAGTATCTTAGACCATCTCCAATGGTAAGGTCTATACCATTTAAGACCTATTACCTAATAGGTACTCCTATTGGGGGAAAAAAAATTGGGGGTCTCTTAAGACCCAGGGTCTAAATTAAGACCCCCAATTTTAAGTGGGTCCCACACCACTTTTAATAAAATAATATTATTTTGGTTACTTTTGTTGCTTTTCAATTGCAGGTCCCACATCATTTAGACTTTTGTTAGGGGGTGTCCATTGGAGTGATTGAGTACCTATTAGATACTATAATTAAAAAATAATAAAAAAGTGATGTGTCATTGTGGGACCCATTTAAGACCTTACAAGTAATAAAAAATAATCCGAATGACCACTACCATAGGGCTCTTCTTCATTCCAGACGCCGCCTTTGAATTTGTGGAACTTTTTCCCGACTTTTATGGTAGCTGTTATTGGTTGCCTTGCAACTGCACGTTGCAAGTGGCTTTCGTCACCATCATAGTTACATGTAACTTTTTCATATCATTTTATCCGGTATCTTTTGTATTTCTTGTTGGTTTTCTTACAGGTCAAACACGGCCAAGATCTAGCCTTGTATGGATAATCTTTAGCTAAACCAATACCGTGCTCCTTTATGTAATCAAAAGCATACTCCGTCCACCCCCCACCACAGCCCATCTTGCGACTATTACAAGCTAAGATTTCCTGAGCACTTAATTTGATTAAAGTGCCATATTTCATGCATAATTAAAACTTCACAAAATAATAATTGAATTTTAATATCATATGCTTAAAAAACAAAAACAGAAACAATAACAAAAACAACAACAAGAACAACAACCATAACAAAAACAAAAACAAAAACAAAAACAAAAACAATAACAAAAACAATAACAATAACAATAACAATAACAATAACAATAACAATAACAATAACAAAAAACAAAAACAAAAACAAAAACAAAAACAAAAACAAAAACAAAAACAAAAACAAAAACAAAAACATAATAATAATAATAATAATAAAAACATCATCCAAATGCAAATAGTGATTAAATAACAAATACCGCAATTCTGCTGATTATCTACGGAGGTTACAGCACCAACAGATATCCAATCCACGTGAGTAGGAAGATCAGATACATCACCATGAGTGATGTTCGTGAGCCCGGGGTTAATGAGATCTGTACCGTACAAGTACTGATCAACTCTTTTTATGTTATGCCTTGGTGCTTCCACCCACAACGGAAAGAACACGAGCAGCTCGGAATAGTAACCGATGCATTTTGAGACGGCTTGCGTTAGAAAATGAGATATGTGTGAAAGTGGTGTAGACAAGGTTGTTAAATGCGCCACCACCGATTTGGAGCGGGTTGAAGATGAAGGGTTTATGTTATGTTATGTTATGTTGGTGTAAAAAATAAGATGAAGGGTGTTAAAATCAACAAAAATGAGCTTCGCAAAATGGTGAAAAAGATTAAAAGTTATCTGGCTATGTTTCAAAGTTATAAAGTCCAATTTACCAAAAGGGACGATAACAAAGTTATCTGCAAGTCTTTTTGTGTGCTTGCAGGATTATCTCTCTTGTACTCGCACAACTCCTTACGTATTTGATCTGACATAGTTGATTTTGCAACACCTTTTAGATGAGAAGCCATCTCGTGAGTGAGATATGGTTTGAATACTTTTAACACATTCATGTAATTTATATATGCCAAACTTGCTTAAGAATACATTGAACATTCCACTTGTTTACATTTACTATACACTTCAAAAGTCAAAAATCATATTTCCAATGGATATGAATACAATATTTATTAATTTACATTGAGTCCCAAGATTTGCTGCAACGTAATTCTAAGAGACATAGACTAATTTGCCTTTTTGTTTGGTATGTACAGTATAATTACTTAAAAACTCTTTAAATTAATAATTATTAATTTATCGATAAATTAATAACTCTCTAAATTAATAAATTTCTCCGGTCCCGACATTATTAATTTATAGAGTTTCTACTGCATATGTATAATATATATATATATATATATATATATATATATATATATATGAGGGAGCCGAGCTTCGGTTATCTCACTGGCTTCCATTTCTCTAATATTATGACCCAAATTGTGGTTGGATTCACCTGCAGGTCACTATGTCTCTTTCACACCTTCTCAAATCCCGCCTTGCTTTCTCGACACTCCTCAATCAGGAGGGAGGGATCTTCTCTGCTTTCTACAATGCAACTCGAGTGCTTCAACGAAGCCTTGCTCCTGAGATTGGAGGAAAGAAAGGATCATGGTTTCCCAATGTACGTTTTTTCTTTCTTCAGGATTTGTGTTTAGGAGCTTCAATTATCTGGTTGGGTTAAGCCTTTTATTCTGTTTATGAGCAGTGTTGTTAAATAGCGGCCATAGGGGTGCTACTTAATGCTTATGAGGAAGTTGTTTTCATAAATTTGTTAGCTTACATGTTGTTTAGGACATGTTTTTTTGTTTTGTTTAGGGCTTATGTTGGTTTCAGTTTTGCATTATAATTTATTGACAGAATGATTAAATGGATTCACGATATTCTGTTCGGGGATTGATTTGTCATTTTTGGAACCAATTTGTTCAATCTTTACAATTTTGAGGACTAAAATGGTGGTTCACTTGTATTAAATCTATTGATTTTAATTTCTCCGTGACCGTTTACAAATGGTACGATTTGGTTTTGGTTGAACCGGGTCCTTTTCATCTTTTGGTACATGTTTATTTCTTTCTATGTATACGAATCTGGAGCTCCTTAGCTTAAACTGTTTTTGTTGTTATTATTGCATTACAGATACACACCACTAGTCAGTCTTCACCAATGCAGGCATATAACCAGTCTATCAATGATCTAGATAAGGAACTTGATCATTTGAAGAGTGGCTTTGAGGTATTATTTAAGTGTTTCATTTTTGGTCTTCTTTCTGCAATATTAGGCTGTTTGTTTTATTGGTCCTTTTCAATAATACATTTACTTCCATACCCTTGAAAGTAGTATCCGATTTTTGAAATTGGTTGGAATATAGCCCTGTTTGAAAAGAAAAAAAAGCTTAATTAAACGCTTATAATATAACTACTTGTGTACAAGCTATTTCTATGACAAAAGATAAAAGTAAAGTCAAACTGTTTACATTTAGGCTCTAATCTTTTTTCATAAGCTGTATTGGGGAGCTTGCATAAGCCATTTTGTTAAGCTCTCTTAAACAGTATCACAATCTTTTCTTTATTATGCTACTAATGATTTGAGATGGAGGGAGTAAAATATAGTAGTGGATACTAATTTTGTAATTATTACGGGTGTTTATGACGTCACTTTTTTGAAGTTAGCATGCTGTGTGCTAGTGGAATATTTCATTTCTGTTTTCCTATTTATTTTTATGTTGGGTGGATTGCAGGTTTTAAGAATGGAGGGGATGCTTGTTGATGAGTATGGAAGGTGTGAAGACCCAATCAGAGAAATGGAGGGCATGCTTGTTGATGAGTATGGAAGGTGTGATTATTGTGGTCATCAATTTTTTAAGAATTTAAGTGAATTTGCCTGTTTTCATTTTTATTCAAGTTTTCCTTTGATAAGTCACTTGTCATTTTTATACTATACAACCCATCTTTAACCCATGATAAGACTGAATCCATAAATGTTAGAGAGTACTATCTTGTCATTGTGAATATAGTAGTCTCTGTTGTGAAGGGGAAACCCTTGAAGGAGAGATTCTCTCCCATTTTATCCTATTTCCTCATGAAAGTTTTCTTTCTTTCGAATTCAATTCTTGGGTTCCTAACAATTGTTGCTGGACAAAGTTGAATCATATTCTAGTACCTGCATTAACTGCGGCTTCTACCATTTTGAAGCTTCTGGTAATACTATGTTTGCATCATTTTTGCATATTGGATCTTGGAGAAAATGAAATAATTGGCATCTTGTTACTCTTTATTGTTACAGTTCTCTTGATAAGAACGGTCCCTTATTCCCTTGTATAGAGTGTCTATAAAGAGACTCCCCCCCCCCCCCCCCCCCTTCCCCCCCGGATAGTATGTTTGACTTTTTGTTTAGTTGCTGTGAATCACCAGTAGTGGGGAGTATCTCTTCTCAGAGTGTCTTTAAAACAGAAAACAAAAGAAAAAGAGAACAACTAATACAAACCACTACTTATTCCTATTTCTAATATTTTTCCTATCATAAACTCTTAGAGGTTGAGCCTCTGAATTATTGTTCCTATCATTAATGGTCAAGTATAAGTATTTTCTCCTCTTCTCTATTACAAAAATGGAAAGTTGAAAAGGAATAAGTGGTGATGTCTTTTTTACGGATACTGCTATAGAAAGAAGAATCTTTGTTGGAATTGAATTTATTTTCCAACAGGTATTGAAAAACCATTGCATTCTGACTTTGTAACACAAGTCACATATTACAGTCATCATACTATTGGTCAATTTCCTCAGTAATTAATGCTGATCAAGTATTTGAAAAAGTGAAATGGGAGAAAATAGTGTATGGATCAAGTTGTGACATAGTGGAAAAGAAATTGTAGATGGAAATTATTTATCTTTGTCTCGCTTTGCATTTTCCTATTTTATTTGGCTGGGATTTCAATTAGCAATATGAAATTCTTCATTTTATGAAAACACAACTGGCTATTTGTTTGAATTTCTAGTTCCATTTTTACTTCTTTTCAATTTCAAAAACTATTTCAGATTCTGATATATCTGGCTATTGTGTTTCAGTAATGCTTCAGCAATTCAGCTGGCTGGCTTGTTATCTTCGCACATATACGATTTTTCTAATAATGTGTCTCCAGCTGATCTTACTCGCACTCTAGTGGATTCAGAGACTTCTACCGTTACCCCAAGTGGTCTAATGTCATATTTTTGTGGAGAGCCAGATGCTCTTGCTTATGGGAAGGTACATTCATAGTCTTCTTTCTTACCTAATTCATGCTTTTAGTGTAAACAAGAGTGCTCTTGAACACCAGAAGGTGTTATGTTCTTTCATTCATCATTTATAAATATGTAGTCTTGTTTTTTCTTCTTTCTCAAGGAGTAGAAAATAATGAATAATTTGTGATCAAGTTCTTGATTAGTTTTTAGAAATAATAATAAGATTAACCTTGTCAGATTTGAACAAATTATATTGTTGTGAAATACGCAGTTTAGTTTGAAATGTTGGCATATAGTGTCTGTTGTGGCGCTATAACAATGTTGTGTAGGGAAATTTGAACAAATATAGTGTCTCATATTTATTATTATTAGTTTAGTGAATAATAACAATACTCTACACACCATTAATTAACTCCAGGGATTTTCTTTTTATTTTTAATCAGACACTAATTCACCCAACATTAATTTTTCAGAACTTATGTAAATTAGAAAGATGATTGTAGTACATGAAAAATCCTTTTTATGGATTCAATATATTTTTTTTTTTTTGTTTCTGAGAGTACTATTGGTAACATTCAAAATTTAATTGCAGGCGGAGTTGTTGAAGTTTTCGAAGGACTATTGATATGCAGTCAAGACTCAAGATAGAATCTGTTTGTATTGAAAACCTTAGCAGATATTGAGATAGCAGCAGTTCACTCTAAATGGAATTTAAGTAGGCTATTTTGTGTTTTATGACACTTGTTATAGATGCTTGTGTTGAATTGAGGAATTTTAACTGCTGGAAACAATTTCGACCATCCTATATTAAGAACATCATGTAATAGGAACAATCAGTAAATTTTGTCACATGAATCTTGTGAATGATATAGACATCATGTTGAACTCTTTATTTACAGTGTCTAGTAGTATACTCAGCTGAAGGTGGCTGGTTGTATGTAACCTGTAATGCATGCATTTGTTTGTGCTCTAGAACGACTGAACCAAACGCTGGTGGCAAGAAAGATCAATGATCAATGACTATTTCTCAATTTCATTACAATGCTTATGCTTCTGCATATAAGAAGCAACTTCCAGAGATATGTTTCAAATAGAACTGTGCAAAGCATTCATTATCCAACACTCTTCTTGGGGATTCTGCACTATAGTATTTACTAGAAATCATATTACTGAGTTTTACTAATGAATATTAATTAATGCTTTGCTACACAACCATCATAATTAAGTGTTTCTCTTATAAATTAGTAGATTCCATAGTAAGACTTGTGTTTGATGCAAAAAATGGAATATTTGGATTCGCGACAGTCAGAACATTGACGCCGTTTGATCAAGATTGGACTACCTGATCATGATCGAACAACCACCAATGTCTTAACTACGTGAATATTGGAGAAAAATACCAAATTTTGAAGTTAACAAAATGCCTAATTTTGAAGTGCCATTATGCATATATGTTGATTGATTATTCAATTATTGGTGAATGTATATGTTGAGTATTGATGATGATTGCATAAATGTTATATGCATGGTGATGACGAGGTGAATTGTTTGTGTGATCATATGCATTGAGTTGAGTCATATGTTCATGCATACATGACTGATGGTGACAGACTTATGTCCAAGATGTAAGACGGGTGTGAAATCTTACATGTAAAACGATGTTTTTGTTGCATCGAAGGTGACGACCTTGAGGTGACTTGTACCACATGCATCTAGATGAGTCTAGAACATTGCATACATTTTGAATGGTGAATTGAATTGCATTGAGATGTGCATGTGATCTTGTGAATGATGTATTTGAGTGACCTTGGATTATTGTGAGTATGTGAATGGGTATGTTGTGATATGTGCACTAATAGATGAATTATGCTATGTTGTTGTTGATTTATGATGTAATTCATGTTCAATTGATATTGTTGATGTTATGAAATGTTGTTGTTGATGAATCATGGCTTGGGTATGCATATTCATGAATTGGTGATGAGATGTTATGAGATTGTTGTTGTTTTTGTATAAATGGATTGATTTGGTGAATTGGCTAAAAGTGATATTGATTTTCATGTTCAATGTGTTTTTGTAAGCCTTTATGAGTACAAGAACATGTAAACAACCTTTGGAAACGAATTTGGGTGTTGAGAGATCAAAAAGTGGGATTTTGGGGTGAAAAATTGATTTTTCCCGAAACAGAACTGTCACAACTCGCCATGGCAAGTTGAAGGCGAGTGGGAGGTGCTTCCTGTGTGTCAACTCGCCATGGTGAGTGATTCACTCACCGGGGCGAGCTGCACAGTGACATCATCCCCTATTTCGCGTTCTCGCGTCTTTTTCACAAGTTTCTGTTTTGAATTGACTTTTGGTGTAAACATGAAAGTTTTAGATAATTGTGTTAGCTATCTAGTGGCTTTAGTTTGACTTGAAAATGATTTTTGGTTTTTGAGTTATATTGAAAATACTCAAAGAAGGTCTTGGTGAAACTTTATGAAAATTCCGCATAACTATTTCTAAGTCAACCCAAAATCTATGGATGGTTTCCAAACTTCGAAACTTGTGTTCTAAGAGTTAAATTAAGGTTGTATAATGATTACATGATTCTTGAAAATGGTTGAGATTGGTTCCTTTGAGTTTTAATTTGCTTTGCTTTGAAAATGGAAATTCTTGGAAAAATGTTAAAGAGAGACGAACTTTGAGTTTTCTATGATTCCGTTGTGAATTGCCGATGAGACACACGTGTATACTCTACTGCACTCACATGTTGTCTAGATGTATACATAGTTGAGGCATTGGATCTCATTTGATTGAACTTGGTTCAATGATTTCATTTGATTTTAAATTGTGAAGTGGGAGACGAACATTGATGAAAATATTCTTTTAACCCAATCACCTTATGAATCTTTCATGATTAGTTTTGTATGACTATATGGAAGTATTTGAATGATCGTTAAGTGTTGAATGAAGTGTGTATCTTAAGGTGGTGTATTTTCCTTTTTATTTGGAATGTGAGAAAATCATGTATTGATATAAGCTTATGTGAAGGAGATGACATTGGTGAATCCATATGCATTGTTTGTTATGATATGGTCGGTGAATATACATGTTGTTGTGGATTGTTGGTGTGTGCATATATGATGAAAATGATGAATTGGTGTGAATGCATAAATGCAAGTATTGGTGTGAAATTGGTGAGTTGTTTATGTGAACATATGCATTGTTGTTGAGTCATATGTTCATGCATACATAATTTTGGTGATGACGGATTTTATATCCATTATTTTGGTGATGACGGATTTTTATATCCAATTTTGGGGATGATGATGTTATGTTGACATCTTAGGCGACGGCCTATATTTTGGTGAGATCGGTACCGCATGCATATAGATGTCGTGTCTAGGATCATATCATGTCGTGTCATGAGTCCTAGTTGTGAATATATTTGAATGGTTGATGAATTGTGTCATAATTGGATGTGTGATTTGGTGAAATTTAGTGAATGTTGTGATTATGTGGATTGGTGTATATGTGCATTAGAGGATTTTGTTGATGTTTGTGAGTAAATGATCTATGCCCTAATTGCATGTCTTGTTTATTTGTGCTTATACACTTGATGAATCAATTGATGATAATTTTAATAATAATGATGAGGTGAGATTTGTATATATATATATATATGATGTGGTGATTCCTTGATAATGATAATTGCTATGCTATGTTAGCTTGAGATGTATGGAATGGGGGATGATCTTAGTTCTATAATTTCCAACATTATTCTTTGTGGGATTCTCTTGCGCAGCGAACATCTTTATCTGCCATGAAATATGCAATTCTCTATTTCAAATGGGAATGACAAAATATTGCCAGTGAAATTGATTTTATTCACTATTGCCAATTCTCTATGCTTATGGATATTTTCAAGTACCCTTGCAGTGCTTGTCTCTGTCACATTAGAATTGTAGTGAATTGTGATTTCTTAAAAACTTACCTCAAACCTTTCTCCGTTCTCCAGTTCTTTAATGCGATAGTCAAAGTGTGCTTCACATTGTAATACATTCAACATTTCTTGTAAAGTCTTAGATTGCTGATGTGTTCGCTAATGCCTCCTTTCATCGTTCGTTTTGAGTTTATTTCCAAGCTTGGACTGTTGGACATATTCTGTGGCGGGGTCTCAACCTGAAACTGGTAGGAAACAATTATACATTTGTGCCATTTTGTTATCATGTATTTGATTCTCATTTTCTGTATATAGCACATTTGTTCAATTAACAAAATCATTTGTTGAAATTAATTTCTTCTCGGAAGAGACAGCAAATCATACTCACACTCTTGTTTTTGTTTCTTCATCGTCATTACATGCTATGACAACACCTTCAAAATCTTTTTCTACTTCTTCAAGCAAACCTTGATTATAAATAAGAGGACTTGTGAAAGTTGATGGATGGATCTCCATTCATGGTTGATTACATGGAGAGTTTAGATATCCCTAACCACATCCTACAAGTAGATGATCACTTCATGTGTGTTATCATTCCTTATAACTTTTGAACCAGAGTATTATTGAGGGGTTGGATTATAATCACTATAATCATTTATGTTAAATTTTTGTTGTGCTATTACTTCATTCCTTATAGCTAAAACTGTTACACTGCATACCACAAGAAAAACATTTCAGGCATATATTAAGTTGATTTTTTTTTTATTTTTTTTAAAGTTAGATATCCTTCGCGCGCAACCACAAAGATTAATCTCGAGTCTTGTGAGACTTAAATGAGCAGCAAACTCTTCCTATTAGTTTTAACGTTGCTACATGTCCAAGATTGAATTTGAACCCAAAACATTGGTCAAGTTCGAAGAGACTCTTGTCATATTATTTAAGCATTGGATTTAAGTCGATGTAAATGTAAATAATACGTCGTTGTTCTTATTATTAGATTTTGAGCTTTGTTTTCAATATATGTGGTCCACCAAAGACCTTAGTAAAATTTTTAATCTCAACAGTTTGATATTTTTTATGGAAAAACAACCATTAGATCATACATGTCTACGAGATCTAACTATGTACCACCAACACTTAATTTGTTTTTCAGCTCTCTTCATCTTCTTCCTTCATTCTCTTCTTCATATTCATCATCACATACATACATTCATAACAAAACTAGAAAAAAAGTATCCAAAAAAATCAAGAAAATAAAATTAAAAACAACCAAAAATCATAATCATAATAACAATTTTTTTCACTCAAAAAACATCACTTTTATTTACCTAACAACACAAATTTTCAAATCCCAGCAACCAAAATCTCCAAACCCCCAAAATCATAATCATCATCATTTTTTCATCATCATCTTAAAAATTCATATTGCCCTAATATATTATTCAAGATATTTAAACTCAAAATTATACATTGGTATGTGTAATATGATCAATTGTGTCATGTATTATGGGACGGAGGGAGTACATGATAAAATTGACATAATTAAGCTAAGGAGAATGCTAACCAATGCTTTAAGGGCATTGGTTAAGTATCCGAAACAAGAAGTTTTAATGAAAAAGTTGTGTAATCATTACTCAATCACAAGTAAAATCTTATATTTCCAATACAAAATTCTATTCGTAGATTCCTTGACTAATGTCCTGAGGGCACTGGTTAGCAAGACCATTAAGGAAAGGAGAATGCTAACCATTGCCCTTGGGACATTGGATAAGGGGGATAAAAATAGAAATATCATTGAAAAATGGTGAAAAGTGATAAATTTAACTTTTTAAAAGTCAAAATATTGTTGAAACCAATGCAAACATGCTACTTTTGGCTTACTTAACCATTGCGCTGAGGGCAATGGTTAGCAAGACCCTTAAGGGAAAAACAACTTCGGCGATGTGAGTTTCAATCATGGATATAAGATGTGAGAAAGCTCGTAACCCATTTGCGGGAAGTTTTCCGGAGAGCTTGAGTGATGTGAGTTTCAATCGAAAACAAGCGATTTGAGAGAGAAGTGCGTCCTTGTCACCGTAGAAGTACATAATGTTGAGGGATGTGAGGTAGGTGAACCTTCTAAAGAGGCGATGAAGGAAAGGGTGTGTTTGTTCAACCACACGGAGTGAGAGTTTGTGCCGGTTGGTGAGGGAGAGAAGTTGTTTGGAGACGACGGAGAGAGACTTTAAGTAGTGACGGCTATTGTCATCGTTGTTTGATTAGGAATTGCAAGACATGTTCCCAACAATCATCGGGTAAATAAAAGTCTGCGGCTTCAACCATTTTTGTATATTTGTTTTCTAATACAAGGAGTAGGATTTCAAACTATATATATGAACTTTCCTGTAAAAAAAATGTACACGGGTATAGAATAAAATAAACTATATACAAGTAAAAAAACTATATATAATTAAATATTTCTTAAGTAAAAATAAACTTCAGTATCTGTTTTAAAAATTCATAATGTGTATTAAAAAAACAAATTCATAATTTGTTGTATTTTCTTCTAAATCATAATGTATACCGAAATCATATGAGTATAGGATAAAATAAACTAGCCAATAAACTATATATGAGTAAACTAAAAGCAATATATTATAAAATATTTCCTAAGAAAAACAACTTCAATATCTGTTTTAAAAATTCATAATTTCTCTAAAAAAACAAAATCACAATTTGTTGTATTTTCTTCTAAATCATAATCCAATATTTTATATGTGGACGCACAAATCCTCCAATTCTAGGATAGCTGAATGTATAACTGGATCAACAACTACAAAGTTTAAATTAAATAGACAATCAACAACATAAAGTACAAAACCTAACGATATCGTGGGTAGGAGACAAGTTTGGCAAATGCTTAGAAAATGTAATCACTTAGAATCAAATGACTACTGATACCACATAATCATTCCAATGTGCTCTAACGTTTGTTACTTTGTACTACTTGTTATTTCTTTTAGCCTCATGATTTGACATGACTTCTTTGGTTTATTTTGAATTACACCTTACTTGGAGCATCAAAATAAATAAAATAATGTGTTGCATCTGCTCTAAACCAGTCTTCTTTTCTACTAGTCAATGTTGTCTCCGATGTTTGTTCTCAATCCAATATATTCATAATTTGAATACGATTACATGGGCTTATACTAATCGCAGCAGAAAGTTGTGATCCATGCACCTAAATACTATAAGAAGATGACAAAGTTTGATGTGCTTGGAAGGTTTTTAGGTTGTCATCCACTAGGAAGAGAAAGCCCTTCTTTTGTATAATATTGTAAGAGGAAGGCGTGGGGTTGAATGATTTCATTTATCATCGCCTCCACAAACTACAAAGTGCTTACAGTTTAAATTGTTACAATGAAATATGGAGAACATGTTATCTGAAAAGATGCATGATGTTGTATATGATAGATCATGTTCTAATTACTCACTAATATGTGCTTTAATTAGCTGTCAAATAAGCTTCATCCTCACACTACATCTATGCAACATTTGTAAAAAAAATTCTCATTTACCCGTTTCCTTTTTCCTAGATTTTTCTTTATTTCACACATTCCTATTTTTTGAGAATTTATTTTTTTTACACATTTTTTTAATAAATAAAATTATAAAAGAAATTATAAACTCAGACACATAAATTGAAAAGTCGGAATTGAAACCTAAATCGTTGCATGGAAGAGTCATAAATGGAATCTCGGTCAAAACATTCGATCTAACAATTTTGATATATTTCCCTGTACCAATTTTGTTGCGGTAGTTTGACTTATTAAAAAAAAATCGACATTTTTAGCAGTTGAGTTAGGATAAATTGATCAATATAAATTCATCTTTATCGTTAGATATATTATTATTTGAATTTATGATTTAGATATTCATGTAGTCAAAGGCCACCAACAAAAAAAAAAAAGATCTTCATGTAGTTAACATGATCAAAATTGCTCATTAGTCCATCCAAATCTTTTGTGTATACCGTATAAGTCTCACATAAATTAGATGGACTTCATATAAATTATCATTTTAACCTTTCATTTCTCATGAAAAAGAGGTATGATATTCCGAATTGCAATATTAAGGTAAATAAAGTAAGGTTAATATTATTCTAGTTAGGATCTGAACCCTTTATCTCAAAGATTCAACTTTGATTGAAACTTATTATGAACAACTTTCATCAAATTCACCGACTATTCATATAAATTTTAATATATTACAAAAATGTTCAAAAAGTGTATCTTATCAATTTTGTCGACGCTTTTGTTTAACCAATTGAAATTGGACTTTTTTTTTTGTGGTGGTCGGGGTTTGAACTCCGGACCTTGCATATATTATGCATTGTCCTTACCAACTAAGATAAGCTCACGAGGACAACTGAAATTAGGTCTAGCATATGAGATTGATTTTCCGCAGTAAATTAAAACTCAAATATCAGTTAGTAGATATGCATCTAAAAATAATTAAACTAAGAAGCAAGAAAAGAAACTAAAAAAATACAAATTAGAAAATATAGTTACAAGGAAATTTAAAACATGGAAATCAGATAATAAGGTCAATTTCAAAGTTAGAAAATAAATATATAGTAATAAAGTAACAAGAAAATTTGAAAAAAATTAATATAAGGAAAAAAAATAGAAAATATAGTTCCAAGGAAAATAAAAACATAGAAACTAGTGGTAACTATTAAGGAAAATGATGTAAGCAAGGGATCTTTGAGGTTAAATAAAGTATTTAATTGAACTTTAGAACCATATATATTTGTATAATTTATAATTAGGTTAGTAAACTTAAATAAATTGTTATTAGGTCCTTAAGTTGTTTGATAGTTAAGGATAAAACTTTAACATATATTCAATCGTGAACTATTAAGGCATAAAATTTTAACATTTATTTTTTCTCACCGGAAATGCTAATTGTCCCGAGAAACAATTTCTCGAGAACATCACGACCTTTACAAACTAATACTTTTATCTAAATAATTCATGAAAAATTGGTGATGTTTTCTTTCCCACTAAATAGCATCGCTCTTGTCTCTCCCTTCATGCAAAGCCTTGTCTAAATTAGAATTTCATGACATGCATTACACCAAACTTTTCATTATGAAAATTTTCAAAACCAACCAAATTCTCTTGTTGAACATTTACTTCCTCGGATGACTTTCCTTCCTTCATTATCATTAGTTTCACCATAACCTAATACAAACCGAGCTTTGAGATAACAAATGTGTTTATCTAATACATATGCCTCATATTAACATGTTGGTTAGAGAGAGATAAAAAAATATTCTTCTAATTAGAATAAAAAAATAAATCACAAATAAATCCAAGACCCAAACAAATATAGTGTTACAACAAAAATAAATGGAATTAACCAAGGCAAAATGGGATAGTTGGTATTTTTGTACAGCTCAGAGGCTGAGTCATGACATCTTTTGAACCTTAGAATGCAAATATCCAAATTATATCCAAATCCTTAATTAAAATTTTAAAATGAAAAGGTAAACAACAGACATACTTTAGAAATGAATTCAAATGATTATGAAAAAGAATCGGAACGTGAATTCCGATTAGAAAAAGAAATTACCAAATCAAAAGAAAAGAAGGAATGAACAATCGATGCAAGGAATTCCTCAATCACGAGATCAGAAAAACGAAATTGAAATAAGAAAGGAATCAAGAACGTGACACTGAATCGGAATCAGTGAAAAAAGGAAGAGAAAATGAAGTGAGAGAAAAAAAAATGGAATGAGAAAAAAAAATGAAGGTGAGAAAATTATGTTTTCTCGAGAAAATGCAGCGGAAAATATCCTTTAAAATGGATACCATATTTGCTCCGATACCATATTAGGAAACATGTCATTGAAATGATACAAGAATGAGAAATATCGGTACAAATGAGTCAACCATGTGACTTATATAGTAACTAAACTAGTGTCCTAACTACCTATATCATTATTCTTAATATTTACTGTTTCAATTAATATTCCACTTTCTAAGATGTTATTGTGTTTCATTTCATAAATTTATTGGTAGTTTATTACATTGTTGTTTAGTTCTTCCAGCTTTTTCTTCCTTTTCTCAGAATAGGCAAAACTCATTGTTCATTTTTCAAGAAAATGACTAATCCCTCATTTTGTATAGAATGATTATATAAGCGAAATCTAAATTCTCTATACTATCTCTCCTTTAGTTTTATATAAATTCTAATGACCAAATAAATATATTAGCCATTGAGGGTGATTTAGATAACAAAATTAATTTTTTATTGAGTGTATAAGTTAAATGTGGTCAATAACTTTTCCTAATATGCGTAATTTAATCAATCTTGGCTTATATTTCATTTCACGTTTAGAATCTGACAAGGGTTTTGTTCTAACAATTTGGACGTTGATGACTCTATTTTCTTGGTATTCCAACTTAAATTAACCAATATATTTACACTTATGAACTAAGATTTAGGCTGAGATCATGTGGGAGTGTCACCATCTACTATGATTGACCCAGACAGTACAAGAACAATAGATTGTGATCTAGGATATTTTCTAGTTGAATTCCTTTTTGCCTTGTACAAATTTTATTGAGTAATAAGGGTCCTCTACTGAGAGAAATTAAGAGCTTCATTGCTAATATTTTGGAATATGTGAACTATTCCTTTTTTTTTTTTTTTTCTTTTGATGTTTTAGGACTTCGATTATTTGATGTTTTAGTACATTTAATATTTTTTTTAAAATTTACCTTTGTTGAGAAACCGCCATAAGTAAAGGAGTTGTGACATTTGACTTATCACGTGTAAGTTTAATCATAAATAAAGACATTTTAGTCCAAAACATATTAATATTTCTATACTTTAATTATTCCTTAAGACTTGTGCAAGAACTAAAGCATCAAAAGATAAAAAATGAAGGGAGTAATATTTTTTGAGAAATGAAGAGGATCGCTACTTAAATCGGTAATCAGTTGAAGATTGCATATGTCAAGAGTTTGGGCTACCTTAGTCATACTTTCGACGAAAAACTAAGTTTAAAATTGAGTCATTGACCCTCTTTTATCAATAAAAAAGTCATAAACCAGAATTGATTATCGTATTTTTGAATGTTATATGATTTGGTGCTAACTTATCAAGTGTTCTAACTTTCCATAGAACACCATGCTTTTTCTAGGTCAAAAATGAAATTATGTGAGTTTGTATATGCTGTCCATAATATCTATGATGATATTGTGTGTTGATCTTTCAGTTTCTTTAGCCAAAAGTGGCTAAATCTTTGCCCAAATGCATACACAAACCAAAAGTGAAGCCAACCCATTCCTTTTCCATCTCTACCAAACCCAAAACTACTGCCAAAACCTCAAAGAAACCGATCACAAACATATCCCACGGTTACAAAGGTTTACTAGTAGTGTCTATATATTAGAAACCAAAATCAAAGGCAATGAGTAGAAAAATGTAGTAAAGGAAGAGAGTGGTTCAAAGGTTGTGGTACGTAGCACTAAATTTCAAAACCAGTAACACAAATAGAAGAGTAATAAGAAGATGTTATGCACAACCACCTCAGAGGAAGGAGAAGAAGAAGAAGAAGAAGATGGGATGCACTCCCACTTCAACCATGTTTTCGATCGTGATTTCCTTGATTAAATATAGGTAACAAAGTTTCTATCTCATAACCAAGCAAAAAATTATAATTTGGAGTTTCAATAATAACTTGCTTTCCTTTTTTCAGCTTAATGAGATTCTTAAAATCTTTTGTGATGCAATTCAAACAAAATCTCAGGAGGAAAGAACTTGGAATTGCAAACCATTTGAATTTGCCCCCGAATGTAGACAAGGAGATGAGACGATTATGTCACATTTAAATTTGCCCTCGAATGTAGACAAAGAGACGATTATGTCACAATTTGAATTTACCCTTAAATGTAGACGAAAAGACGATTATGTCACAATTTGAATTTACCCTTAAATGTTAACTTTCAATTTGAAACCTTGTGCCTTTTCTTTCATAAATTTTTTGTATTCTTTTTTGTTTTTGTTCATAAAACAAGTCAATGTAAATTTATCGTCAAACATATTTGTGAATTATTTTACATATAAGACAGAATTATTAAACTCTTACAAATAAATAACATTTTAGAACAACTTTCTAAAAGTCTGGTTCAACTTCTTTTTAGAAAAGAATCTAAGATAGAGGAGTCAAAATACCATCTTATCTTAATACAATAAAATGTTAATCGAGTATATCAATCAACTTTAATAAGCGATCAATAACTTATATGTCATCACCTAAAACCACCATCACGTAAAAATGTAAAAATCTGGGAACTTATGGTTTTAGGTTATGTCATGATAGAGTTCGATTTTCTTTCATTTAGTGTCTATTTATAAGAGAGATAAATATGTGATGGTTTTGTAGGATCCACTTAATCATTAAGATATCACATGTCTATCTCTCTCATAAATAAAAAACTAAATGGAGGAGAGTCAATATCATACGTTCGAAAAAAGTGTATCTCTCATAAATAAAAACTAAAAAGAGGAGCCAAAACACCATCTTAATCTTAATACGATACAAAAAGTTAAGTGAATTTCTTTTCCCACTTTGCAAGCCTATTTCGGATTATAAAATCCGGAAGAAAAAAAAAAGAGGGTGTTGTTAACGTGAAGACTTTTCAAATTATATAATCCAAAATTCGTAGGTTAAAAAATATCAATTTAAAAAGGTTGACATCTTGGCAGATGTTCTTTCAATTAGAAATTCAGTTATCTAAGAATTGGGTCAATGATGTTGGTACCCTTTTACATGATTAGTACATATTAATCAAACATTATCAAAGCTGTTTATGCCAATTGGTTGCATGTGTTTATCAGTTCAGCCTCATTCCAAACAAATGTAACAAGTGATCAATAACATCAAATGCATAAAAAATTGAGACTTGGCATGGAAAAGCATATATCTATACAGGAAAACCCAACTTAAAAAGGACATTTCTTGCCAAATTTTAATATCTTATTAACTGTAATAGTATTCTAAGTAATTAGTTACCAAGATTTGATCATGAAGTAACCTCAAAAGGAACAAACTCCTAATATTGAGATCCAACCCCTCACCCAACCAAAAAAAAAAAAG